>NWSH02000601.1:11874482-11895604 GCA_002382865.2 Heliothis virescens | reverse complement strand
ACATTGAGTATTCAGTCAATTTAAATCTACTAATAAATTGGTTCAAATCAAAAATATAATTGCATTATCATGACGGAATGTCCTATTATAAATTAACATATTTAAATCGAATATGTGCCTATTTTGGTCCATTGATATACTACTAGGAATATGGCAAGCACAAAGTATGAATTTAATTTTATTAATTTGATTTAAATGTATCATCAAAATAACACATTCCGAAATATCTTTCTTTGTAACAGCTAGGCTATCCCCATAAATCAATATAAGTTGAATTGGGATTTAGCTTTGATGATTTAATACTTCTTATTAAATAGCTAAAGCTGGCACCAGGTACACAATTTTTACTACCTTATGATGCGAACACTGATTAAAAATGCTACCAAGACCTTGACCAAATTTGTCTGAAATATATAAGTAAAACTGTTAATGTTATTTAGGTTAGCAATGGAGCCTTTGGAATCTACTAATGATGAGACAACGGAGCTATGGCAGTGTCTAACTGTGGCTCAGATGTGGGGGGCTAGCAACATTACAAGGGACAGTATCTACTAAATGAGACACCGGAGTCAGGGGTAACTGACTGCGACTCAGATGTTTGTGGCTGGACATCACAGAGAGGTTTTTTGTTAGGGACTCATGCCTCTCTGCATTTTGCCTCACTAGGTCTGCCAGCTCACAGGCCTCCTGCATGCGCTCACTTAGGACTTGTTGAGAAGCTTCATATTTGCTGAAATGTCCTAAGAGAAACTTCGGTACGACAGAGATTCCTCCTGTAAGCGATGAGTGTCTCTCTCATAGATATACCTACAAATGTCCAAATTTTCTTCACAATTTTTCAAGTTATTTAACAAATTATATTTTTCTTTCTAAGAATATTGTTTGTTTTACACACCTTTTTGTGTTTCTTTAAAGATTTTCTAATTTACCTATAATTCTATTTAGTTTTAAATATTTTTTATTTTCCTATGAGATGAGAATGTGACTGGCCTACTGTTAACTAAGGTGTCATTGGTCAAGTCAATAGTAACTATTGGCTCATCACAAGGGGGTCCGGACACGCAACCAACTAACTCATTGAAACAGACTGCAGGTGTTCGCAGACTGTTCACTGGACTTTGCAGTTTCCATCTGTGTTATGGTGTTGTGTGCTCTGCCTTAACTCAATTTCCAGTTCAGAGATCCGCCTTAATGCCAGTTCATGTGTGTCATTACACTCTTGAAAATTTGACACAAGTTGACGGAGGTGATTATGTTGGTCAAGTATGTCCATGTGTTGAATATGTAATTCTGCCAATTGATTTCTTGAGGTCAGTGTTCTTGTCAACTACATGTTTAACTTCTCTACTCGCTGTCATCCCTCTCCTGCAACAGCTGATTGCAAAGGTTTTTGCTGGATTCCAGTTCCCTTAGCGTAGCCCTCAACTTTTCCTCCAAGGATGCAGCTCTACGGGTCAACATGATGGTAAGCTAACCCAGAGGCACCCTGGAATGTGAGAAGAGACAGCTAAGTGAAGAAAGAAGGAGAAAGTTATGAAAAAGAATCTAAGTTATAGGGGAAACTATTTGTGTCGAGTAATATCTAACAATTTACATAAAATTAAACAAATACAGAGTTTGTTTAAAGTTAATTGAGAGAGATGCATACTCTGTATATATAATATAAACTTATAACAAGTTTATGAAGTTAAAGAAAAATAAATTAAATTGACAGATGGAAAATAAAAAAATAAAAAATAAGTTGAGGGTATATTTTTTCCCTATAGTGATTTTGAATTTTGAATGATTTGACTATTAGGGCTTTGTTTCTTGAATCACAGCCAATATGAATAGCAAACTGTGAGTTATTAGTCTAAATTAACATTGACTAAGCGACAATAACTATCTAATAGTTGCCGTTGCTTCAATCAGCTGTTCAAACCAATTTCACAACAAAGTGAGCTATTATAATATAATTATATTATGTTCGCCAGCTGTGGACTTTTAAAACAGGCGAGCAGTATTTGGGAATACTCATACTACACGACTGGACTACATTTATAATAAAAATATTAAATACTCCCCGGGTTTCAGTGTGGGTTTCAAATCCGTCCGTTGGGATGACAGCCGGTTCCTTTATATGTTGATTTCATGCACAATCTCGCACGAAATCACTCACAAACACTTGTCCATACTTCTAATTACATAAACTATCGAATTTAAGGCCATTTACTACAATAAAGGCATAAAATATATTTAATTCTAATTTTAAATCTAACACGTATGATTTTGACGACTGGCTGCCAGTGTTGCTCTGTCTTGCTTGTCTTGCACTGAATTAATTTACAAGAAACTGCCGTTATATGTATAGTAACTAGGAATAAGAAATTTGGATTTTAAATCCAGTATTTACCTTTAGCAGTCAGCAACAAGTTGTTTCATTAGACAATTAGTATACACCCAGACATAAAATTATGCTGTCTATCTGTCCGGTTTTCATGCCAAAACTACTGAACGGATTCCAAAAGTAGCATTGGTACATATTCGAAAGCCTGCCAAAAGACATAAGCTCTCTCGGGACACCTATGAAACCGCGGGGAACTGCTAAACTAGCAGTATATACTTTTTGAGTTTATTCTGTCTGAATTAGAAAGGAAGCATAATAGCATCAAATATATTTTCCTTGGCAACACAGTTCATAACAGGTGAGAATGCTATAACACAGCTTGATTAAACTTCCATATTTATCCATCACTAGCCGTTTTCCCGCGGTTTCACTCGCATCCCGTGGGAATCACTGCCCGTACCCGGATAAAATATTGTCTATGTCACTCGTGGATAAAGTAGCTTTCGAATGGTGAAAGAATTTTCAAAATCGGTCCAGTAGTTTTTGAGCCTATTCATTACAACCAAACAAACAAAGTTTTCCTCTTTATAATATTAGTATAGATGCTATCATCAGTTCAACTAACACTTATAGATAGTGACAGAATTATCACCCTCCCACCCATATTAATAAAACATTTCCCCGAATTTTGGGAAGTGTTTTTATACCAGTTTGCAATAACAAGGAAATTGGTCGGTAATATTAGTGTACATGTTTAGGGCACATTGATTATCAAGATAAGAAAGTAAATGATGATAAAGTTACCTTTAACCCTTTAACTTTTAGTGATATGTTTCGTTTAGTTCATTACACTGCAAAACTAATATCTCTATCATACGAATTCGTGTTCTCTTATAAATTCAAACTAAAAAATACTGTATTTAGCGTAGTTATATAGACAGACATATGTAGGTATATCTTCACCTACCCATCGCGTATCCCTGCAAATCGACCATCATGACATCATAACCTCTCTTTCGATGTCTAAAGAGACTACACAAAAACAAATCAAACACTTAAGAACGAAAAGGGACACTTATGTCCTCGGATATTAAAGGTATACTGGACCAAAAATATAACCCTTTCATGTCCACACAATGCGTGGAACTGTCACAAATATAATGTATTACGTAAGAAATTATACGCAATACACTGGGACGTTTCGCACAGGCCAACTGGGATAAACTGAATCCTTTTAAGAGCCACTAGATATAACGTCCAAGTTGCTATAAAAGAAGAAACACAACATAATATTTATTTTTCCAGAAGTTACTTGATCGGTAATCTTGAAAATTATGTAGCTTTAGAATATTATGTCAAATTTCCGTCATACATGATTTCTGTGTAGCTTGAACCATTAGGGTTGCACACGCGACCAAAGCTCAAAAAATGGAGTAACTTCTCCCGTTTTTCCAACATTTCCCTTCACTGCTCTGCTTCTATTGATTGTAGCGTGAAGAAAAGTATACTATAACTCGTTCAGGAGTATGAATAATAAGTGTAACAAGTTTCGTTAAAATCCATCGAGTAGTTTTTGTTTCTATAACGGTTATACAGACAGACAAAAATTCTACTGATTGCATCTTTGGCATCAGTATCGATCCCTAATCACCCCCTGATAGTTATTTTGGAAATATATTTCATGTACAGAATTGACCTCTCTACAGATTTATTATAAGTATAGATGTTGTCTATTTTAGAAGGTTCACAAGATAGATATACTTTATTAGGTACACTAACACAAGTTATTCTGTCTGTTAAAACTTATAGATTTTCCTTGAGTTTGTTTGATTGACATTAAAGTAGACGTATCTCTTACTAAATTAATAAAGAAACATTTATAAATACGTAACATGAAAAATTACCTCACTGAAAACAATTGGAGAAACTTAATCTGTAGCTAGCTAGGCTGGCTTAAATCTTATCCTTAACTAGCTTCTGCCAGCGGTTTCACCCGCGTCCCGTGGGTACTATTCGGTGCACCCGGATAAAAAGTAGCCTATTTTTCAAATCGGACCAGTAATTCCTGAGATTAGCGCGTTCAAACAAACAAACTCTTCAGCTTTATAATATTAATATAGATATCCATATCAAAACTGCTGAACATTATTATTATTGTGTCTGTCTATATTTTATGAAGGTATAGTGTTACCTTATCGCAGTTATTGCTGTTTTATTGAAACTCGACAAACAATACTAATATCTATTGAGTACAAAATAACATCTCAGATAAGTTACTGTAACAAAAGAAATGATGATGTACCTCTGTACAAGTAGGTATTATATTTTTCCACCACGATTTCCAATATAAACTTAATATAACTTTGTGGATAAGCTGGTACAGACGACAGCAAGTCAACGTATACGAATCTGTAAAATTTTACCAGTCAAACCTACCTCCATTGTAATAAGGTTTGATTGCAGAAATTTGACAGATTGTGGTAACTTTATGTACTGTCTGTACATATTTTACTGTATGGATTTGTTCTGATGTTACAGGCAAGTTTTTGTTGAATACATTCAACGTAAGACTTTTTTTCATATAAGGCTGAAGAGTTTTTTGTTCGTTGGCTTGAATTATTTCAGTTTTAAATAGCCCATTTATTAAGGGACGCTGTAACACTTTTTATCAGGGTACATACAACAGCAGGTCAACGTATACGAATCTGTCAAATTTTACCAATCGAACATTAACCTACCACCATTGTGGTAAGGTTGAAAATCGATTGCAGAAATTTGACAGATTGTGGTACTTACTTATTGGTTTGACTGTGGTAATTTGATGTGCTGTTGTCTGTTCATGAAGTAGTTCCTAATGCGGATAAATCCGCTGGTGGCCTCAATATCATCATGAAACTATTCCAAACGTTTGAAAGATTAGATATCAACATTATTCGTTAATAGGTTACTGTTTGTTGGTGTATTTTCACGACAAGATTAAATAAATATAAGCCAAACAACACCAGCAAGATCAAAGGTAAACTGAGTTTCACATTAAACTTTGGTACACAATAATCTTCTAGACTATACTGGGTACACTATCCACTAGTCTCTCCATATATTATGTTTGCGAACCTCACCACAAGTGAGCATAACACACACAAACAAACGTGCTTAGTTCTATAAGTCCATAAGAGGAGTACCGAAGTTTCGCAGTATAATGGTGGACTCGCTAACGGGGTAAGCCTGGGAATTTTGTCACCGCAGCTGCAGTCTTTCATAGGATTTCGTTACCGCTAGACAGCGTTGTACGGATTTCAGCGATGGAACACAATGGAAAAAGACCTGTGTATGTGGTAGGTAAATACATTTTTTTATGTAGATTATAATAAACAGTAGCTGCGTCTTATTTGAGTATCAGTCATTGCTCTAAGTTGCAAAGCGCGACTGTTGTTTACAGGATCTCTCGGTTTCGATTCTCAGGTCGGGCCGAAGTGGCTTTCTGGATAATACTTTGATAGCGATACAAGGTAGGTACAGGATTGGAAAGCAAATGCTTTTCACTTGATATCTCTTAGAGAACAGCTACCGTTGCCGACAATTGGTCAACAAACAAAGCTGATTTTCACCACAGCATTGTTTTATGACAGTGTTTAGAGTTGATACTAAAGTTTTAACACAAACTTCGATATCTACAGCTAAAGTACGAACACTTGTAGTTAGATATCTACAGCTTGTATAGAAATTCCTATCACCGTTTTTTAATTACGACTGGTATCAGTCCCTATCTTGTTGACTGGCTACGAAGAATGAAGAAGAATTATGACGGCACAATGAACGAGCTAGTTTCTTATTACTATCCACTGTTCTTTGTTTTCTATGATACAGAAAAATAAACTATGAAAATAACCAGTGTTTGTTTCCTATATATATGGGGGGATCGTTCGTTTTTATTACACCAAAACCCTCTTAGCTACTCTTGACATAACCCTTCGCGTTTCGACACGCTTGAGAAGAAACCGCGCCTTAATTTTTGCCAGAAAAATATATTCCGAGTGTGGACGGATTATGTTGTTATTCTGGAAGTTGGCGCGAACATTCTGTAAAATATTTCTTTTGATATATCGAAAAATATTAGTAAGGTGGTCTCTATTTTAAAGACAAGGTTTATGATTATACTTTAATGTGAATGTATGGAGGAGACTGAGCTACAACCTTATTTTTCTGAAAATTTATAATTTCTAACAGTGACTTACATAATCTGCCTTAGTTTTTTCCCAACTATGTTGGAGTCGGCTTCCAGTCTAACAGTGACTTACAATACGATTAATATGACGCTTCTTATAAAACTACCGTCCAACTACTTATCATGTTTCTGAAACGAAGAAATTATTATCACGTGAATAAGCATATCTCATTTGTCTTCTGTGTTTCTATTTGCACAAAACATACCAAATCTTACACACCCATATTTTACCCGACAAAAAGCAAAAAGGTACAAGGAAAACTTATGTTGTGTAAATGTTAAACGAATCGTCAGGTGAGAGCGTTCCACCTACTAAATAGGATTGTTATATATTCATACTTATATGTGCCTAAAGGTATTTTCTTTGGGGAAAATAGGGGTCCAGACTCCCTTTGATTTATTAACCTACTTACGTATTTACAACTTATTTCAAAGGGCTTGGAACAAATACGCCAGCAATTTACGGTAGGTACTTATTTGCTAAACGTTTTGAACAGATAAATACGCTTAGTGGGTTATGTATTGTGTTTTTACGTAGGGTTATGTATGCATTGCTAACAAAACTTAAATAGTTGTAGTCATATTACATCTAATAATAATTATTAAAGAATACATACCTACGTAGGTACCCAATAGTACGCACATTCAACAGCTAATTATCAAATCTATTTTGATTAAAGTTCATGTTTTCTTTTATCAAACATCCTATATACTTTATTTAACTACAAATTCAGAGCATTCACTAAAACAAATAACTCTAAGCCTATCCAACCATATAACTTCGTAACCCACTCGAACGGTAACTTTGAAAAGTAGCTTTTCCAACTTCAAATATTACATTTGCAAACCTTGAGCAAAATGGAAACCTATGCTATAACCTGATGCTTCGTAAACTTCAACAAGTACTTACAACAACAGGTCACGGTACCCGAATCTGTCAAATTTACCTACCACTATTGCGATAAGGTTGAAAATCTATTGCAGAAATTTGACAGATTGTGGTAACTTGATGTGCTGTACTATACCTCCTATTTACCTACTGCTAAAAGGAGCTATTACCGTAAAAGTGAGCTTCTTATGACCTCAAAACACGCCCTATAAACGTTTAGAAGATATTTATATAAGGCGACAGGTTTAATATAGGCTGCTAAGAGAAAGTGTCCCTTTCTACTTAAGTAAAGTTCATATCATCAATTTTGATGTCCATTTTGCGAGTAATTTTTTGAAGTAGCCTCTCTCTCTCTTGGGGATAGGATATTGTTTTTTGTGAAGATTAGATTATGGCAAAAAAATATGTGAACAGTGATTTGTGTAATGATAAATTACAATTTGTCCTGGCAGTGCCCAACCAGCTATTCTTGAACTCTGCCTGCATAAGTCTGACTTTTGAATTACTTTACCACCTTATATTATAGTATTTCATTACTACTCAATATTACTTGAAAAATATTGGACACAATGTGAAGAGTTTGCTTACGGTGATAAATAGCCCATTTATCAAAGAAGGCTATAGGCTACCTTTTACGAAGGTTAGTGAAGAAGTTCCCACGGAACGCAGGTGAACCGGCCGGTAGAAAATACACTGCTACCAATATCTAAAAGTTCTAAATAATAGTATCAACTAGTGGACTCACAAATCACGTAGTCAATGAACAATTTGCAAATGAACCGTCGGATATTTCCAATGAAATTGAAATAGAACGAGAGTAAAAGTGAAACCTTTGGCAGCTAGCCAGACGAGCCAGAGTATTTTCACGGTAAACTGTAGGTAACTGAATCATTGGTTTATTCTTTTTAAATTCAGAAGTGTGCTAAACATATAGTTAATGCAACAGTTGTGAAGGATGCGTGGAGTTTATTTTTAGTAACTTTGACTCAGAAGTGGCACCGACCCTGCGTGGCCCACTAAAGTTACCGCGACCCTGGCACACAAAGGGCTCCCGAAGGAACATGGTGGGTTTTAGTCAGTAAAAGTCTGACACTCGCTCACGCTGTCACCCACAGTGGGATGGGTCATACTGATGATTTCCCATCGTTAAAAAAAAGAAGAAGTGGCACCCAAATAGTTAAGCCACATAAAAATATGGCATTCGGAAAACTGATAACACCAAAGTGTTTACCAGCCATTTATGCAAAGCGCCCCATAACTATTTAAAACCTTATCTTTCATCTTACCTTGAACCTCATTTATTAGTTATTCAACTAACCAAATAAGTATTCCAATTCAATAATTAAAAAATACTATAAATAAACTTGTAAACATATGACGTCACAACATGGCCGCCGGATGCTCGGCCATCTTGATTGTGCTTGGCGGATATTGGAGATCGGCGCTCGGCTGTAATTACTGAGATATTGCATCCACTTGTTTATCGACACTGTTACATGTACTTGTGTTTGTTTGTATGGCACACGTTTTATGGGGATAGGGCGACTAAAATTGAAAACGATGTTGTGTAACATAAATATGAGATGGCTATTTCTTGCAGTCCTGAAATGACTTCTTCCCACACCCTGATAAAGGGGTAGCCTATAAGTTTCTTCAAAGTCTCGCCTGCACTCATACCACATAAGATGTCAATCAGTTCAACGTTTGTACCGTGACAACATACCGATCTTTTCCAAGTCACCTTAAAATGCAATCTTCCCAAGCCATTTCTATGTATTCCAAACGAAATAACCACAGCCATTAAATAATTGCAATGTTTCACAAGCGCGTGCGCGGACAAGTGTAGTCAGTAACGCGAGATCTAATTATCTGTAACTCGATCTCATACTTGAGACGAATGTGATTAGTGGGGAGCCGTACGCTGGTGTCAGATGATCCTACCCTCACTGGATGCCGGTTGAGACTAAGATGTTATTTACTACTAGCTGTGTCTTGCAGTTCCACTCGCGCCCCGAGGGGACTTCTTCTGGGGTCCAAGATAAAAAGTAGTATATCTCCTTTTAGGTTCTGGAGTGTAGACTATACGTGTAACAATTACATTCAAATTGGTTCAGAAGATTTGGTGTGGAAACGCGAAAGATAGACAGACGATTCAACCTTTATGTTAGGTTCATGTTGAGGATTTTCATGATATCAGAATAAGCACCATGATCCATTGATTTCACAAGTCTATCTTCCTCGGTAAGTGAAACTATGAGAACCTATTTTAGTCTTACCGTCTTTCAGAAAATACAGTAGTTGTTAACTTCTAGATAAATTCTCAGTTACTGTCGCATATGCAGCCGATGTCAGCTGTGAAATGTGCCGGAATTCCGGAATATAGCTGCGACGTGTCCTAACATGTGACTAGGGGATTAAGCGCGTAGCTTTGTGCACCAGTTCGTTATAAACAAGCAGATCTCGAACATTGTACTGAACAAACATGGTTTTTAACCCGTACACGAAAATAAAGGACCCGTACATAAAAATGAAGAGCTCGTGCCTAAGTCAAAGCCGCGAGGATCGATCTATCATAAAGTTAAGCAACGCTTGGTGCAGTCGGTCCGTCGATGGGTGACCATCTTTTCATAACAAGTTCTTCCATGTTTCGGATGACACGATAAACGGGTGGGTCCCGGCTGTCATTTGACCATATTTGGCAATCGTTACCGGTAGTCAGAAGCCAGAGAGTCTGTCAACCAGTCTTACCAATGGGTATCGTGTTGTCCGGGTAACTGGGTTGTGGAGGTCAGACAGGCAGTCGCTCCACGTAAAAGATTGGTTCTCAGCTGCATCCGTTTAGACTGAAAGCTGACCCCAACATAGTTGGAAAAAGGCTAGGCAGATGACATAAAAATAAAGGACCCAGGAACGTAGCAGTTTCAGTAGATAAGTACCCCATCACGACAAAAACAGATAAAACCCTCACAATCTTAAAGTTCGCGATTTAAAGGAAAAATCCTGACAGGTATCTTTTACTGGGGGACAAAAAAGTTATAAAACGCTAAGAAAGGTTCAGAGGGCTCGCTTAATAGTTTAATATTTATCTGGAATCATTCGAGCGAGATAATTTAGGGTCGGGACCAAAGATCGGGCCGGCACGCCCCTCGATTATTCCGACAAAAGGATCGCACCCTATATTTCAGGAAAGTTTAATTTGGAACTTCTTTTGTTTTATTTTCGTATTCTAGAGGACCGACACCGCGGGTACAGATAAGAATGACCCGTTTTAATAACAATTGACTTACTTTTGAACCTCTTTATAAGTTGAGAATTCTTTATTTTAATTGCGGGAACATTTTGTTGGAGAACTGTTGGACTAATGAATTTATCGTGGCTTTGATGTCGGGAAATTTGGCGTGAATGAGTAGCAAATAGTCATAACATTTTTGTACTGGAATCTCTCAAATCCATTTATAATCTTGGATTAGTTTTGTATCATCTGAAAGTCAACGTGTGCTTTCATTATCTCATTATGTACAGATAATATCTTTCCTCGATCTAGGCAGTTCTCTTTCAAATCGTTTTCCTCATTTCCCTCATGCGCCGTTTCTGAAAACAATTTATTTTCCCGAGGGATCCTTAAATTAATGGATAGGTACTATTTTCTCACGAGGGAAAGCTTTTAATCAGTGACTTCTAAAGTAGGTTTTATTGTACTGTTATATATATTTAGATTTTTCCATTCTCAAAGAGAATAATTTTACTGTTATTATAGGTGTATTCCGTGTATTTTGTTAAAACTCTTGGTAATAATGTTTTGATTCAAATGTATGAAGATTTGTAGATTGTAGCCCCCTATTCCCTCCCTTTACCTTTACACCTGAGCAAGGCTTAGAAGGCAACGCGCCAACCGTAATAAATTATGTATTAATTAATTTTCCTTTTATGCCATATTTTGTGTAAGACTTTAGCACCATATTGACATAATTATTCTTGTGTAAATATCAGTAGTTGAATTATGTGCGACATTGAATTAGTTTATACATCTTTACACATTGTTTTGTAGTCTAATGTATACTGTGTCAGCATCCAATCGAATTAAAAAGAACCAAATAAATAGGACCCACAGCCCAAACGATAAATTACCTGAACACCTCTCATTAATCCAAAGGATTACTTACAAGTTTAATTGCTATCAACAAAGACGAAGCCACGATTCACGAGGAAATAAAAGACAATTAAATCGGACTCACAGTGAAATAGCAATTAATTCAATTAAGCCAATGGAATCGGACGATTGCGTTCAACATGGCGAATTAACTGTTCTAGAAGCGACCTTCCTGTAAAGTCATACCGGATAGCTTTCACAACGTTATAAATATTCAAGAGACTGGAATTTAAGTCATATTTTCTGGAAAATTCGCGAGTGGACGCATAATGATGGTGTGCGCGCGAAGGGCCGCCATTTTGTAATGCGAGGTGCGAATTAAGATGGCGGCGAGGCTCTCATTAGCGCGGCCGTTGCACTAATTGCAACGCTACTCAGCAGAAGTTGAGCGTAAAAATATTTTTATTCTTTGCTCTATTCATGCACTTCACATTTGTTGCTTGAAGCATAAGTGCTTGGTGAGAACTGAAGCAACCTGGAGACCTAATTTAGGTGCGGATTTTATTTTTAAATCTGTAAAGCTTTTGGTTTTGAAGGAAATATTTAATATTATATAAATTATTTACTTGCAATGTGGTATAATTATCTATGAATGAGATACGGAACAGCTAACTGTAGGCATAGTTCGATAACTTTGCGTTAGTATCTACTAAAGTGAGCCATTTTACTCCTTGCGCATTTGTTCGTAAATATCTTATTAAGACATAAGTTTGGCTTATTTATCGATAGTCACAAAAATATGAACATCTAAGTTTAACGGGCGGGAACTGTAACCATAAACTAACTCCTTCGTTCCTTCTAAACTGATTTCCATTTCCTTAAACATGAATCTATCGGCTATTGAATGATATTATCCAAAAAACATCAAAACAAGACCGAACACAATCAAAATCTGTTTAAGTCACATTGTAACTTAATAACAATAAACAAAGAAAAGCGCTTTTATTTACATTATTCATATCTATAATCGCTTTCGATAATGGCGGCCGTCGTTCTGTTCTTTATGGTAATTCTACGTACGTATTGTTCCGAAGTCTGCATTGTCACCGTGCTTACCTGCGGAAGATAAAACACAATTATTATTATTGATTTTATGTAAATTTACGTACAAACATTTGGCAGAGAATATTTTGGAATAAAAATGTGTAAATTAATTTGTATTATAATTTAGTGCTTTTGAGAAGGCCTTACAGATCCTTAAGTGTGCTCTAAGGATCAGTTCCCAGGTATCGGAGTTCTACCAAAGTGGTTTTCCCAGTAATTTTGGCCTATTCCCAGTTAAAAAAAGAAGCTAAAAGAAACCAACCAAATAAAACCACTCTATCGTAAAATTAGGCCACTAAGGCTGAGTCTTATTCAATCTCAAGGAAAAGGTAAGTATCTTGTGAATGAAATGCTTCGCTTGTAGTGCGAGCCGGCGAACGGGCTTTGCCTATTTATTACTTCACTTTTCAATTCTACAGCGAAAAGATATGAATAACTTTTTGTTATAGGTAGGTACTTCAGTGCTAGATTCTTTTTTATTAATTCCATAGAGAAGTTTGGTGCTTTGACGTTAAAAATGGCGGGATTAAGTTTTTAACAAAGAGGTTATAATGTGTCAATATAACTTAATCCCGCCATTTTTAACGTCAAAGCACCAAACTTCTCTATGGAATTAATATCTCATATTGACAAATAACAGCCGTATTTTACGCGTTTTTCATAACTCTTTGCTCATGATCTAAGCCCAAATGCGAGTTAAATTTTCGCAAGCAGTTACTGCATAGTTGCAAAGTTGTTAATTACTCACTTGACGCTTACAAGTTGAGCGAGCGAGTAACTCTGTGCAGGAATTTAACACTGCAAGAATTTAACAACTTTTTGAGCACATAATATATTAAATACAGCAGAATAAGAACAGAGTCAACGTTGTATATATTTTTAATAATGAACCACTTTTTGTTCACGGCATACACATTTATAATGAGCATGAAATTTCACCTGACTTAACTTGGAACTTGAATTTCAATTTTTGAATTCGATTTTACAATCCTGTAAAATACCTACTACGTACAAACTTTTACCTCTATTTGAATTATGACAAAACTGTAATTGATAAATCGGCTCAAACATACAGTTTCGATCGATGGACTTTAGCTTATTTTACGAGTTGTGCAGCCTCCATAAACAGCGCAAACAGTCTGTGGTTTTTATAGTAAGGCCGTTTGAGTAATGGAGTCGTTCCGAGTCATGGAGTGGCGGCGAGTGGCGTGCGTCGAGTGAACGGTAATCACTCGCCGGCTCGAGAGCCACTCGCGATGTATCGAGTGTCAGCATTCCAATATTTTCTGCATTCGAATATTTCATTCGATTGGATGAAATAGTAGGGCCAATTGAGTTCTCGGTGCGGTAATTAGAAGCTGATGAGGGGAAATGAAGAGCCTCACTGAAAAATAATCGTGTAAATTGGCGATAAAATAAATTTCAATTTGTAAAATCACGGGGATATATTTAAGTAAAAAATGGGCAAGTAAAAATATTTCACGTCCCGATCATCAAAATTCTATGAGACATTAAATATTCAACGCGGGCTTATTCACATACATAATACACTGCCTTTCATTTCACCGGTAACAACCGCATTACTTGCCTTTCAAAGCCTAAAGGAAGTCGTCTCGAAGAGTTCGCGGCTACATAGGTAAAATAGGTAAGTAGGTATAGCCGTTTGACCTATAAACAGACTCTCATATAATCCCGCGTGTGAGAGTCGGCTGAACAAAAGACGAGCAACAATGGAGCGACCTTGGGTCAGCAGGGGTCAAGCAGCGAGCGACGCCCGGAAGCTGAGCTTGTATGTCGAGCCATACTTCATTATGAATGGAAAGTACTCGATTGTTTACCCCTGTTTCAATTTCTGCACGATTGTTAAAATTTTCTTGGAACTGAACAATGAATGAGTATTTTTTGTTGTGATTTTGCTTTTTATGTAGGCTTAATCCGAAATTAGATATCTTCGATTGAAAGGAAATTACTCGTAGCCATCTACATGATAATAATACTGGAAATAGAAATTGAGATTTATACAAAAGTAAGCTATCGTAAAAAAAGCTCAGAACCCTTATTTAAGACACGAAACAATTTTACAAAAATAACCACAGCATGAATAAGCCGAGAACAATAGTTACCTACATATGAAAAATACTTTCTATTCTCTGCGCGCCTCCGATTGTGAATGTTGATTGGGATCGATATAGTTCTACCGAAATTGTTTGGTAAACAAATTACATGTAGTTAGTAAACTTTTCTATCCTTTAAATATGTACCACATAATTGCAGAAATTGTATCGACATTAAAACAAAACGGAATGGTTGTCTGCTTAAGTAAGCATTTAAAGGATATTTTATTCAATAGCCTCAAAAAAATCCTGTCTATTTGTAGATTTTTTAACATCGTAAACCTTTAAACTAGAAGGCAGGCAATACACGCACACTACTCATTTAACCCCACATCACGTGCCCAAGTCAGTGAGGCTTCACGACCAAAGAATATCCGAAACATTTTGGTCTCAGCTAAAACGGGGGAAAGTGGGTCAGTGAAAAAATATCGCGGCCGCAGCAACTTGAGAGGAGATATCGAAGATGCCACCTTGTACACGGATGCTGGATACTCTCGTTTTGTTTAGCACTCCACCGTCGAGAGCCCTCTGGCGCCCGTCAAAGGAACGACCTGCTCTCTATCGGTGTAAAATTAGAGATTAGCGAGAGAGGGAATCGATAGATTTTACCTAGGGTTTTAGGTTTTAAATGTAGGCTATATTCGTTACTTTAAATTCTAAAGACAAAGCTAAAAATATATTCTTGTAAAGTATTCAAATTCTATCAATTTTATTGCGGAAAAGATGGAAAACAAAAATCAAATCAAATCAAATGTATACAAATGGGCGAAAATTAACAAGACAAAAGAAATTATTATAATTTTCGAAAAGAAAAATGAAACAGTTTGCTATCGATAAAGTTGTTGACAGTTGATACCGGAACGCGGAGTGTTGCCATGTCTCAACTGTCAGTGATACAGCCGCCGGCGCCATCTTGATTTGTTTGTTTTCGTCTTTGGAGTTCGCGCCACTTTCCTATTGTTCGTCAAGGGTTATTTATTGTATTATGTCTTGACAAAGTATCATGAATCTCGATGCGAAAACTTTTAGTGAAATGAAAATAAATCACGCGGTTATTTATCACAGAAAATAGTAAGAAGTGTTGGTCCTGATTAGAGATGTGCCGATGCCGGCAATATTGCAAAAAAGTGGGAATATTGGTAGCAATATTGCCGGCAATATTGCCACTTTGGGCCATATTGGCGGCAATATTGCTACCAATATTCCCACTTTGGGCAATATTGCCGGCAACGGCACATCTCTAGTCCTGATACTACATTCATATTTTGCGAATTATTTGCTAAGATTGAATGAATAATTTCAACCATGAAAATATGAAATTCAACGCCTACTTACTATATTTTAATCCACGTTCTCGATCTACATTACATAGTGCAAACTTGTATTTCCCATGAGCATTGTATGAAATGACTAATAATGAGATCATTTCTTGTAATGTAAATAATAAAAATACCATAAGCTCTTTAACCGCAAGCACGAGCTATTTTCCCGCGGATACTCGTATCACTTATACCAATATTCAAAAACAATTCCTTACTATACACTTACGTTATTTCAGTAATCTTTATCCAAAGCTTAATACCGTTAAAGACAGCAGTTTCACCTTGCGTTGATCAACCAGCCTTAACCAATACAAATAAACCACAATTCCTTACAATTAAACAACACAAATTCAGAGTTCAAGAACATTAGGCAAATTCCCTTTATAGCCACTAAGAACCGAAAGCAATTGGAAACGGCCGAGCAAACATTAGCTCAATATGAAACGAATAAAATACAATTGCACAGCTGTTGTTGGCAAACGTGGGAGATGCAATTAAAATCCAATTGCTTTTCAACTTCGGCTAACGATTATGGACCAGACAACATGATGCGACAAATAAGTGCAGAAGTTCAGGAGCTTGGTAAAAGTGTCTTATATCAACCAACCTGTATTGGTTGATTGATATGCGATACTTATATTCTTAGAAATGTAGATGTAGAATGGGTATAACCTTCTTATCTTGTCATGGCAAGTTAATCCGTGTTTAGAATAGATCCTGTATGGGCAGTCTTTTAAACGTCTTTGCAATTTTTATGGAATTCCTGGAGCCAGGAAGTCTGACAACCAGTCACACCAAGACGTATCGTGTTTCCCGGGTAACTGGGTTGTAGAGATTAGACAGACAGTGCCGTGTAAAACACTGTGGCTTTTAAATTAGTGAACCAAAACTCCATACTATTGTATAGTAATATAATAATGAAACTGAATACTGAACCCACGGCTTATACCTATGTATCACACGTTACCATATTTGCTTCTCGAAATGAAATTGTTTTGTAAACACGAATAACGCCGAATGATTCCGACTAATGCGGTTTGTCGCTACGTGCACTACGCCGCTACGAGCGTGCTACGCCGTAGCGTGGGCAGGTTTTAATTATAAGCGTCATATTTGGGGCGTTAAATAGATTTTTGATGTTGTTACAGTGGCTTATTTATATATTTTTTTAATATCCGTTTATTTTCGTTTAATTTTTATATTTTAAAGTGAGTAAAATACTCAATATTTTGTGAATATTTCAGGCGTCCTACCTTTTGCTCTTATTACCTTGTGCAAAAATTAACATAATAAAATTTGTTGGTTAGAAGTCTAGTCCAGCTTTTATTTTATCCTAGGTTTCAGTATTTTTTGTTAACATATTACTAGAAATAAAACGTTATCTGTGAAAATATTAACTGTCGAACTATCACACTTACAGCTTGACAGACGAACGGCAAAATCTTTATAACAGTGGGACTCTATACAAGAATAGATCTAAAAATCCGGTGAAGCACCAACTAAGTACACATAATACAAATACCATTTCAAAAAAATCTTTCTGAATTGACAACATCGCGCCTATACGCGTTCTAGCCGTATATTTACTCGTCTCTTTGAATACGCCGCGCACTGCGGCTTAGGAATACGTGCATATAACTAGAAATATTCCGCGTATTTCGAATACGTTATTGGTAAAGAATATTTGTAGATATTACTATATTGGTAAGGAATAAGTTTCTCATAATATTTGTTGTGAAGTACAAATATATTTACACAGATATTCGATAGTTTAAGAAATAATGTAGGCCACGTTTTACGAGCTATGAGAAGTGATCTTCCCAGAAGGTGAGTGAAACCGCGGGGAATACAGCTATTCCATTAAAAACCGAAAAAAATGGTGCGCATATCACTAATATTATAAATGCGAAAGTAACTCTGTCTGTCTGTTACGCTTTCACGCCTAAACCAGTGAGCCGATTTTGATGAAATTTGATATGGATGAAATAGAATAGACCCTGAGGAATAACTTAGTTACTTTTCATCCGGGTACGGGAAATAGTTCCCTCGGGAAGCGGGCGAAGCCGCTGGCAGAAGCTAGTAAATAATATTGATTGATTCTATTGTTCAACTGCAACAGTTTGCGATTCCCTATTAGTATTCCTACAGCGGTGATCACGTGCGAAACTTAAACAGCATTATGTAACTCTGTCTATTGTTTACGTATTAAAGCCTAGCGCACACCACGATTTTATTTCTCTCTACTCATATGTTACATGCTTACATTATTTAAACATCATAGTGAGCACCAAGCCTTATATACGTCGTCAATGCTGGAGATAATTGGTCACATCTCGTGCAGAGGAGATTTTAACGTCGATCAGCAATCAGTAAATCAGTCAGTCGCATAGACCTTTTATTTTAACACGAGAATATCACATGTATTCAACTTCCCTTACAGAATTAATCATAAAACATACAATAAACATTTTCAGAACCAAAATAAACAAACAACCTCAAATTGACTCAAACAAAAAGGTGTGTGCTATGTACACCGCTCCCCATTCGACCCAATTTCTTAACAAAATATCGATATATAAATAAAAGTCACATCCCTCCGTGACATTTAGGGAACATGTGAAATATTTATCAATATGTTCCGAATCCCCGTTTCACCCTACTACTCATGTGGATATATTTTTTTATCGCTTGCCCATCTGAGGGATTGGTTACCAAAATAGGTATTTTAAGATGATACGCCTCTTACTATGAACTACGTATCTATAAGTTTTTAGCACAACTTAAGTTATACCTAACTGTTCAATATATATAACTGTTCAATATCTAAAAAAATGCAGGTGTACATCTACATATAAACCTACCGTTACCTTTAATAATACACAGCATTAAATAAAATTGTATGTAAATAATAAATTCATTCACCTGCCCATGGTGCACCCTGCTGAACAATGAACGAGGCTCTGGCAACCTACTGGTGGCGGTAACCACCACATAGCACTAATTGTATTAAATGATAGTCTGACAGCAATCAGTCTTATTTAATGATGTCCAGATGGGTTCCAACTGGGTTGCTGAGTTCTAAAAGATTCCAAATAAAATACTGGTGGCTAAATGCTGTTAAACTGAAAGCCAGTAAATTTTTTTAGGAAAAGATAAAAAGACACGTTTTTCCTTCATTTTAAAACACATGATACCTTTTCTCAGTTGTGTAAGTTACGAGGCTTATTACATAGAAGTTAGTCGCTTGCGGCCGAGTGGCTAAAATTAGACCTTTTGCTAACTTCCCGCGAGCGTGGGCAAAGGGAGCTTAGACGATTATATAAAGAAGATATTCTTGTGGAAAGTACTGAAAGTATTTCAGTCTTATACGCAAACAAAGTGGTCTGTTTATAGAAGATAATTACGTAATTAATCCTCGATTAATAACTTTATATAAATATCCGAATTGAGAACCTCATCGGTTTTGGGATGTCGGTTAATAAGCAACTTTATATGAACAACAAACTTTTATCAATGAAAATTGACGAATAAACTCTCTTTCAAACAAAAAAAACACAAATCCAACATAATAGAACGAACATATATAAAAATCGGTAACGACGAACATCGCACGCCCATTCTAAACCCATAAAATCTCTCTTATTGAGATCCCACGACTTTGAGCTGTTGAGGCTTTGTGTTCCAAGCGGCTTATACACTGCCTTATGAATATTTCACAAGCCAGCCCTTGATGTATAACAAAACCTCCATTATTTTAAAATGTATTATGTCGAAGAGGTGTTGGTCGGACGAAGGGCATTTTAAATCTGACCTTGGATTGGAATGTTAAAAATGGATAGCATTACAATGAAAAGGCAGAAAATTTTCGTGTTTTGATTTCTACTTACAATACTCCGTGGTCCTGAAGTTGTATGGTTACAATTTTATAAAACGACCAGCTTTCACCAGTGGGTCCTTCGTGGAACTACCTCCCGTACCCGGATAAAAAGAAACCTATAAATTCCTCGATAAATGGGCTATTTGACACTGAAAGAATTTTTCAAATCGGACCTGTGAGATCCTCAGACTAGCTAATTTAAGCAGACAAACTCTTTAGCTTTATAGTATAAGTACCTACTGATCCAGTGATCTTTTTGTAAAGCTAAACGTTTGAAAACTTAATTCACTTGATCTTACTGACGCTAATTAAGGGTGAACAGATTTGGTCTCTATTCTGCCTAAATTCTAGGAAGGTATACACGATGTTATTATTTCTATAAAGTGTTTACTAAAGCTACATTTCCTGGCAAAAGAGGACGTTCAAACAATTCCTCGAAAGGTTACATTTGAGCCGAAAGAGTTTCTTGGAAAAACCTTAAAAGGCAAAGTTGCTGCTTAAACTAACAAGTGCGACAACGATTGACGGTATTGTTAATAATGTACAAACAAAATATGAAAACCTTTTGAACAGGTCAGGCAAGTATGTACAAACGGCAACCAGTTAACCTACCTGAAGCTTTTAAATTTTACCAGTAAAACATTAATCTTCCACTATTGTGATAAGGTTGAAAATCTATTGAAGAAATTTGACAGATTGTGGTAGGTTGATATGATGGCGTCTGTACAAAACATCTTTAGCAACAAGGCTGAAGATGATGAGGTGACTGTTGGTACATTTTATGTGTTTAGTCAAAACCAACTAATTTTAAACTTATCAAGTACGAGTGTATTTCATATTACTATATCATGATTTCAGTACGATACTGCGACTGCTACATTAATTCAATAATGGTTCAGCCTAGGTAACACACGCTATACAATATTTGTTTAAATTTTAAAGAATCTATTTCACTAGTACAAGTTAACCCCTTAGCTCTCGATGCATAGGTCTGTAAACAATGAAATAAATCGAATCAGACTCGAATGCTCGAGTAAATTCGATCCCATCAAAAACATTCTGTAAAAAACTAGCCAATTCTCGCTGAAGCTGCTTGTTTATCTCTAAAAAGTAATGAAATCTAGACAAAGTCGTGCTGAGTCTAAGGATTCTTACGGCGATTTCTTTACTATTAT
>NWSH02000601.1:11862778-11873864 GCA_002382865.2 Heliothis virescens | reverse complement strand
GATTATAGCTTTCTGGATGATGAAAATTTCGGCGTTCTGGTATTATCCAGAGGTTCTCAAACAGAGGGCTGAAAATGCGTCGAAATGGTTCCAGTAAAGGATGGTACGGCAGTGTTTGCGTTGCGCTCGACTTGGCGGGGGCACTGCCGTGCCCCCAAATTCGCAATCGAGTGCGCAACCCACTGGTTTGAAATAAAGTATTATTATTTATTTTTATTTTCATGATGAAGATTATTATTTGACTTGTGTGTTTTGAAGTTCCTGTTCAATCAATAAGTTAGAAATACGTCAACAAAAGGAAATATATTTTATGGAGCAACTTCTAAAATGAAAACTTTTTAAGCATTCTTACCTCTAGCAAGTAAACTAATAAACATTGAAAATCTCCTAATAGCTTATTCAGCAATTTCGGTGTTTACTGGTGACCTATCTGCCCTACTTTATTTAAACAAAAATACATTTATTACATAAAAACTAATCGAACCTACACACTCATACATGAGAGGTGGGAGCTTTACCCACTAGGCTACTACAACTTCACGAAGACCATGAACAGTCACGTAGCCTAAAGTTAATAAACTGATACAATTATCTCTTCTTAAAACAGATCTATCTATCAACAGTCTCCCACACTCAGTTTAAAGTCAATTTAAACAAGGCTAAGGTAAAAATAACTGTTTTATTTCAAATCCCAGACGGCGAGGCTGAGTAAGAAAAATGGTGGACTCGCCGAACCGATCTGATTTGATTTTATACCGATATTTGCGCGACCAGTCAATTGAGAAAACAGGGATCAATGAATTGCCGCAAAAAAGGTTCGAGCGATAAATATATGTATAGGTAGATGTAACATAGTGAAAAGTTCGTTGTGTATATAACAACGAACTTTATTCGTTGTTATAAGATTATTTCTAATATTAAATGGGTCTAAAGCATATAATGGTCTTCTTCTTGCGCATTTATTGTGTTTAGTTTAGTTGAAACAAAATAGCACGATATAATATTTATAACCGAAAATGAAAGTAACATCTGCAAAAAAAATAAACTTTTTATAGAAAACATTTGGATTTCGTAAAGAATCGTCTACAATATCATGTCAAGATGTAGAATAAAGACAAGAGGATAGAGTGAGCATAGGAAGCTGCGCGATGTAGCAATCCGGGCACCCGTCTCGCTCCATTTCCGGGGCACAAATGAGACGCTTTGCACGCGCAAGGGTGGGGGGAGGGGACTTCATGAGCCCGTTTTATTGCACCATCAACATGTTTGACAGCCCAATAGATAAAAGTTTAATCATTCGAAAGCAATATCTAAACGAATGACAAAAACGCCACGTCATGAAATAAATTTCGCATCAACCAGCATTTTCGTTGACGTTATCAATATCTATTTTGTGATACGAGCGTAGGCTTTTATGTAACTGAAATAAATGCGCAAATTGAGTTATAGGTTTTTTCTTCGGCCCTAAAGTCCACGTAATATAACACAATAAATATTAAGTCAAAACTTTTTAGACGACTTAACTGAAAACCTTCAGCAAACTTAAAGATGTTTAACGCTTTATCTCGAATCATCAAAATTACGCCGTACTTATAGACTTAGGGGCTCGATATTTGAGTTAAAAGTATGATAATAAGGACCGAGTAGGGGGAAGTTTCAGAATTTCATTTGCCTACCTGAAATTGCCTGTCGGGGTACAACTTTATGTTTCGAAACTAATTGTCGGGCTCCGGTCATATGTTCTGAAACACACCTGAGTCCTAATCGTACCGTCTCGCTGTCTAAGCCCTCCAACAAAATACCTGTTTAACTTATGTAAGCGAACAACCCTGAATGTGATACTCCTAAATATGATAGTCATTTCAGCGTTCACCAAACGACTCCACTTTAAATCCTTCATCTAAACAAATCTAATAAAGCTGTCATATTTGAAACAGCTCCATGAAATCTCAGTCCGAGCAATTAAACAATCACTGCCGCTTACATTCGCAATGAAAGTCTATTATGCACATCAGACTGCTTCGTAAAACCGTACAACACATAATTGCTAGGCGGTACAACCGCGCACAGTGCAACTTTGAGCGTTCAGGGACCGGATTAGTTCCGATTGCACGCGCAGACGCAACTCCTAATTGACGGCAGCATTCGCGCTGTACTCGAATGTACTTTAATTCAACCGTACTTTGTAGCTTTATGGAGGCGAATGACGTTTGTGCGCGACTGCACCGTTTGTAGTTATTTCTAGGTCGTATGGTGTTTCAACAAGTTGATTGTCGTTAAACCTTTGTACTTGTTTGTTGCAATTTTGTCAACTAGATTAATGGTAAACGGGCCTTTATAAACCTACTTTCATAAGACTACTTTTCATGTTTATACTGAAAATAATTGTGTTACATTTTTGATTGGCTTTTCGATCCCGTAACTAACATCTTAGCAAGTAATAAACATTTGTTAGAAAAAAAAACACGCTTTTTATTTCATGAAATAGACAGTAAAGTCACCATAATTAGCAGAAGCTAATTCCATACTATCATTGAACACCAAACACGAAACCGCTAATCCGATTTCGTACTATTTATGACATATGGAATAGCAATACCAATTATGAACCAAATTACCAGACCTTATCACATTTCCCACATTGTTTAAGTTAATTCCCTAAAAAAGTATTTTCCAACTTAATCCTTTATAACCATACCTCATCTTATCACAGTTGGCGCAGAAATCCCCGTCTCCATTAATCCTAAGGTAAAATAGTCTCTCAAAACATTGCTTGCGCCAGCAACTAGTATTCAAAAGTGTTGAACAAGCAACACCGCTTTCAGTAAACCAACTAAACTTAATTCAGAGGCAAAACGCAAAATATTCTCTACATTCCTTTATTTCCATAGGATTAATGTTCAAGTGCTGTATAACTTTCCAAAAAACCAAACTTTCTGGGTAATAATTCCAGAATTATTCCATTCTGGTACGCTCAGAGTTGTAACTTGTAATCAATAAAAAGTTAGCCGCGCGAAGTTTGTATATCATCATCTACCTAGGTTTTACATGATTTATGTTTATTAAGATTGTTGCCTTTTAGCTGACAGAATAACTTTGAGAATAATGTATTGGTAGATTCTCTTTGTGTTTAATATAATGGTGTTACTGTTTTTAGAACGAAGAAGGAATTAATGGATAGCGAAAATGAGTTGTATCAAGGTACTTATATCGTTGGATTGGGATTTCTTGCACTACCGATTGATATTATATTTTTGTGCTCCACCTTATACTTCGGTTTTGTTCTTCTCGGTATCGAAATATTGTAATTCGTAAAGTAATGGTCATGGCACATTGTACCGGCACGGTCACGGCACAGCTCCAACCCAGCAAATAACGTGTCATTTAAACTTGAACATTAAATTGTATGACGTATGATATATTTCATAGCAACGTGAGTTGTTAGATAGGAACCCGCGCGCTGACAGCCCGCCGTTGGCTTTTTTGTATTGACCTTATGAAATATATCATACGTAAACGATTTAATGTTCAAATTTAAATGACACGTTATTTGCTGTGTTGGGGCTGCGCCGTTGCGGTGCGGGCATAGTGTGCCATGACCTTGATACTTCGAGATTTATCTCAATGTTGTCTGATGATACCTTTGCAATGAAGCAACTGCACAGTTAGCACAGGTATTTGGAGACACTCTCTTCTTCTTCAAAATAACATTAACTTTATAAATACCTAACTCACATGCTTACCATTACTTTGTGTCTCAAAATCTTCCCTTCTACATATAACAATGTTTTCAACAAACCATTCTTCAAATAAGTACAAGCTTCAATCGGATATTACATTTGTGACTGCGATGTGACCTACAAAAGCATTCAATTATAGAAATATCCATCCGCACACCGCATACCTGAGCTCGCTTCAACTTTTAAAAGACGTACGCGAGAAATATATTCCCACTTCGAATCCCACGTACATATTTATTTGACGAATAAGTTCATTTCCGCGCGTAATATTTCCCTGACACCCGTAACTAATGCGCTTAGATAAGCGCATGATTAATGACAACAAAATTATTTATCTTACTTTACTTTCATAACGATTTTCCGGATCAAAAGCTGACATTTTGGATTTAGAAGAAGTATTGTATAACATAATAGAAACAGGTTTATTTAGAAAAAACCGGCCAAGTGCGAGTCGGACTCGCACACGAAGGGTTCCGTTCCAATATCTATGAAAAATAAACGTACTTATTACCTACAATTAGCCAAAACACAAATATATGAATAACAAAGTTATAATTTGCGGTTACCGAAAAAGAGCTATATCTCAAAAACCACTAACTGTATTTTGTTCAAACCAATTTTGGTTAGTAGTTTTTATTGAGATCTATAACATATATTTTTTTCAGATTTTTCACTTTGGTAGTTTAGAAATTACAGGGGGGGGGACACACATTTTGGCACTTTGGGAATGTCTTACTCTAAAATGATTGACTTTAGGAAAAAATGGTTTTAGAAACCTCAATCTCATTTTTAAAGACCTATCTATAGACACCCCACAAGTATAGGTTAGATGAAAAAAGAAATTTTTAGTTTCAGTTCCATGTATGGGGAGCCCCCCTCTAATATTATTATTTTTTTATTTTTTCATAAGAATCGTAAAGCGGTCAATGAAATACATCTACCTACCAAGTTTTAACTGTGTAGTCCTAATAGTTTCGGAATAAAGTGGCTGTGACATACGGACGGACGGACAGACAGACAGACAGACAGACAGACAGACAGACAGACAGACAGACAGACATGACGAATCTATAAGGGTTCCGTTTTTTGCCATTTGGCTACGGAACCCTAAAAAGCTATGTCGTTTAACTAACAAGTCGTTTCATTAAAAAGTTTTTTATTACAACTTGACAATATATTGCAAACTAAAACAATAGGAACAATGGAACTGGTCTCAACACAATAGCTCAAGAGAATGGAAGAAAATAATTGTGACGTGCAATTTTATATCGATACTGAAATGCGTATCGATGCGAGATTTTTCATTTTTATATCTATATAATAGCTGTTTTTCGCAGTTTCACTCATGTCCCTTGGGAACTACTGCACGCACGTGGATAAAATATAGACCAAGATATTCGGCGACAAGCTACACTGAGCTTCATAACAGAGAATTTTTCAAATCGGTTTAGTAGTTTCGGAGCCCTTAGTACAAACAGACAAAAAATAATATTAGTATAGAAGTCTAGATGAAACAACATAGTGAAGTGTAGAGGGTTAACTTTTCAGATAATTTAGTAGTTGTAATGAGTATCTTTGCGAGTCGAAGGTAAGGCTTTGATTAAGAGCCTGCAGCGGGTGATCACAAGGCTTGGAGCGCTTTGAGGCGCTCGTTACGTTCGCTCCAGTGGCCGAATACTCACCAGACAGGTGTATTCGAGTGGCAAGACCAGACGAATGGTACAACCATTTCTGTAGACGCACGACTTTGAAAGATGTTACAAGTCAAAATTTTTAAAATGGGTTTGATGCTGGTTCAACATTCATTCTTTGGTTTATTACGAGTATCAATTATAAACTTTATGCAACATTTGAAGAATTTTTTTTTTGTATATAATTTTAACAACCGAAGTTTCACATGATTCATTCACGTATTACTGCATGTCCTACTAGACACGAGTAGTTCATTTGTAAATCCTACTTACAGAGACTAAAAAACTTTTTGATTTGAAATTGGAAAAATAATTTGCTATTTTATTTACGTCTCTTATCTAAAACAATCTTACCTCTTCTGCGCTAGGAGCCACCTTTAACCTCCATATTCTGTCCCACCACGATGATGAGTATGATGAAGACCAGCAGCAGCACCAGTATGCAGCAGATGGCGACGGCGAGCATGGCCGCGTGCTCGCCCAGTTTGGCGGCGCCCCGCGCGGCGTGCGCGCGCGCCGCGGTTAGCGTCGCCGCGGTCACTCGCGCGCTTATCCTGGCAGCGCGCGATAGCCTCGCGGGAAATTACCGATGACGTCACGTAAATGTTACCGCAATTAATTGATTGGTTAATTTTTTGGGCAGTCGGCACGTTGCGCGGAATGGTTGTCAGTTTAGCGCGTGACACCGTTGTAGATAGTCGCTTGTTTCGAGCAGGAAGATTTTTTAAGGCTTTGAACAGTTTTTGGCACCAAACTACTTATCACACACTAGTATATCACTCTCTATTTGAATTACTAATTTGAATAATATTTTGTAGATCTAGAATAATTATATCGTATACCACAGTTCACCAATTTTGAGCACTTCGATACATTGTATACTTCATTTCGTTCAAATCGTAAATCAAAATTATTGTCAAATCTAGTAAAGTACAATTTGAGGCACCGAAGGCACGCCGCCTAACTTTCCGTGAAATATGAATTCCAAGTTGTTTATAAGTTTATCGCTGAAGCGATATAAATTAAAATGCGTGGAGCACCTACAGATTCGTCCCGCCATTACCCGGGGCGACGGTGTTTTGTATTCACAACTCCAATTACAGAGAAAAGCTAAAAAATATACCGCGCACCCTTGGGCAGGGTTGCAATGTACGGGAAAGAGGAAAAATACTGAGAAACTGTAAATAAATCACAGTAATATCATAAAAAGGAAAGTTTTCATTGTTAGAGTTCCGTACAATACTTCTAACACCGTCCCGGGCCTTTCGAATATCGAATAATGTCATAAAAGATATAAGAATGCTATGAATCTTGTATGAAATGGGACAGAAATATAATGTTCACATAAATAAAGTGCTCGATGACCGGTTCATTCACATTTATTGGAAGCTAACGTAATAGAGCCTTATAGGAGGAATATTGGATCCGGAGCAAGATTTTTATCGATACACGTAACTACATATATCGGCTAATTAACAGGAAATGTAACTGATTCGCTTGATACGAACCTAAGATACGAATGTAGCTATAAATGTAATTCTTTGCAATATTTATGGGCGTCTGTCTATACAATCTAATCGAAAGATCTAATATTTACCCGTCTCGGTATAAACACCTGGTGTACTAGTGAGGTGCCCAACGCTGTCTATTCTGTCTATCGTGTTATAAGACAATATTGCGCCGTCTATATTTTTGAAATTGACAGCCTATTTTATGCATAGAAATGCATAATGTGGCAGTTTCGTATTTTACATGTATTTTATATCAAAACCAACGACTCTTAAAATATCCTTGCTCAAAATAAAGAACTAAATACTCACCGATATTAAGTTGCACAATTTTGACTGTTACAACCAGTTTTTCAAGTTCCGGATGGAGTTCCAAATAAATAGCAATTTGACAGATCATGCCAAAGAAATTAGAAAAGATTAGATTAGAAAAGTAATCCAAATTATGAAAAAGAATCAGTGGCGGCGCTAGGCGTCGGCGACGCCTGAGGGGGCCTCGCAGAAATAATCGATATGAGTTTAACTTTGAAAAAAATCGCGCATCATTTTCTTTTTACGTGCATTTTTTCCTATTTTTCCTAAAAATTTCGCGCTCGCTTCGCTCGCGCTTTAACATTACTGATTGCATGTGTTTTTTCTTTCTTTATGCCTCCAAAAATTGGGAGTAACTTCAGCTTTACAATATTAGTTGGTCTGATATATTTTCAAAATTATAAATTTTTGTGACTTGACCTAAAACTGTCAAAAGAAATCGCGCTCGCTCCGCTCCCTTTTCTTGACGATGTTCACACGTTGAGCTGAAAATTTCGCGCTCGCTTCGCTCGCGTATTTATCTTTTCCCTATAAGTATATTTTTTTGCTTCATAAAGTATACATTATCAAAATCAAACCTCCCCCCCACCCCCTCTAGCACAAAAGCTGGATCCGCCTTGGGGCCTCGCGAACTTGATGTCGCCGACGTACAAATTTGGTCTAGCGCCGCCACTGAAAAGAATTCTATGGCACTATCTGTCAAATAGCTATTCATAACTTTATCCGGAAATTGTGAAACTGGCCGTTATTATTACAACCCTTCATTAATTAAAATTAGAAAACTCACACTCTAAAACACATGAATTAAAAAGTGAATAATTCACCAACAATTCGACCAGCCCTGGCGACGCAAGTTCTCAAACATTCATTTCTCCAGCCGAGATTACTCTGCAATCACAACCTGACAATAACAATAGTAACCTTTTTTCTCGACGAGGCCGTCCTTATTCGTAACGAAGGTCGGCCCGTAATGATTTGTGAAATGAAAAACAGAGCGGCCAGTGAAAAATCATCTGTGGCAGCCATTTTTCTTTTTACGGACGACAACATACAATCGGAGAAGCTATTTTAGGTTCGTTTGAGGTTTCGTGTTAATGTTTTAGTATATGAAAGTAAGAGGTTTGTGACCCAGTTGTTTTGTTTCACTCATATCGTGATACACTTATTGAAAATTTACTCGCAAAACGATCCTTCAAAAGATAAAGATTTTTAAAAAACAAATGAGTTGAAAAATAAAAGCTTCATATTATTGTGTTTACACATCGAAGGCAGCCATTCCTTCCCTGAAAATGAGTACTACCACTGACCACCACAATAGGTACCATAAATAAAATCCTTTCCAAATATTTTAAGCTTACTATAGAGGTCATAGAGGTCTCGCCGCTTTCGGACATATAGACAATTGAAATCGATAAATTCCCAGTTGCTCGTGACAAATGGTACGGTTCTGTCTTGACAGAATTACGGCCGAATCTTTTAGGCCGAGGGAAATTCAAACGAAATTGGCTTCGAGAACCTTCGCTGTTTGTTTAAAAGGCTCGTTTTAATGAGTATTGACTCGAGAGGTATCGTAATGAGAAATCGAGAAGGAATCGAAACATCTTTGTATGCTAATTAATGTTTAACAGGGTTTTCGCTGTCGCAGTGTTTTGTTACCTGTTTATTTATGTTGCATACAAATACAATGTTATAGGTAATTTTGTAATTTTCCTTCCGCAACTTTTTCCTTATTGTTTTTTTTAAGTTTTCTTCTACAAAACTCACTCGTGGTTTTGTTGATCCCTACTACAAACACTTATTGTATAACTACATCTGATACCATTCTGCCTACATCGAGGATCAAGTTGGGTATCCTAAAGTCTATTAGACGTGTTTAGAAACCCTATGGTTTCTACACGAGGCAATTACATTTTAGGCTTCATGAAATACTGCCAAAGACTCCATTTAAGCCTCATAAGTGTCTAGAAGTTTTTATTTCAATATCGCGCTAATAAACGGTACTTATACCACAGATTACTTATACATTTGTGACTCTTACACGGAATACTACTAACAGATTGTGATGGATCTTTGCTATAAGGTACCTATAGCAAAGATCCATAGTAGCTTATACGTCAGTATCATATATGTAGGCTGCTTTAAGTAGTTAGTAGCAAGTTCTCTAAGTAGGTAGGTATATAGTTTCCTTATGACGCGGGAAAAACCGCGGATAATAGCTAGTCAATCATAACTTGACGTCTCAAACTACAGCAGACTTCAGAATTCAGGTACTTAACACACAAAAACTTTGTAAATACCTGAAATAAGTACATACATTACCGAACCCGTATGTCAGTCTCATCGTTCGCTAAAAACTATCTCGATAGCTAAGCTGACTGAACATTGGAGAATGGATGGCTGCTATCATAGAACCGGCGTGAATAGTGGATGATTTATGAGGTTTCGGCAAAAACCTACGTGTTACAATGGTTTGTTTTTGTGACATGTTACATGTGATGTACTTGTATGTAGGTATAGTAATTGGAAGTGATAAGGGACATGTACGGCCAATTTTGCAGGTTTTAGATAGTTATCAGATCAATCAAAAAATCAGTAGTCAGAATTAAGAACATTTCTATGGCACTATCAGCCAGATATATATCTAGAACCCTATCTGGAACCTCTGTAACTGGCCGGTAGGCTAGTAAATGAAATTTATTTGGTAGTGTGAATTTTAGAACGTACAGACGACAGCACATCAAGTTACCACAATCTGTCAAATTTCTGCAATAGATTTTCAACCTTATTACAATGGAGGTAGGTTAATGTTCGATTGGTAAAATTTGACAGATTCGTATACGTTGACCTGCTGTTGTCTGTACATAATTTTGAATCTTTACTAATATTATGAAACTGAAGAGTTTGTTTGTTGGCTTGAATTGATTTGAAAAAATCTTTCAGTGTTAGATAGCCTATTTATCGAGGAAGGCTATGGGATTTTTATGCGGTTGCGAATGAATATAATTAATTGTACTATCAAATAAATAGAGTCAAGATGTTCATTATATCCTATACATTATATCTTTGAAACTATATCAGATCACGTAATTTCTTTTAAAAAATCTCATAAAACAATTGTGAGAAGGCTAAAGGAGAATTTTCTCATTAGTATTGGCCGCACGTCTCATAATAATGTCGTCGGAATTGCGCGTATATCTCACTGCTTCATAACCATTCCCTCAGCCATAAGGCGTTATGGAAGCCCTTTAGCACGAGCGATGCCGGGCGATAATGAAGGTCAAATTACATTAAATATGGTGTTGGTTATCTTAGACATCATTGGATTCACGAAATCAAATTAACGCTAAAATTCTCAAGTAAGGAATTGCAGTCTCAATTTTACAGAAAGTTTGATGATTTGACAGGAATTGTATTTAATTTTAATTTTCTTCTAGCTGTTCCCCGCGGACCTGTTAGTATGCATGTAACCTATTACTTTAATAAACTTTATTATATTTTACTTCTGAATTCGGTTTTTTTTAACGTAGTTATTTTTTGCAGACTCAACTCAATATGGCCGGGTTCCCACTACGCCGGACCGGCAGATCTGCCGAAAACCGGACACCGGACAGAGTGTTCACATTACATCGGATCCCGGAATAAATTCAGACAGTCAAGTACTTACCTCAGTTGAATTTACAGATATTATTTACAGATATTTATATATATATTTTATATATATATATATATTTATATATTTATTTACAGATACCGGCACAAACTCGTTCACATTAGTCAAAGTCAAAGTCAAAGTCAAATGTTTTTATTTCAAATAGGCCTTTGCAGGCTCCTATGA
>NWSH02000601.1:11851456-11862678 GCA_002382865.2 Heliothis virescens | reverse complement strand
CTTTATGTTTCTTTTGTAGTGTTATATTTTTATATCTTCCGATCCTTTCCATTCATGTTCCCGATTATTCAAACTTAGGAAATGTACACCTTTGTCGACATAGGCAATACAGTTACTGGATATTTAGGAAAACAGACCACTAGAGAAAGAAAACGAAATTTCGATAGCGAATGTGATTATGATTTATTTATATAAGGCATACAATGTTTTTATTTTATTTCAATTACAATAACAGAACTCTAAAAATATGTAAAAATAAAAAATACATAAATATATACACATAAATTTCTGTATTTTTCAATTTTTTTATTTAATTTTTATTTTTTTCATAAAATTGACACTAAATGTAAGAAAAGATGGTCCATAAATAAATTAAAACCTATTTTCCGGTAGTGTATAGACTACCAGACATTAATATCAGCCAAAATATTTTTGGGTAAGTTTTCGTGAAATTATCCCATAGTGCGNTATATTTTTATATCTTCCGATCCTTTCCATTCATGTTCCCGTTTATTTAAACTTAGGAAATGTACACCTTTGTCGACATAGGCAATACAGTTACTGGATATTTAGGAAAACAGACCACTAGAGAAAGAAAACGAAATTTCGATAGCGAATGTGATTATGATTTATTTATATAAGGCATACAATGTTTTTATTTTATTTCAATTACAATAACAGAACCCTAAAAATATGTAAAAATAAAAAATACATAAATATATACACATAAATTTCTGTATTTTTAATTTTTTTTATTTAATTTTTATTTTTTTCATAAAATTGACACTAAATGTAAGAAAAGATGGTCCATAAATAAATTAAAACCTATTTTCCGGTAGTGTATAGACTACCAGACATTAATATCAGCCAAAATATTTTTGGGTAAGTTTTCGTGAAATTATCCCATAGTGCGTTCTTGAGTTATGCGCTTACCAACACATTTAGCGATTCATTTTTATATTATAGACTAGCTTCTGCCCGCGACTTCGTACGCGAATCCTGTTTTTTTTATACATAAAAACCTTCCCTCGATCTGTACAAACATTTTAAGACCAAAATAAGCCCGATCGGTCCAGCCGTTCTTGAGTTATGCGCTTACCAACACATTTAGCGATTCATTTTTATATATAAGATTATAAAGCTGAAGAGTTTGTTTGAACGCGCTAATCTCAGGAACTACTGGTCAGATTTGAAAAATTCTTTCAATGTTAGATAGCCCATTTATCGAGAAAGGCTATAGGCTACTTTTTAACCGAGTGCGCGGAGTAGTTCCCCTTTGACGCGAGTGAAACCGCTGGCGGAAGGTAGTTCTTAAATACAACCAGCACTGAATCAAATATAAAGATGTTAATTTTAAATGTTCATAACTAAAACAAGCTCTCAAAAGAACTTGTTCTCCCATGAATAGTTAATTAGATACTAATTTTATCTTTAACTACTTGGCAGAAGTATGCGAAGCGAACTCACTACATTAATTCAACAGGGATGAATTTCAAATCGAGCTTATCAGGGGGATGATACTCTAATAACCAGTTAGAGATAGTGATTTTTAATACATCAGATATAAGAGAGAGAGATACGTAATATTATAAAATAAAGATTTGTATAATGAATTATCTCAAAAAGTACTAGACTATACCCAAGTAACAAAGGCTATATTATGTACGGGTACGGGACGTGGTTGAAAATGCTTATTTCCAAAACGAGAAGTGTACCAAAGGTTCACAGCTTCTGCTGCTACCAGCTTTTTACAAACAGAACAAGACTGAGAGACAAACGCCAAAAATGTATTATTCACATATTTTGCATGATCACTTATTTATTACTAATTATCTAGCCTATATTTTCATTAAAAATACAAAACTTAAAACTAAACAATTAAAAAAGGGCGTCAAAGAACTGATCCTCATCGCTGTCAACCGGTGGAGTACCTACCCAATAGCGTACCAGACTTTTTTTAAGCTAAAGAATTAATTTTGCATTGGTATTTAATTTTCGGAACACCAAATAAAGACATAACATATTGGTACCTATACAAATGTATCATCATAATATTCGAAGTAAATATTGATAGTATTGGTAATAAATCATCCGTGTGTACAGAGATGTCGTCGTCATGTGTTGAATGGATCCGTACACACATGCAAACATATGTACGTTGTATAGAAACATATTCTACTGTTGTATGGAATCATACAAATATTCTACCATTCAGAAATGAATCGCATAGCTTAGTATTTTGTAGACTTTACGAGAGAGATATCGGTTTCTAAATTTAACTGTTTGCTTATTCATCGTTTGCTTCGTATTTTTAAACGTACCTACATCTAGTCTTTTCTCAACTTCACTTTGTACTGCGTATCTGAATTTTTCAGTAGAATTTTCAGAACTGATGATGATGGCGTTCTAGCCAACCGCCGGCCACGGTGGCTGTTCTCATATAAGGAGATCAGCCAGCTGCGCAGGACATATTATAGAAGACACAGGTGCACTCCCTATTCCCTCACTCTCAGATTTTTCAGAACTATGATTAGCAATGAATAATTTCTGATAGAAATAAAGATGATGCCAATGTTGATAGTTGAAACTCCATCTCCATCCCAGATAAGTGCCTATTAATACTGGTTTTACCATTTGGATTTTTGAATATTCATCCATATTTTTATAACCTTTATCTACTTCAACTCAAGCACCTTATAGATAATATTTACCCGGCATTATCCCAGCATGGACTTCATTTACCAACTCCTGAATTATTCATTATCTACCCCTATAAAAAACACACAACGCATTTTTATCCGAGTACATGAAGCCAATTAATCCGCAGCCCCAAAACTGTAGTGATAAAACCACGAAAAACCTTAATTAAAAAATTTAATACTACTACCACATATTTAGGTCGATATCGGTAACTGTTCGCGGGTCCCGTACAACCAACAAACTGGATTACGGCTAGCCGATAATTGCCCTAATTAGACTCTTGACATCGCGTTAATATTATAATTAGATTGGCAACATATTTGCGAAACAATTGGTCATTTCACACTTCATTAACTTTAGCAGTAATCATTACAGTAAACCATTTATTTTAATCAAAGTTATTCATAATTACTAAACATTTTCCATGTTGGGGTCGGCTTCCAGTCTACAGGGATGCAGCTGAATATCAATGTCTTTACATGGTGGGATTGCTGTGACCTCCTGAACCTAGTTACTCGAGAAACCAAGAAACTAACCACCGTTGGTAAGACTGGTTGTCAGACATTCTGTATTCTGTCTAACTACTGCCGAAGATGCGATTATGACTGATAGCGTTATTTTAAAAAAAATTGCAGATAATTTGAATATTCAAGCAGCTATTATAGTTATAAATTGTTACTATTGTTGCATTACAACAGACAAATAAATATATGTCCATGAACACAACTAATCCAGAGATATGTCTCTGTCCTCGTAATTAACTACACTTCATATAAACTTAGTACTTAGTTTTGTTTGAAAAAGAAATTAATAGCTAAATTATTCTTCACACTACATTTTATACTCATTTCAAATGTTAAGCATTGAATTTTAGTAGAATAAACAACTTTGCGTACTATCCACATTGCAAAATTATATCAAAATCTTATTAACCTTTTCTCCAACCAAATATATTTGTAAAGTAAACATATTACTGTTTAATAAAACACAATTGTCTCCACACAACTGCGAGGCAACAATACTACAATACTTGTTTTGGTTGTCGACGCATATCGACACACGTTCAATAATCGAATATCATTATTGAATTACTGACTAACATAAACTCTTATGTTTACCAAAAGATATACCAATGTACTTATCATCATCATCAGATAGCGTTTACCAACTAAGCTCAACTTCTGATGAGGTCGGCTTCCAATCCAACCTGGTGCCAGACCCAGTCCAGTATTTTAAATGGAGTTTTTGACTACCAGTAACGAATGTTAAAAACGTTCAAATAACAGCGAGAACCCACAACATGCCTTCAGCAACATGGAGGTACTCGTTATGATGTAGATGTATCACCCATCCACGGTTCGACCACGGCAAGCGTTGCTTAACCTTATGATTAATCGACCTGCTTATAGAGCCTATATCGCCTCCTACACAGAAATAAGAGATAGTTCTACAATCAACATACAAAGTATAATCAAGAAAATGAAAGGGATGGTATTATTTTTATTTTCTTCTTTTGTTCCGAAATATGCTACTCGATGGGCCAGCTATAAACATAAATCATCTTTAAGTATCTATTACTGAACAATGGCTACTGGATATTATATAAAACAGGTTACATGATATGGGCACTTATGAACATCTGTTACGTTAAAAACGACCATTCTGTTGATTTCCCGAAAAAAATTAGGGGTTCAGAAGGAAGACTAAAGCCGTGTCCCATAAAATAAGGATTAATTTATGTCTAGTTCCCAGTTCAGTTATATAAATAAGTAAATTGTGAGCAAACATTTCTAAATGTCCGAAAATTTGCAACGTTTGTGCGCGAACACAAGCTAACAGGCGACTCGCGCTGACGTATATATGCCCACTTTTGTTTTTGAAAAACAAATGACCGCGAAGATTTTTGGTGGAATCTCGCTATTAGACCCCTAACTACTAGTAACTACTTTGTAAAAGTTATTAGTATTGTATATTTTGAAACCAATGTTTTCATTAACTCATTATTATTCTGTTGTTTATCATTTTCTCACTATTATCATTAGAGCCTGACCTTTACATATTGAACTAAATTTACAACGCTTGGATATTATTAACCCTCACTAAAACAAGTCCATTGCAGCAGCCACCCCGCCTACTAAATCTTGAATATCGATCAAGAATAATAAATACTGGATTCTTTGAGATCGTGCTCTCTTTTAGATTGAAATGAATCTCGAAGTCTAAACGGTGGAGTTATTCATCTGTTAGAAACAAAATGTTCGTATTTTATTTTAGACTAGCTTCCGTCAGTGGTTTCACCCGCTTTCCCGTGGGAACTACTGCGCGCACCTGGATAAAATGTAGCCCATAGTCTTCCTCGATAAATGGGCTATCTAACACTGAAAGAATTTTTCAAATCGGACCAGTAGTTCCTGAGATTAGCGCGTTCAAACAAACAAACAANTGATTAGCAATGAATAATTTCTGATAGAAATAAAGATGATGCCAATGTTGATAGTTGAAACTCCATCTCCATCCCAGATAAGTGCCTATTAATACTGGTTTTACCATTTGGATTTTTGAATATTCATCCATATTTTTATAACCTTTATCTACTTCAACTCAAGCACCTTATAGATAATATTTACCCGGCATTATCCCAGCATGGACTTCATTTACCAACTCCTGAATTATTCATTATCTACCCCTATAAAAAACACACAACGCATTTTTATCCGAGTACATGAAGCCAATTAATCCGCAGCCCCAAAACTGTAGTGATAAAACCACGAAAAACCTTAATTAAAAAATTTAATACTACTACCACATATTTAGGTCGATATCGGTAACTGTTCGCGGGTCCCGTACAACCAACAAACTGGATTACGGCTAGCCGATAATTGCCCTAATTAGACTCTTGACATCGCGTTAATATTATAATTAGATTGGCAACATATTTGCGAAACAATTGGTCATTTCACACTTCATTAACTTTAGCAGTAATCATTACAGTAAACCATTTATTTTAATCAAAGTTATTCATAATTACTAAACATTTTCCATGTTGGGGTCGGCTTCCAGTCTACAGGGATGCAGCTGAATATCAATGTCTTTACATGGTGGGATTGCTGTGACCTCCTGAACCTAGTTACTCGAGAAACCAAGAAACTAACCACCGTTGGTAAGACTGGTTGTCAGACATTCTGTATTCTGTCTAACTACTGCCGAAGATGCGATTATGACTGATAGCGTTATTTTAAAAAAAATTGCAGATAATTTGAATATTCAAGCAGCTATTATAGTTATAAATTGTTACTATTGTTGCATTACAACAGACAAATAAATATATGTCCATGAACACAACTAATCCAGAGATATGTCTCTGTCCTCGTAATTAACTACACTTCATATAAACTTAGTACTTAGTTTTGTTTGAAAAAGAAATTAATAGCTAAATTATTCTTCACACTACATTTTATACTCATTTCAAATGTTAAGCATTGAATTTTAGTAGAATAAACAACTTTGCGTACTATCCACATTGCAAAATTATATCAAAATCTTATTAACCTTTTCTCCAACCAAATATATTTGTAAAGTAAACATATTACTGTTTAATAAAACACAATTGTCTCCACACAACTGCGAGGCAACAATACTACAATACTTGTTTTGGTTGTCGACGCATATCGACACACGTTCAATAATCGAATATCATTATTGAATTACTGACTAACATAAACTCTTATGTTTACCAAAAGATATACCAATGTACTTATCATCATCATCAGATAGCGTTTACCAACTAAGCTCAACTTCTGATGAGGTCGGCTTCCAATCCAACCTGGTGCCAGACCCAGTCCAGTATTTTAAATGGAGTTTTTGACTACCAGTAACGAATGTTAAAAACGTTCAAATAACAGCGAGAACCCACAACATGCCTTCAGCAACATGGAGGTACTCGTTATGATGTAGATGTATCACCCATCCACGGTTCGACCACGGCAAGCGTTGCTTAACCTTATGATTAATCGACCTGCTTATAGAGCCTATATCGCCTCCTACACAGAAATAAGAGATAGTTCTACAATCAACATACAAAGTATAATCAAGAAAATGAAAGGGATGGTATTATTTTTATTTTCTTCTTTTGTTCCGAAATATGCTACTCGATGGGCCAGCTATAAACATAAATCATCTTTAAGTATCTATTACTGAACAATGGCTACTGGATATTATATAAAACAGGTTACATGATATGGGCACTTATGAACATCTGTTACGTTAAAAACGACCATTCTGTTGATTTCCCGAAAAAAATTAGGGGTTCAGAAGGAAGACTAAAGCCGTGTCCCATAAAATAAGGATTAATTTATGTCTAGTTCCCAGTTCAGTTATATAAATAAGTAAATTGTGAGCAAACATTTCTAAATGTCCGAAAATTTGCAACGTTTGTGCGCGAACACAAGCTAACAGGCGACTCGCGCTGACGTATATATGCCCACTTTTGTTTTTGAAAAACAAATGACCGCGAAGATTTTTGGTGGAATCTCGCTATTAGACCCCTAACTACTAGTAACTACTTTGTAAAAGTTATTAGTATTGTATATTTTGAAACCAATGTTTTCATTAACTCATTATTATTCTGTTGTTTATCATTTTCTCACTATTATCATTAGAGCCTGACCTTTACATATTGAACTAAATTTACAACGCTTGGATATTATTAACCCTCACTAAAACAAGTCCATTGCAGCAGCCACCCCGCCTACTAAATCTTGAATATCGATCAAGAATAATAAATACTGGATTCTTTGAGATCGTGCTCTCTTTTAGATTGAAATGAATCTCGAAGTCTAAACGGTGGAGTTATTCATCTGTTAGAAACAAAATGTTCGTATTTTATTTTAGACTAGCTTCCGTCAGTGGTTTCACCCGCTTTCCCGTGGGAACTACTGCGCGCACCTGGATAAAATGTAGCCCATAGTCTTCCTCGATAAATGGGCTATCTAACACTGAAAGAATTTTTCAAATCGGACCAGTAGTTCCTGAGATTAGCGCGTTCAAACAAACAAACTCTTCAGCTTTACAATGTTAGTATAGATTAAGAACATTTTCTACAATTTGGCGACTTGCAGACTCTGGAAACCTTATTTATTTTATTTTACAACAAAAACTGACAAAACATTCAAACGTTAAACTTTTCTTTCAATACTTGTCCTTAAGCCCTGTTTCAATTCAAAGGACTAGTTATTTTCTATCAATTCATCACATCACAACTACGGTGTCAATCAAAATTTGATGACATCTACCTATCTTGTCACTATTTACTCAAAAACTATAGCTATAAATATTTAAATATATTCACGGGTATATGACCGATATTGACATCGAGCTCGCACGTGACTCAATCTAAATTACACTCAATACATTAGACATGACATATAGTACCGTGAGCCTGGGCTCTAATGTTCCCGAATCGTCGAATTTATGGGGAAAGTGAATGTGACATCGAGGGTGTTGGAGGGTTAAGGACACGTAAGATTTCGTGAACCCATTAGATGGGTTTGCTACATGGAAGATTATTGCGAAGATAATGAAGCTTGTTATCGGCTTTTATTTTGTTAGTTACATGGTGACTTATGAGAGAAGAAGCTATAGAAATAAAATGCTTAATATTTTCAAGCACTTTTTTATTCAGGCAGTCATACTGAGAGGAAAAATTACATTTTTTTTTCTTATAATACCACAACAGAATTCTACAAACGCAAAGCTGTCTAAAGAATTCCTCAGCTTTCAACTAAGCCTTAATACCTCTAAGTACCTACTCTCTAAAACGCCTTGATCTTTTGATTCATTTTCATTTCAAAAATAAATTATTAATAAATTGTTGTCAATTTCATGATTGGATTTTCCTCTCCTAAAACAGTTTTCCAAATTGTGAGTAACCTTGTATGCTGCTGCTATCCACGTAGAATACGTTAAAAGCATTTGAATTGCATTCGAGTGCGATCGGCACGACTAGCGACTTCGCAATTCGGACCGAACTAATTTTGCGACTAATCTATGCTGGGAGATAAGGTGTAAATGTTTGAATGCGTTGTTGAGTTTAGACTTGATTTTGGTGTTATCTTATTTTGGAAATAGAAATGATAATTGAAATTAAAGAAAAACCTTCACAACAGATTAATGGTCAGGGTATGTCTCTATATAAGCATACTCGTAGATGATGCAAGCGCTTATTTTTACGTGCTACATATTCCGAGCAACAAAAAGCCTACCCGCGGTTTTACGTGTCATCGTTTGAACCATCCCCAAGCCGAAAAGCGGAAAATCCGCTAGTATGAAAGCACTATTACTTTATGTTAAAGTATTGAATTCTTTCTTTACAAAAAGATAGAATACGCTTTATCCGAGTAAAACAAGTTCTTCTGAATGCCAATGATGGTTTGAGTCACAACTCCACTGCGATAAACATCTCCAAACCAGAAAAAAACAATGTTATGTTAATGAGAAAGACCAACTTAATTACATCTGTTATGGTGGTCTTAAGAGCTTTTTGAAAGCCTATTATTATGCTAAACAACAGCCGGCGAGTGAGAGGAATCTACCTTTTGAGAGTCAAAGTCGCGCCATTATTGTAGAAGTTGTGTAACAAGTCTTGGAGTCCAGTAGACATTTTAATGAGCCAATTATCTCTTAGGTGTAAAATAAATGCAATTGGAGACATTTTTTTGCACTTCAAAGAGAGTTGCAGAATTTAAAGAGTAGTAAAATAAGTGAACGATTTATCTTAGTTACGTATATGCTTATTTCTAACTGGCTTCTGCCAGCGGCTTCGCCCGCTTCCTGAGGGAACTATTTCCCGTACCCGCAAAATAGCCTATGTTGTTCCTCATGGTCTATTCTATATCTGTACCAAATTTCATCAAAATCGGCTCAATGGTTTAGGCGTGAAAGCGTAACAGACAGACAGAGTTACTTTCGCATTTATAATATTAAGTAGGGATTGGTGATCATCATCATCGTCAGCCTTTTTATAGTCCCACCGCATAGGCCTCCTCTCACACGAGGAAGGATTGAGCGTTAATGGGTCATAACAAAGTAATCTATTATTAATTATATATTAAATGCATTGCTTTTTTTACATAANTGATCATCATCATCGTCAGCCTTTTTATAGTCCCACCGCATAGGCCTCCTCTCACACGAGGAAGGATTGAGCGTTAATGGGTCATAACAAAGTAATCTATTATTAATTATATATTAAATGCATTGCTTTTTTTACATAATATGTGTTGCATAATTTATTCTTAATATTATAAAGATGAAGAGATTGTTTGTTTGTTTGAACGCGCTAATCTCAGGAACTACTGGTCCGATTTGGAAAAAAATATTTCAATGTTAGATAGCCCATTTATCGAGAAAGGCTATAGGCTACTTTTTATTCGGGTGCGCCGAGTAGTTTCCACGGGACGCGGGTGAAACCGCTGGCAGAAGCTAGTATTGTATAAACACCTACACAAAAACATCATGTAGATGAAAAAAAAAAGTGTAGTTTTATCATAAACGCAAATCCCCTTTGAAACAAACACCCAAAGAACGGAGCAGAGAAAATATAATACAAAGAGCGTATCATAAGAAGGATTATTATAAATACTTTTAAAGCAAAGAAAACGCTGTTTATTCAGCATAAACACGCACTTTAGAATATAGCAACGTATATATATAACATAAATATATAAATAAGTATACAAATAAGTACATATACAAATAAGTATACAAATAAGTATACAAATAAGTATACTTTATATATTCTGAAAAAGCCTGAAGCCATTAATACACGAACACATTTCTTCAAAGAAGAGTAAATATTAACCGTTACTTTGAAGTTAATTAAGGTGGGTAATTTGAATAGCGTTCCTTTGCGAGTTTGTTGACTTGTATGTTATGTTATATATGTTCAGTTTTGTCTGCCGTTTATCCGTTTTCTTGCAACAATTTTGCAGGCCAGGAAATTCAATGATGAACGCGTTATTTATTTCTATTAAGAGCGAAGAAGATATCTAAGCCATCATGCTAATTTTAGGGTTCCGTAGCTAACTGCCAAAAATCGGAACCCATTTTTTCATATTTAAGCCTACGTTCCTTGGGAAAAGTTGTTCGGTTTGATGAGCACTTTCACCTCCTTCAGGGTTTAAAACGATTATATTATGATGAAATTTTACCGTGTGTATTCGTCAATCTATTATTTATCTGTCACCACAGCCACTTTATTCAGAAAATATAAAGTCTATAACGACTACAAAAATAAAAATATTACTTTAATGGGGGCTCCCTTTATATACAAAAAATAATCTGTAAAAAGGTCTTCAAAAATTTCATTGAGGTTTCTAAAACCATTTCTAATACTTGTTACATTTAATTAGTTCTATTTATAAACATGTATATTTATAGTTCTAACTACATACGGATTCTGTAACGGGTTGTTGTAAATTCGTCACAAAGTAAATTCGTCACGAAAAAAAGTATGTGTAAATTCG
>NWSH02000601.1:11789039-11825726 GCA_002382865.2 Heliothis virescens | reverse complement strand
GGGATCTATTTCCCGTACCCGGATAAAAAGTAGCCTATATGTTATTCTGATATATAAGCTATACAGCTATATGTCTGCCAAGTTTCTTCAAAAACCATCCAGTGGTTCCTAAGATTAGCGCGTGCAAACAGACAAACTTTCAAACATACAAACAGACAATTTTTTTTTTCGAATACTTACTCTTTTTTCATTTCTTAATAACCCTACATATTTTGTTTTGTAAAAATATTTAATGTACAGACACGATTTTTTACTGTTTTATAGATAAGGACGGTAAAGACCGATTTGAAACTAAAAAAAACTAATTTTCACCTCAGAGGCGACGTAAATAAATATCCATCACTGAGTCCACCTGTAGAGCTGTCATCAGTAATTTTACTGTTCGATTAAATGAGTGTAGCGAACGCGAGGGTCTACATGTGGACAATATTTTTTAAAGAAATAAATTCCCAAATGGAATAAGATCACATCTAATATTTGTAATACCGTAATCACGGTATTGGGTTGTCAATACCGGTACTGAAAAATGACCATATTAAATCCGTGATCACGGTATTACGGGATCCCGGAATACCGGTATTGAAAGCCCTAATGTAAACATTCTTCGATGGGCCACTAATATGCAGATGGGTACTATTCAGTTTATTGTTTTTGTGCTGGTTGTTAAATTTTTTGGAGTGCTCGAGTACACGTTCTTTAGTAATTACGGAGGTAAAATCAACGATTATTGGCTTGTTGTCTTCAGTTTTTGTATTGATTCGATATAGATCTCTTATGCCTTCTGTTGGAATAGGCAAGTTAATCGTGGTGCCAATTTTATTTACCAAGTTTAAGAGATCCTGTTTCGATTCTTTTCGATTAGGTGGAATATTTCTAATTTCAACTGATGTACATTTCTGCGATTTTTCGAGGTGATCTATTTTATTTTCAAGCAATTTTATGTATTCTAGATTGTCCCTTCTATCCTTCTCCATATCTTCAAGCTTGTTTTTTAACTCTTTATACTCATTTGACAAGTGTTCAACTGATTGAATAATGCCGTCATTTTGTTTTCTGATGCCATCAATAGTAGCCTGTAGTGAATCCAATCTTTCATTTTGTTCTGCCTTTAGGTCTGCTATTATCTTTATTATGTCTGCCATGCCGTTATTCAACCCATCATTTTGACTTGTTTTTCTTGGTCTCGTACTACAACTTATATTTCCGTAATCTTCATTTCCTGTGTCCGAGGCCACCATTGATCTACTGGTTTTTTTTGGTGAAGGAGAGGAAGGTGGAGTTTTCATAAGAGGCATGGTGATTAAATATTTTTGTTGGCGGCCAATATAAAAGCAAAAAAATATTTTTTTAATACTTTTTACTGAATTTTTAATACTTCTAAACGAAAGTTTCCTAAGATTCTTTGAAATTAGCGTTCAAAAAATATATAAAAGTTCCAAAAAGACACTTCAGCAGCCGAATTCGAACGCTCGGATTTCGCGGTACAATATAGCAACTCGCGCCACTGGACCAAGCCGCTCGTTGTAGATGTTGCGAATTTAAGCTTCGGTTTCTAGTAGCCTTCGACGCAGGCGCGTAGTTTAACCTTGAGCGAGTGTCCTTGACGAACGCACGGCTCGCGACGTGATTTAACACTCGTGCTTTATAACAACAAATAATTTTAGAAGTTTATTCACTGTCACTGTATGCACTTGTAAAAACAGTTTAGTTAATTCACTATTACACCTAAACACTGTTATTGTGATGATTAAATATGAATGAAGATAATAAAGTTAATTACTTAGGTGATAGTTAACCTTGACCTGTGAAGCTTGTATACATACATGACGTAAAGGATTTAGATTTTTTATTCAAAAACCCGTTAAGGCATTTTTCAGTTACGTTCATTGAAACAGTTGAAAGATCGTCAATTTGTAGTAATCATTAGAATCAGTAGGTACGTAGTTTGATAACAAGTACAAAAAGGAATCCATTGACCCAATTATACAGCATTTTCATGCATGCTCTTAATAATTTGTCTTGCGTCTCTCCCTGCTACAACGGACCGCGGGACTCGTAGCGGTCGTAGCAAATTGCTATGAACGGCGGCGTAGCCGAGATCTACGACTGCCGTATACTACGTGCTTCTGCAAGAACAATATTCGGTACATAACGTTAGCGTCATGGAATGCAAAGTGACTCAAACAGGGTGATGATAAAAAATCAGACAACCATCGACGGGTAATAAATATATTTTAGTATTTTTTTACTTGATTGATTGTTTATCACGGTGGCTTTATGACTGAAATAATTTATGACATTAATTTCCTTGACGCGATTTGTTACTCGTTATCCTTTCTATGTATGTGTGTGACTAAATAGCAATACTCGATATATGTACTTAATATGATGACTGATGATTCGAGTTTAATATCGAAGGTTTTTCGAACGCAATATACTTGCTGCATTAAAATAGTTGTCTCCCGCGGTTTCACCCTTGTGAGGGGGTGTGTTCTTCCGGTACTCGGACAAAATACAGCCTATGTTACTCGGGCCAAAGTCTAGTTTCTCAACAGAGGCAGACTTTTTTAAATAGGTTTATCAGTTTCGGAGCCTTGACGTAATAGACAGCAAACAAAGAAATATTTCTTCTTTACTATACCATACCCCATATTCTGCAGTCCCCAAAAAGCCATTCAATATTCAAACCCTTTTAATTTCTCCCAAACTGATATAGGGAAGTTATTTTAAGCACATATGTTCGTCACGTCGCTTCACGAGTGCTTTCCCCAATTCCCGCTTAGGTCACACATTGCTCCGGTCACGTACCCGTGTACCCTCTTACTGGCTCCTACGTGATAAATGTATCAAATGTCAGCCGCTGTATGGACTATGAAACTTAAGCCATTATTTTTTGAGTCATAAATCTGTATGGCTTCTTTTGGATGAGTAGGATTTGATTGTATTGTTAAGTTTGGAGAGTTATTAGGGCCTTTAAATGAGAGGTAAATAGGAGTTCTCGTCACTTATAATAGCGAACCTGACTAACTTTCACGATACACTGGCTTAACCAACTGAAATTAGATTTGGCAAAATTGAATTCGAAATTTTTGCTTTATAATGTGAGAACAATGAAATGTTAAAGAATTAACAATATAAAACTTGTAACATATGAATTCGCTTAAAAATCATTATCAAGAGCTATCATTTGCACGTGGGCAATCATCCTGAGAAGCTACCAATATGACCTTGATACTATGTGGTGAATGAGGGTTGCATGCATGAAAACTCAGAAGTCCAAATTAAATAATTGTACTATAATTCCACTTATTGCCTTAAAATATTTAGAAGAGCAAGTTATTTGTGTAATAATTAATAAATGGACTCATAAAATAATTCAGCCAACTTTAACATGATTATCTTTTCTATACTGGCAACTAAAGACGGAATGTCATTTCATATTTTCTAGTGTGGCAACTTCGAGAGGTTCTTCGAGAATCAAAAAAGTGTGACGGGCGATTATTTTATGAATTTTGTGATAAATTTCTATTAAAAATGTCGACACTCGCAGCAGCTTTATCCGTCGCAGGGACCAGATCATCAGGAGCGTCAGTTAGAACGCAAAATGGTAATGTTTATATGTTATTTTACGAATATTCACATGAGGTTTTTGTACTCCGGTAGATCACATGCATCTCGACTGATGGTTACATTTTTGCTAATATCTTGAGAAATATAAAAGTATTGATGAAACTATGTTCATATCATAATTTTAAACTGTGAAAACTGTTATTAGGGTACAAGTTAAAGTACTTTGAGCGAAATAAATTTGTACTAAAATAACCTATGTTGAATCGAGTGGGAGACAATGAAAAATCTGATAAATGGTGAAATAATTTACAGTAAGTGCCGCCGCTGCTATAGCGAACATAGTGAAAAGCTCACTGGGACCCGTAGGACTGGATAAAATGTTGGTTGACGATATTGGAGATGTTACAATCACAAATGATGGAGCAACCATCCTCAAGTAAGTTCTAACTAAAGAAATTCTTCCTTTTTTGGATATACAATGAAATAATAAACGCAATTGTGAGTCAGCAGAAACCTTAATTACTCATAGAAGAAGATAATAAACAATGCAACAATAGACTTGCTTGATAATGATTGAATTATACTTGTATGAGTAATAAGAAAATGATGATCAAATTTAACATCCTATCTCTTAACTATCAGACCCCAGATTTAAGCCAAATACTAAGGTGAAATTGACATTAATTTTTACTAGACTATTAATGTACTGCCTAGACTTGTTATTAATGCTTGAAATCTTGTAGGATGTTGGAGGTGGAACACCCTGCAGCTAAAGTGTTGGTGGAACTGGCACAGCTACAGGACGAGGAGGTTGGAGATGGCACCACATCGGTAGTCATTATTGCTGCTGAATTATTGAGGGTAATTATTTATTTCTCAAGTTTGTATGCCAAAAAATATTCATGAATGCACTTGGAACTTATGTCACCACATCGTTTTTTTTATGGAGGTTAATTAACCAATATAGTTATATTGCCATGACAACCAAACACTGTTTTATATCATAACTAGCTTCAGCGGTTTCACCCGCTTTCCCGTGGGAACTACTGTGCGCACCCAGATANTCGAAGGTTTTTCGAACGCAATATACTTGCTGCATTAAAATAGTTGTCTCCCGCGGTTTCACCCTTGTGAGGGGGTGTGTTCTTCCGGTACTCGGACAAAATACAGCCTATGTTACTCGGGCCAAAGTCTAGTTTCTCAACAGAGGCAGACTTTTTTAAATAGGTTTATCAGTTTCGGAGCCTTGACGTAATAGACAGCAAACAAAGAAATATTTCTTCTTTACTATACCATACCCCATATTCTGCAGTCCCCAAAAAGCCATTCAATATTCAAACCCTTTTAATTTCTCCCAAACTGATATAGGGAAGTTATTTTAAGCACATATGTTCGTCACGTCGCTTCACGAGTGCTTTCCCCAATTCCCGCTTAGGTCACACATTGCTCCGGTCACGTACCCGTGTACCCTCTTACTGGCTCCTACGTGATAAATGTATCAAATGTCAGCCGCTGTATGGACTATGAAACTTAAGCCATTATTTTTTGAGTCATAAATCTGTATGGCTTCTTTTGGATGAGTAGGATTTGATTGTATTGTTAAGTTTGGAGAGTTATTAGGGCCTTTAAATGAGAGGTAAATAGGAGTTCTCGTCACTTATAATAGCGAACCTGACTAACTTTCACGATACACTGGCTTAACCAACTGAAATTAGATTTGGCAAAATTGAATTCGAAATTTTTGCTTTATAATGTGAGAACAATGAAATGTTAAAGAATTAACAATATAAAACTTGTAACATATGAATTCGCTTAAAAATCATTATCAAGAGCTATCATTTGCACGTGGGCAATCATCCTGAGAAGCTACCAATATGACCTTGATACTATGTGGTGAATGAGGGTTGCATGCATGAAAACTCAGAAGTCCAAATTAAATAATTGTACTATAATTCCACTTATTGCCTTAAAATATTTAGAAGAGCAAGTTATTTGTGTAATAATTAATAAATGGACTCATAAAATAATTCAGCCAACTTTAACATGATTATCTTTTCTATACTGGCAACTAAAGACGGAATGTCATTTCATATTTTCTAGTGTGGCAACTTCGAGAGGTTCTTCGAGAATCAAAAAAGTGTGACGGGCGATTATTTTATGAATTTTGTGATAAATTTCTATTAAAAATGTCGACACTCGCAGCAGCTTTATCCGTCGCAGGGACCAGATCATCAGGAGCGTCAGTTAGAACGCAAAATGGTAATGTTTATATGTTATTTTACGAATATTCACATGAGGTTTTTGTACTCCGGTAGATCACATGCATCTCGACTGATGGTTACATTTTTGCTAATATCTTGAGAAATATAAAAGTATTGATGAAACTATGTTCATATCATAATTTTAAACTGTGAAAACTGTTATTAGGGTACAAGTTAAAGTACTTTGAGCGAAATAAATTTGTACTAAAATAACCTATGTTGAATCGAGTGGGAGACAATGAAAAATCTGATAAATGGTGAAATAATTTACAGTAAGTGCCGCCGCTGCTATAGCGAACATAGTGAAAAGCTCACTGGGACCCGTAGGACTGGATAAAATGTTGGTTGACGATATTGGAGATGTTACAATCACAAATGATGGAGCAACCATCCTCAAGTAAGTTCTAACTAAAGAAATTCTTCCTTTTTTGGATATACAATGAAATAATAAACGCAATTGTGAGTCAGCAGAAACCTTAATTACTCATAGAAGAAGATAATAAACAATGCAACAATAGACTTGCTTGATAATGATTGAATTATACTTGTATGAGTAATAAGAAAATGATGATCAAATTTAACATCCTATCTCTTAACTATCAGACCCCAGATTTAAGCCAAATACTAAGGTGAAATTGACATTAATTTTTACTAGACTATTAATGTACTGCCTAGACTTGTTATTAATGCTTGAAATCTTGTAGGATGTTGGAGGTGGAACACCCTGCAGCTAAAGTGTTGGTGGAACTGGCACAGCTACAGGACGAGGAGGTTGGAGATGGCACCACATCGGTAGTCATTATTGCTGCTGAATTATTGAGGGTAATTATTTATTTCTCAAGTTTGTATGCCAAAAAATATTCATGAATGCACTTGGAACTTATGTCACCACATCGTTTTTTTTATGGAGGTTAATTAACCAATATAGTTATATTGCCATGACAACCAAACACTGTTTTATATCATAACTAGCTTCAGCGGTTTCACCCGCTTTCCCGTGGGAACTACTGTGCGCACCCAGATAAAAAGTTGCCTATAGCCTTCCTCGATAAATGGGCTATCTAACACTGAAAGAATTTTTCAAATCGGATCAGTAGTTCAAACAAACTCTTCAGCTTTATAATATTAGTATAGATTATTTACATCTTTTTCACAAAAAGAAGGTTGTGTCCTATAAAATCAACACATGTTGTTTTATTTTCTATAGAATGCAGATGAGCTAGTGAAGAACAAGATTCACCCCACAAGCATTATCTCCGGTTACCGTCTAGCATGCAAGGAAGCCGTCAAGTATGTTCAGGACAACCTCACAGTCACCGTGGAGTCACTCGGCAGGCCGTCCATTGTCAATGCCGCCAAGACCACCATGTCTTCCAAGCTTATTGGAGCGTATCCTTTTGCATAAAGTTTATTACAAATGTGATAAATAATAACCAATATTCATATAATACTATCCAGCAGCTGTTGAATATAGTGAAACTGTCAGCACTGACTACTACATTTTGAAAATTATTATTTATTTACTAATTTACTAATGAGAGTTTGGAAAAGAGATGATGCTGTTTAATCTATAACCCTTTAGTTTAGATATTAGAAAAATGATTCACTTTGTTGGCTCGCTTTTGCAAATTCTTAATCTATAGCACTATAATTTGACACTCTTAATTATTGCTCTGATGATTTATTTGTAGCATCATTATTTTTAAACAATAATACAACCTAAACACCAACCTCAGTGATGCAGACTTCTTCTCCGAAATGATAGTAGATGCAGCACAGGCCGTCAAAGTGACAGACTACAAAGGCAATGCCTCATACCCCATCAAGGCTATCAACATCCTGAAGGCCCACGGCCGCAGCGCCCGGGAGTCGGTACTGGTCAAAGGTTATGCTCTCAACTGCACAGTTGCTTCACAAGCCATGCCTAAGAAGATTGTAAACGCCAAGATTGCGTGTCTTGACTTCTCTCTACAGAAGACTAAGATGAAGCTTGGTGTTCAGGTAACATACCTTTTGCATTAAACTATATTCAACCAACCATCCTTTGACCATCACATACTCTTACTTGACACACTGCATATTATAACGAGATAATATCATAAAAAAAATTACAGGTATTGGTAAGCGACCCTGAAAAACTGGACGCCATCCGCGCCCGTGAGCTGGACATCACTAAGGAGCGTCTTCAGAAGATTTTGGCTACCGGTGTCAACGTTATCCTCTGCTCTGGTGGTATTGACGACTTATGTCTCAAGTACTTCGTGGAAAACGGCGCGATGGGTGTGCGAAGGTGCAAGAAGGCTGATCTCAAGAGGATCGCCAAGGCGACTGGTGCCGCTTTCCTCACTTCCTTGACCAACATGGAGGGTGAAGAAGTGTTTGAACCCAGCATGATCGGAGAGGCCGCTGAAGTGGTTCAGGAACAGATTTGCGATGACCAGCTGATTCTCATCAAGGGGTAAGAATTTTTCACTTCTACTTTCTTGATAATTTAAACATGTCACTACGGACCACTCAACAATTTTGGTGAAATACTTTGAAAGGACTGGTTATAGACAAACCAGAGTATTGCAAACCTTCTTCCATACCTTAACACCCGTTAATTCCCTCCCCAGGCCGGCAGCGCGCACAGCGGCATCAATAATCCTCCGCGGTCCGACAGACGCGTACTGCGACGAGATGGAGCGGTCGGCGCACGACGCGCTGTGTGCGGTGCGCCGCGTGCTGGAGTCCGGCAAGCTGGTGCCGGGCGGCGGCGCTGTGGAAGCCGCGCTATCTATTTACTTGGAGAACTTCGCTACTACGCTGGTGAGTGTTTTAGGATTTTTTTGGTTGGGAATGTGTGGCTTTCGTAAGAAAAGATATTTTTGTCTATTAATTAATTAAATCATCTACTACAAGATGATATCAAAATCTGCTCTTTGAACAAAAAATACTATCATAGCTAGAGCAAGATTTCGAAAAACTGCTGCTGATGATTCTCATAATATTTATTCTACATGTTAAAGTTAGAAGTCTTTATTTGAAATATGTAGGCCTTTGCAAGGTCCTAGAAAATCAGACACCAATTGCATAAACTCATACTTCTATTTTAGCACAATATAAATTATTTTAATGACTTTTGCAGAGTTCCCGGGAGCAGTTGGCGATCGCTGCGTTTGCGCAGTCCTTGCTGGTCATCCCCAAGACGTTAGCGGTGAACGCCGCGCGAGACGCTACCGACCTCGTCGCTAAGCTACGCGCATACCACAACTCATCACAGACTAAGGTAAATATTTCTAGTTTACTGTTCATTTTTTTATAGTTTTAAATAGCCTAAGAACTAAGACACCTATATGTACAGTGAGATTTTACAATATCGAGTATTTTACTGCTTGCGAACATACTTTTCCACACAACCTTCTTGTTTCCAAATCTCGTCGAAACCATGGTATTAGCTTCTCTATTTATATGCTATGCAGTTTGATAATTTGTTGAAAGGGTCCATAATGCAAATACATTGTCTCAACTTTATTTATTTGTTGACAGGTTGAGCACGCTAATCTGAAGTGGGTTGGGCTGGACCTAACAGAAGGTGTTTTACGCGACAACCTAGCGGCCGGAGTCCTGGAACCCGCAATCTCCAAGATCAAGTCTCTTAAGTTCGCCACAGAAGCAGCGATCACCATCCTCCGTATCGACGACATGATCAAACTAGACCCTGAACAAAAAGGCAAGAGTTACGAAGACGCTTGCCACGCCGGAGAACTATAATAACCTAATTAACTAACGTAACATTCAGTGGAATTCCTGTATGATAATGTTATGTTACATGTAAGATCTAGTAAGGCGATCTCAGTACTGCACTCGACTGAATTTAAATACTTTACAACATGTCATGTTATGGTGGTTTTTGTGCACCTTCCGCCTCTAAATTCCCGTCTCGTGTCACTGCCTTGACCAATATTATTGATCTTTGGTGCTGTAGTTCGAATTTCCAGTTCAAAATTACATAATGATATTTTTATTAGGTACATAATATTACTAAGGTACTGAGATCAATCTATCATAGATTAATATTGAATGCTTGAGATGCCTTTATGTCGACATACTATTGATGGTATGTCACCAGAGTGTATAACTAACCTGTGACACTTTTCTTGAAATTAAATACATTTTGCAAAGCCTTTATTATTCAAATATTTTACTTGTAAGCTATAAAATAGTATTATTGTTTATTTTGTCATACTGTCGTGGAACTATATTATTCATGTTTGAATTTATGTAAGGCATTGTGGTTCAAAAGGTCAGTGAATAGTAACCAAAGCTTGGTTGTCTTAGTATTCCTTTTATTGTAAGAAAGTTGAGATGTATGATGTTCAGACAAACATTTCAGTATCTCTATCTGTGCAGGGTTAACCGCCGTCACAATATTTTGCATCAATGGAAGATTAATTTATTTTAAGAACCCATCATTGCTTTTAACATTTAATGCTAGTTTATTTGCTAGGGCGCGTCGTGCGTCACACTGATAATAAAATTTTAATACTATTTGTTTGTTTTTTTTTTATCTAATGTCCTCAACTCAACATGAACATAATTAGATGGCATTACTAGAGAGACTAGGCGGCCTTTTTGTACGGTCTATTATGTGATTACTATTAGCACTGTTGCCCCGAAGCCTAGCTGAAGACTAGTGTAACACAAAGGTAGCCTGGATTGCTACCTGAATGAGCGTTACCATCCAAATCACAAACAGTTGTGTGCACTATTTAAACGCTTAATCATCAAACCATATGGAATTGAATTATTTATTAGATTTGTGCATGGCATTTTTAACCTCACTTGAGGTACCTGCGATCCCCTTTTAGTTGTCTATATCTATACTAGTATCATAAAGAGGAAAACTTTGTTTGGTTGTAATGAATAGGCTCAAAAACTACTGGACCGATTTTAAAAATTCTTTCACCATTCGAAAGCTACATTATCCACGAGTGACATAGGCTATATTTTATCCGGGTACGGGCAGTAATTCCCACGGGATGCGAGTGAAACCGCGGGAAAATGGCTAGTAGGTTTCTAAGGAAACTGGGCACCCAATGCCCAGGGCGTGTCTTCTATACATAGTTGAGTTTGAACGACTTGCTTCTCCAGTTCTACTTTGTGTGTTCTTATACTCCCTATAGCGTTTTGATTTTACTAATAGATTACTTTTATTTGAAAATTATTTACTTTTTAGTAACCTCTGTTTTATTATCTGCATTAAAACAATGTCACATTCGACAGTGACAAATAGGTGACAGAAAACTCTTATCACTGTTATCATAACTTGAATTTTTAACCTATATTTTTATTACTGTTTATTGTATTTTATTGTTAATTATGAGCTGATAACAGTAGGTAGATAACAGAATAATATAATTACCCAGTGCTGTCAAAGATATTTCTTGAACGTTGCTTGCGTTACCTCTAAAGTAAAAAATGTTAATACTGTTAAGAAAAATAACTTCCCCGCTTTCTAATTTAAGTAAAAATGCCTGCCGAGCTCTCTCTTCGTCCTCTGCTCCTAAGGTAAGTTACAGTTATGTACAATTTATATTCACAGACCTTCCCAGTTGAGTACTTCTGATTAATATGCTGGAGAAAACTCTTTCAAGTTTTTATCAATTTTCTCTATAACAATAATACTGTTCATTACTATGTCTTTTTTTGTCGTTTAGTCCGACAGTAGATAAGGACTTGTGATATTTATAACACTTTTTGTTTCAGGAAGAGAAAATAAAAGTAAAAAACTGTGATATTAACTATGTGAAAGTTGGTAATGGAGCTCACCATGCTTTGTTCATGCCTGGCGCGTTGGGCACAATATGGACTGAAGGGAAACCTCAGGTGGAAGGATTTGATCGCGAGAAATTCACTCTAGTAACGTGGGATCCTCCTGGTTATGGTAAAAGCAGGCCACCGGAAAAAGAATTCACTACAGACTTCTATGAAAAAGATGCAGACATGGCTTATGAGTTCATGAAGGTAACATGCCTTATAACATAAAAGGAATTATATCACTCCTGAATGCAGTGATATACTTACAAAATTTTATAACTTAAAAAAAATTATATTATTGTTTTTTTCATTACAAAAATTTCTTTGTAAATTTCTTTCTTTTCTGTTGTGTTTCTCTATTGAGTGTGTACAAAAATTCAAAAATAAATAAATTCATAAACTGTCCTCACCAAATGCCATCCTGATGGAGCTAGCAAATTCAATGACCCTTAGTAGGTTCATCAGTTGTAATTAAATAATGGGATCTATATTATTATTGTCTTGTATGTTCAAGGCTTTGAAAATTCCCAAGTACTCTTTGCTGGGGTTCAGTGATGGTGGGATCACAGGTTTAATCCACGCTGCCAAATACCCAGATTCTGTGAGAAAACTGGTTGTCTGGGGCACCAACTCTTTTATATTGCCTATTGAACTGGAAATGTATAAGAGTAAGTCATATTTTTTAGGTTTTTATTATAAAAGGCCAGTATTATATTACCTTAGTGTAGGTGCATTAGGGTCAATTCACACCGAGACGCGACGCGACGCGACGCGGCTTTTATGCAGCGCGACGCCTCGCGGCGTCGCGAGACGTATCTTAAAAACAAAGCAAATCGCGAGATGCCGCACCGATCTTGCACGCCGCGCGTCACCGCTGCGTCAAGATGCGTCGCGCTGCGCCGCGCGGCGCCGCGCGGCGTCTCGAGGTGCAGCGCGACGTATCTGAATTCTCACAATGAAATGTGTATCGTTTCGTGTAGTGAATAAAGTATATTTTGAGTCGCTTTATGTAAAATCTGCGTGCAGCGTCGCGTCGCGTCGCGTCTCGGTGTGAATTGACGCTTAGACATTGAACTTACCATGAGCATAGATTTCAAGTAAATTGAAACCTGAACTTATTTTATTTCAGAAATTAGGGATATAAATGCATGGTCAACAAGGATGAGGGAGCCTCTGATTGAGATTTATGGCAAAGAACTGTTTGCCAGATACTGGGCTGCTTGGGTAGATGGCATGGAAGCCATATACAATGCTAAGAATGGCAACATTTGTAATGAACTACTGAAGAATATTAAATGCCCAACTTACATACTGTATGGACAAAAGGACCCTCTAGTGGACAGTGTCCATGCTTCTCATTTGCACACAAACATTGATAATTCTAGGTAAATATGAAATATTTTTTAATTTACACACTAAGGGCTAAAACACACGAGCAGTTTGCGTGTTTGCAGAGCGGAGCGGTCGCGCAGCGAATACGTTACGTTGCGCAACGAATTCGCTGCAGATACGCGGCGTGTGTGTTGTTGACGAAATAAATGTCACGGTAATAGATATTATTACCGTGTAAATGTTACTGTTCGCAACAAATTCGCTCCGCCTTGCACCCGCTCGAAATTCGCTTGTGCGATAGGTCCCTTAGAAATTGGATTCAGAAAATACTTAGTCATATTTTGTTGAAATAACTATGGAACCTCTATCTGTTTCAGGATACATCTGTACCCAGAAGGCAAACATCATATTCATTTGAAGTATGCTGAAGATTTTAACAAGAGAGTGCAAGAATTTTTATTGAAACCATAAAACTATGCCCGCAGCTATTGTATATGTTACAGCTGTATAATATATGTATTACAGTATTATACATATTGTAAATTGGAATTACTACAGGATTTGAGTAAAAAAATTACAATAATTCCCATATTTTATTTTCATTCACTTGCATGATTCATTTCAGAATAAAACGATTCAATAATACATCTATACTAATACTAGCTTCTGCCAGCGGTTTCACCCGNATTCCCAAGTACTCTTTGCTGGGGTTCAGTGATGGTGGGATCACAGGTTTAATCCACGCTGCCAAATACCCAGATTCTGTGAGAAAACTGGTTGTCTGGGGCACCAACTCTTTTATATTGCCTATTGAACTGGAAATGTATAAGAGTAAGTCATATTTTTTAGGTTTTTATTATAAAAGGCCAGTATTATATTACCTTAGTGTAGGTGCATTAGGGTCAATTCACACCGAGACGCGACGCGACGCGACGCGGCTTTTATGCAGCGCGACGCCTCGCGGCGTCGCGAGACGTATCTTAAAAACAAAGCAAATCGCGAGATGCCGCACCGATCTTGCACGCCGCGCGTCACCGCTGCGTCAAGATGCGTCGCGCTGCGCCGCGCGGCGCCGCGCGGCGTCTCGAGGTGCAGCGCGACGTATCTGAATTCTCACAATGAAATGTGTATCGTTTCGTGTAGTGAATAAAGTATATTTTGAGTCGCTTTATGTAAAATCTGCGTGCAGCGTCGCGTCGCGTCGCGTCTCGGTGTGAATTGACGCTTAGACATTGAACTTACCATGAGCATAGATTTCAAGTAAATTGAAACCTGAACTTATTTTATTTCAGAAATTAGGGATATAAATGCATGGTCAACAAGGATGAGGGAGCCTCTGATTGAGATTTATGGCAAAGAACTGTTTGCCAGATACTGGGCTGCTTGGGTAGATGGCATGGAAGCCATATACAATGCTAAGAATGGCAACATTTGTAATGAACTACTGAAGAATATTAAATGCCCAACTTACATACTGTATGGACAAAAGGACCCTCTAGTGGACAGTGTCCATGCTTCTCATTTGCACACAAACATTGATAATTCTAGGTAAATATGAAATATTTTTTAATTTACACACTAAGGGCTAAAACACACGAGCAGTTTGCGTGTTTGCAGAGCGGAGCGGTCGCGCAGCGAATACGTTACGTTGCGCAACGAATTCGCTGCAGATACGCGGCGTGTGTGTTGTTGACGAAATAAATGTCACGGTAATAGATATTATTACCGTGTAAATGTTACTGTTCGCAACAAATTCGCTCCGCCTTGCACCCGCTCGAAATTCGCTTGTGCGATAGGTCCCTTAGAAATTGGATTCAGAAAATACTTAGTCATATTTTGTTGAAATAACTATGGAACCTCTATCTGTTTCAGGATACATCTGTACCCAGAAGGCAAACATCATATTCATTTGAAGTATGCTGAAGATTTTAACAAGAGAGTGCAAGAATTTTTATTGAAACCATAAAACTATGCCCGCAGCTATTGTATATGTTACAGCTGTATAATATATGTATTACAGTATTATACATATTGTAAATTGGAATTACTACAGGATTTGAGTAAAAAAATTACAATAATTCCCATATTTTATTTTCATTCACTTGCATGATTCATTTCAGAATAAAACGATTCAATAATACATCTATACTAATACTAGCTTCTGCCAGCGGTTTCACCCGCGTCCCGTGGGAACTACTCGGCGTACCCATATAAAAAGTTCCTCGATAAATGGGCTATCTAACACTGAAATAATTTTTCAAATCGGACCATTCGTTCCTGAGATTAGCGCGTTCAAACAACGTGGGTTGTGGAGGTCAGACAGGCAATCACTCCATGTAAAATACTGGTTCTCAGCTGCATCCGGTTAGACTGGAAGCCGACCCTGGAAAAGGCTAGGCAGATGATGATGAAAAATTACCTATGAAAGATTGTCTCTAGGCGCCATCTATAGTAGTGGTGGCGCCATCTATATGGTGTAATGCTTTACTGCTCATTCTCCTTAGCTCATAGCGTAATAATATGAAGCCCAAGAAAATTTCCTTTATGTAGCCTATGTGTTATTCTGATGGATAAGCTATATTACTGCCAAGTTTCGTCAAAATCCGTTTAGCCGTTTGAGCGTGAAGAGGTAACAAACATACATACATGTATACTCACAAAGTTTCGCCTTTATAATATTAGTGTGTTGTGATATGGTTATTAACTGATAGCAGTGAGTACGTAGATAACAGAATAATAATAACCTAGTGCTGTCAAAGGATTTTTTTAAACGTTGCTTGCGTTACTTCTTAAGTAAAAAATGTTAATATTATTAAGAAAAATAACTTCCCCACTTTCTAATTTAAGTAAATATGCCTGCCGAGCTCTTTCTTCGCCCTCTGCTCCTAAGGTAAGGTACAATAATGTACAATTTATATTCACAGACCTTCCCAGTTAAGAACTTCTGATTAATTTGCTGGAGAAAATTCTTTAAAGTTATTAACAATTTTCTCTTTAACAATAATACCGTTCATTACTGTTTTGTGACCTTCAATCCGACAGTAGATAAGGACTAACATATTGATAAGACTTGTTGTTTCAGGAGGAGAAAATAAAAGTAAAAAACTGTGATATTAACTATGTGAAAGTTGGTAATGGAGCTCACCATGCTTTGTTTATGCCTGGCGCGTTGGGCACAATATGGGAAGGGAAACCTCAGGTAGAAGGCTTTGATCGCGAGAATTTCACTCTAGTAGCATGGGATCCTCCTGGTTATGGCAAAAGCAGGCCACCAGAAAAAGAATTCACTACAGACTTCTATGAAAAAGATGCAGACATGGCTTATGAGTTCATGAAGGTAACATGCCTCTTTCATTGTTTTGACTCTAGATACTTACCAGATGGGACTCTTAGTTGCGAAAATATAGAATAGTAGATAGATTGGCAATCAAATGATTTTAGTGAAGCTAAAAATTAATAAAAACATCAGTTGAGTGATTTTTTATGTATAAGTTCATGTGTAATGTGCAAAAGGATCTATATTATTATTGTCTTGTATTTTCAAGGCTTTGAATATTCCCAAATACTCTTTGCTGGGGTTCAGTGATGGTGGGATCACAGGTTTAATCCACGCTGCCAAATACCCAGATTCTGTGAGAAAACTGGTTGTCTGGGGCTCCAGCTCTTTTATATTGCCTATCGAACTGGAAATGTATAAGAGTAAGTTACATATCATTAAGGTTTTTTTAAGATAATTATAGAGCTAACATTATTTCACTTTAGTGTAGGTGCATAGACATTGAAGTTACCATAGATTGGTTGATGTCCATTGATATTATTCCAAGATCACTAAATTGGCAATTATTTTATTTCAGAAATTAGGGATATTAACTCATGGTCTAAAAGGATGAAGTCAGGGGAGCCTATGATTGAGATTTATGGAGAAGAACTGTTTGCCAGATACTTGGCTGCTTGGGTAGATGGTATGGAAGCCATATACAATACTAAGAATGGCAACATTTGTAACGACCTACTGAAGAATATTAAATGCCCAACTTACATACTGTATGGACAAAAGGACCCTCTAGTGGACAGTGTTCATGCTTCTCATTTGCACACAAACATTGATAATTCTAGGTAAATATGAAATATTTTTAACGGTTTTTACATTTATACTACTAACAATGAATGCTGCAAAAAGCTGATTACCTATAGTGCCGTCGGCAGAACTTTCTCGGGGTTCCGTACCCAAAGGGTAAGCATGACCCTTTTACCACAACTTTGCCTGTCACCAGGCTGTGTAGACAATACAACTAACATAACTTTTTGCCCCCTTTAGCTAGAAGTACGGAACCCCTCGTGCGCGTATCCTGTTCGGTTTTAAAAAGTTATACATGAAGCATTTTTGGAATTGTAGGCCATAGCATCTGTTCTATAATTACGTTTCAAAATATTTTAATCAATTTGAATATCAGGCTACACACTAAGGGTCAAACAAATCACACAAGCAGTTTGTGAGTATCTGCGGAGGGCGGAGCGGCCGCGCAGCGAATACGTTGGGGACGCGGGGTGAATTCGCAACGTTTCAAATGAACGCTGCTGTTCGCAACGAATTTCCTCCGTCCTGTAGCCGCTCAAAATCAGCTTGTGCGATAGGTCCCTTACAAATTGGATTCAGAAAATAGTCATATTTTGTTGGCATTTACTAATGAATGTCTGTCGGTTTCAGGATACATCTGTACCCAGAAGGCAAACATTTTATTCATTTCAAATATGCTGAAGATTTTAACAAGAGAGTGCAAGAATTTTTATTGAAACCATAATATTATACCAGCAGCTATTGTATATATTACAGCTGTATAATATGTATTACAGTATTAAGCATAATGTAAATTGGCATTTGTACAGGATATGAATGAAAAAATTAACAAAAATTCCCATATTTTATTTTCATTCACTTATAAGCATGATTCATTTCAGAATAAAACAATTTACATTCAATAACACATAATTTATAATTGAACTGACTCATATTTTACTGTACAAGTGAAAAATGGCGTTTTCTCTTATAACGACCACAAACAAGCAGTTTGTTATGTATGGCGGCTCAAACGCCTTTTGTTCTCATTACTTTATGTTATTTACCTTGCGACTATATTGGATATTGTTAGTTAATTGGTAGTTACAAAATCTTGCATATTTTAAACACAAAAATTCAAGTCAAAATGTGCTCAACTAAATTAAGAATCGAAGTGAAACTTCAACAACAGCAAATGAAGTATGTATCGACTTTTGTTTGGTAATAAATATGTATTGCACTCAGTACATTATGTCGAGTTATAAAACTTTATCCACTATGTTGTAGTATACGATCGATTGACCCATCACAATTCTTTAAAATACACTTGTAAATGTTAATATTGAATTCTAAGGCACACATTATGAGCTAGTGTCCTGTAGACAACATGGAAGCACAGTATGTTTTACTAAATATGCCAAAGTTTGTATGATGTTAATGAATCATAAGTAAACGTTTTACATGTATATAAACAAACACACATAAGCGACCTACCTCGATAAATACATAAGAAAATATAATGACAATCATTCGCTAATTCCAGTAAGCTTGTTCTTATCTCATAAATAATTTCTCTAGTTACAAAAAATAGTATACACTGAATGGACATTAGACATCGCGGCCGCCGTCGACCGCTAACAGCACCATAGTTAAGCTATGCACTACTGTGATCCATCCGTTACATATATTACAGTGAAATAAGATTACTCTTACAAATACATAACGATACAATATTACAACATTATCACCGGGATTATTAACAATACGGCTTTTAATTAATTTTAAATACGTTATATTCGTTACGTTTACAAAAACTAATGTTTTAATAGAGAGAGTCAAAGGCACACACTTTGTAAAAAAATCCTACAAGTTAGTCTCAGTGTCTCTTTTATCACTGTCGGTATCGCGAGCTCGTTCTATACGTACACGGGGCCCTGGTTATCGTTGTCGTCTAGGTTGATTTTGTTCGTGTAGCCGTCATCGAAGAACCTTCGGAACGTGAACTCGAAGAAGCCGTGGAACGTCTTACCGTTGTCGAGCAGCTCGCTGTCGGACTTGTTGGAGTCCGAACTGCCCGAGTTGCGCAGCTTGTCCGGGTCCACGGGGTCGAAGTTCGACGTGTCGGTGGCGTAGTCGATCCGGGGTATGTATGGCGCCACCTGTCTCCGCAGACCCTTGTCGAAGTCGATGCCGTGCAGGAATGGGTGGTTCTTCACCTCGTTGGCATCCTTGCCGAGCCTCGTCTCCTGACCAGAGCATAGCTGCAGGATTAGATCCTTGCTCTCGGGAGATAATTTCGCAGCGTCCGGAATATGGAGAGTGCTTTCCCAATTTATGACCTGTGAAGCAAAACAAATCCTTACTAAAATTTATTGCGAAAGTGAGTTTGTTTGTTCAACTTTCTCGCAACACGCTTCAACCGATTTGAATGAAATCTAGTAGTAAGAAAAGGAGGAATTAGAGACGAAAATAAGCTTTTAATTCGGGTTTACAAAATAGTTCTCTCGAAAAAAATATTTGTATAAAGTTAGCGGTTCCAGCTAAACGATGAGCGTATGTTATCAAAGCGACAGTGTACGAACCTTTAGCTGTGTTTCGGCAGGCGTGGACGCGAGGAACGGCGGCGAGCCGACCAGCATCTCATAGAGAATAACTCCAACAGACCACCAGTCACACAGTTGCGTGTACCCGGTGCGCTGCAGAACTTCAGGCGCGATGTAGTTGGGCGTGCCCACTAACGAGTGCGCCAGGCAACGCTGGTGCTCTCTCTTGCGCCGCCTTTCTAAAGGCTTGAGCTGGTGGCAGCGGCACTCGCCCATGGCACCCCACTCGCCGTCCACCGGATCCATCGAGTCTTGCCGCCCGTGATCTGGAAATAGGACACAATTTTTGAGTATAATTTATCTGAAAACATTGTACGTACGGGCTGGATGCCAGCTGGTTCCAAAAGATTTTTAGGCAGGCCTATGCTCAGCAGTGGATATCCTGTTTTATTGTATTCATTCATACACAAGTCTGTTAGGGATTAGCTGAGAAGTTGTTGGTATTAATTAATAAATGTCTTTATACAAGGGTTTGTATGAAACATAGTAAAAAGCATGCTTACCATTTCTTTGATAATATTTCGAGTTATGCGTCCATCTGAATCCTGTACATAGACCGAAGTCAGTGAGCTTGATATGGCCATCGCGATCTATTAGTATATTGTCTGGCTTGATGTCCCTGTGGATGAAGCCCATCTTATGGACGCTCTCCACGGCGCACGTCAGCTCCGCGATGTAGAACCTCGCGAGGCTCTCCTCGAAAATACCTAGTTTTATTAACAAAGACATCAGATCACCCCCAGGTATGTAGTCCATCACAAAATACAAGTTGTCCTTATCTTGGAAGCTGTAATAAAGCTTAACGACCCACTCGTTGTCGGCTTCCGCTAGGATATCCCTCTCGGCTTTCACGTGCGCGACCTGGTTCCGCTTCAGCACGTCAGCCTTACGGAGTGTCTTCATGGCATATAGATGACTAGTATCAATCTTCCTTACTAACGTCACTTCCCCAAAGGCGCCGACGCCGATCGGCTTTATCTTCGTAAACATGGACTTGTCCATTTTCGCTCGCTTTAGTCTAATGTAGTTGGATTCCTTCTGAGATAACATCTTCCTCATTTGACATTGTGCTTCCGCACTGAGACCTATTTTTGTCATTTCTTTCTCCAACTGCATTCGTCTAAAGTTCCGCTGTTTGTAGGACTTCAAAATGTTCTCGATATGCTGTTCCATAAAGAATTTAAAAGCTTGAGGCGAATAATTTCTAACTTTGCAATCTCTTCGTTCGTCTTCTTTTTCTTTACTAATGTTCTTTCGTTCTGGTATAGGGGATTGATGCCGTATCTTTTCGACACCTTTAGGTCGGCGCTCAGATGAACCATTCGAGCTTTTGTCCGAACTGGATGCCGTGACACTGTCTTTCAATAGATTGTTCGTACAGTTATGATTGGGACATTTAATTTCTACCTGGGAAGCTTCACCCGTGTTTGAAAATTTCTTATGTAGAGGTGAGTGGTGGGAGTTGACAGTAGTGGTATTATCGTTTTGATTACCATATGGCGGCGGTGGAATAGGATGCATCCCCCTCTGCACCGCCAGCGCTTGCATAGTGATCGCGTAGCTCGGCGGCTCTGTGGTGGGGACGGTGGGAGTGGTCGCTGTCGGTATCACCGGCGGCGTGGACCCGGGCGACGACGGCTTCGGGGCCAGCGGGTAGCTCGGCGGCGTCTGCGCCTGTTGCTTTTGCTGTATAGAACTAGCGTACGAGGGCGGGGGAGGCTGCGCGGTCGAACTCGCGACAGGTGGGGGAGCAACAGGCGCGATGGCCGTCTGTAGAACAGGTTTCTGGACTTGTGTACTCTTCACAGACTGCATAATAATAGGAGGTTGCACCGCTTGTCTCGCGGTCCACGCCTGAATAGGCGTAGGGCGAGTCATCCCGGACGCCGAGCCGGTCGATTGCGTTACCGTAATCGGACTCGGCGATCCGGCGGAGGTACCTCCCGAGTAAATCCCTGACGACGGACTTTTCCTGTAATCTTGGGATTGCGTGGGACTCTGGCGATTCTGCATCGACACCGAATAGGATGGAGGTGGTGGCACGCCTGACAGGGGATACGGAGGTGGGAGTTCTGCGCCGCCGCCTGACGACTGATAAATGCTCAAGGCCTGGATCTGTTGCGTTAGCTGCTGCTGTACTTGAGGGCCGTTCTGCACTATCATGGGCTNCTCTTACAAATACATAACGATACAATATTACAACATTATCACCGGGATTATTAACAATACGGCTTTTAATTAATTTTAAATACGTTATATTCGTTACGTTTACAAAAACTAATGTTTTAATAGAGAGAGTCAAAGGCACACACTTTGTAAAAAAATCCTACAAGTTAGTCTCAGTGTCTCTTTTATCACTGTCGGTATCGCGAGCTCGTTCTATACGTACACGGGGCCCTGGTTATCGTTGTCGTCTAGGTTGATTTTGTTCGTGTAGCCGTCATCGAAGAACCTTCGGAACGTGAACTCGAAGAAGCCGTGGAACGTCTTACCGTTGTCGAGCAGCTCGCTGTCGGACTTGTTGGAGTCCGAACTGCCCGAGTTGCGCAGCTTGTCCGGGTCCACGGGGTCGAAGTTCGACGTGTCGGTGGCGTAGTCGATCCGGGGTATGTATGGCGCCACCTGTCTCCGCAGACCCTTGTCGAAGTCGATGCCGTGCAGGAATGGGTGGTTCTTCACCTCGTTGGCATCCTTGCCGAGCCTCGTCTCCTGACCAGAGCATAGCTGCAGGATTAGATCCTTGCTCTCGGGAGATAATTTCGCAGCGTCCGGAATATGGAGAGTGCTTTCCCAATTTATGACCTGTGAAGCAAAACAAATCCTTACTAAAATTTATTGCGAAAGTGAGTTTGTTTGTTCAACTTTCTCGCAACACGCTTCAACCGATTTGAATGAAATCTAGTAGTAAGAAAAGGAGGAATTAGAGACGAAAATAAGCTTTTAATTCGGGTTTACAAAATAGTTCTCTCGAAAAAAATATTTGTATAAAGTTAGCGGTTCCAGCTAAACGATGAGCGTATGTTATCAAAGCGACAGTGTACGAACCTTTAGCTGTGTTTCGGCAGGCGTGGACGCGAGGAACGGCGGCGAGCCGACCAGCATCTCATAGAGAATAACTCCAACAGACCACCAGTCACACAGTTGCGTGTACCCGGTGCGCTGCAGAACTTCAGGCGCGATGTAGTTGGGCGTGCCCACTAACGAGTGCGCCAGGCAACGCTGGTGCTCTCTCTTGCGCCGCCTTTCTAAAGGCTTGAGCTGGTGGCAGCGGCACTCGCCCATGGCACCCCACTCGCCGTCCACCGGATCCATCGAGTCTTGCCGCCCGTGATCTGGAAATAGGACACAATTTTTGAGTATAATTTATCTGAAAACATTGTACGTACGGGCTGGATGCCAGCTGGTTCCAAAAGATTTTTAGGCAGGCCTATGCTCAGCAGTGGATATCCTGTTTTATTGTATTCATTCATACACAAGTCTGTTAGGGATTAGCTGAGAAGTTGTTGGTATTAATTAATAAATGTCTTTATACAAGGGTTTGTATGAAACATAGTAAAAAGCATGCTTACCATTTCTTTGATAATATTTCGAGTTATGCGTCCATCTGAATCCTGTACATAGACCGAAGTCAGTGAGCTTGATATGGCCATCGCGATCTATTAGTATATTGTCTGGCTTGATGTCCCTGTGGATGAAGCCCATCTTATGGACGCTCTCCACGGCGCACGTCAGCTCCGCGATGTAGAACCTCGCGAGGCTCTCCTCGAAAATACCTAGTTTTATTAACAAAGACATCAGATCACCCCCAGGTATGTAGTCCATCACAAAATACAAGTTGTCCTTATCTTGGAAGCTGTAATAAAGCTTAACGACCCACTCGTTGTCGGCTTCCGCTAGGATATCCCTCTCGGCTTTCACGTGCGCGACCTGGTTCCGCTTCAGCACGTCAGCCTTACGGAGTGTCTTCATGGCATATAGATGACTAGTATCAATCTTCCTTACTAACGTCACTTCCCCAAAGGCGCCGACGCCGATCGGCTTTATCTTCGTAAACATGGACTTGTCCATTTTCGCTCGCTTTAGTCTAATGTAGTTGGATTCCTTCTGAGATAACATCTTCCTCATTTGACATTGTGCTTCCGCACTGAGACCTATTTTTGTCATTTCTTTCTCCAACTGCATTCGTCTAAAGTTCCGCTGTTTGTAGGACTTCAAAATGTTCTCGATATGCTGTTCCATAAAGAATTTAAAAGCTTGAGGCGAATAATTTCTAACTTTGCAATCTCTTCGTTCGTCTTCTTTTTCTTTACTAATGTTCTTTCGTTCTGGTATAGGGGATTGATGCCGTATCTTTTCGACACCTTTAGGTCGGCGCTCAGATGAACCATTCGAGCTTTTGTCCGAACTGGATGCCGTGACACTGTCTTTCAATAGATTGTTCGTACAGTTATGATTGGGACATTTAATTTCTACCTGGGAAGCTTCACCCGTGTTTGAAAATTTCTTATGTAGAGGTGAGTGGTGGGAGTTGACAGTAGTGGTATTATCGTTTTGATTACCATATGGCGGCGGTGGAATAGGATGCATCCCCCTCTGCACCGCCAGCGCTTGCATAGTGATCGCGTAGCTCGGCGGCTCTGTGGTGGGGACGGTGGGAGTGGTCGCTGTCGGTATCACCGGCGGCGTGGACCCGGGCGACGACGGCTTCGGGGCCAGCGGGTAGCTCGGCGGCGTCTGCGCCTGTTGCTTTTGCTGTATAGAACTAGCGTACGAGGGCGGGGGAGGCTGCGCGGTCGAACTCGCGACAGGTGGGGGAGCAACAGGCGCGATGGCCGTCTGTAGAACAGGTTTCTGGACTTGTGTACTCTTCACAGACTGCATAATAATAGGAGGTTGCACCGCTTGTCTCGCGGTCCACGCCTGAATAGGCGTAGGGCGAGTCATCCCGGACGCCGAGCCGGTCGATTGCGTTACCGTAATCGGACTCGGCGATCCGGCGGAGGTACCTCCCGAGTAAATCCCTGACGACGGACTTTTCCTGTAATCTTGGGATTGCGTGGGACTCTGGCGATTCTGCATCGACACCGAATAGGATGGAGGTGGTGGCACGCCTGACAGGGGATACGGAGGTGGGAGTTCTGCGCCGCCGCCTGACGACTGATAAATGCTCAAGGCCTGGATCTGTTGCGTTAGCTGCTGCTGTACTTGAGGGCCGTTCTGCACTATCATGGGCTGGCGGGCGGGCGGCGTGGGCGCGCCGGCCGCCACGGGGCTGGTGCCGCGCGCAGGCGGCAGCGGCGGCGCCGGCGACATGCGCTTCATGAGCTGCTGCACGGACGGCATGACCGGCGGCGTGGACGGACATCGCGGCGGAGGTGGGGGCGGCGGCTCAGAGAAACCGGACGGCGAGTACTGCCTGCTCAACTTCTCGTGAGGGAGGGGAGGTGCGTCCGACTGCCGAGGACTGTCGGACCGAGAGCTACCTGCGCCAGAATCGAGTGCAGGACTGCCTCGATGGAGGTTAATTTCACGTTCTAGACTAGGTTTCCTTATAAGCTTGGAGTTCAGGGCATTTAAATTACTTGTTTTAAGGACTCCATTAAGAGATTCCTGCTGTTTAGACAGATAATCTAATGCTGCATCAAATCGCCCTCCAGCATATTTTAACGCTCTAACCGCTGCATCCTGGAAAGATGATATTAGGTATTATTTAATTTTACCAATCATAGGAATAACACATTTCCTGACATATTTAGTGTTTAAAAATGGATATTTTGTGATAATTTGGTTTCAGGAAAACAAATAACACAGTGACCGTAATTATACCAAATAAGCCAGAGCTATGAGATAGACAAATAACATTATTGGCGCACCAATAATGTTATTTGTGCTGTGCTTTTTATTTCAGCCCTATTGTCATTAGATCAGTGACATCAAGGGTAGCAAAATAAATTCTTTAATATTCTGATGCAATTCATAGAGCTATTATAAGAAAACTGGGTTTAATTAATACCATCATTAAGGAGCAATTTGTTTGAGACATTAGCAATTATATTTATTACACTATTTACAAACTAAGTTTAAAAAGAACTATTGCACCCCTTTAACTTTTTCATATTCCTTAATAATAACGAACTGGTAGGGTTACTTTATAAAGAGGCTGTTGATTTTGTATGATAAAATATTTGGCATAACAGAACTAGGTTGGATGAGCATATTTGGCAATATGGTTAGAAATCTTATTTTTCTCACACAACATAAGAAAATAACAATATTTACATAACCATAAGGTATCCAATATGTAAAGTGGGACCAATAAGAGTTCAAACCGACCACCTATCAGTATCACTTCTTCAAATATATCACATATTGGTGGTGTACCAGAAACTTAAAAAGCAACATATCTGCCCTGTATTTAACTGGATTATAAGCTTTAAAGTTAGCTACAAGACTATTGTCTCAGTTTGTGGCCTACTCAACCAACTTTTTTATATATTGTTAAAAAAAATAATTCATTGTACTTCTACTTACCTCATCAAACCCCAATGCAATCAGTTGATTTAAGGTCTGCGGTAATGCAGTCAAATCTTTATCAAGCCCATTCCCCGATGATGAGCTGAAGCCAGAGCTAACACCGGAGCTAACGGTGCTGGCTGCTGAGGAGCCCGGAGGCTCCGAGTTGCCATTGTTAGCAAATGGTAGTAGCGAGTTGCGGATCTGGGCTAGCGCCTTCTGATGATAGCCGGAGCGAGCGGCCGCCTGGCGGGGCGCCGGCGGGTTCATGGCGCCCGCGCCCGAGCGCCTCACCTCTCACCCGACCCCTCCCATCACACGAGCACGCACCACCTTCTCACACTCATGGTCACTAGTCACTATTGCATTTATTATACACCCAAATATTGTCCAGCAACTTGTAGCCCAGACGTGTTCAAGTTTGTTTGTTTTGTATCTTGCTAATGCCTGGTTTCACTTGACATAATAAGGACATCCAATGCTTTGAGAACTCTTCTAACTGACTGAAAAGAAAAAACAACAATTTGTATCACACAGTTCACACTCATAGATTTCTTATAAGTAGTAAAAACATACACAAAACTGAACTCTTACTGGATTGTTATGTGCTTTTTGACATGGACACTCTTAACAACATAAATAACAACCCTTACCAATAAACATTACATTATCTTGATCAAAATTACGTGCTACATGAATATTTGTTAACAAATTAGCGCTCTGGATGAATATTCTTCCAGTCAAAGCTGTTGGTTCATTACAAGCCAAAAGAATGTTCAACACGAATCAATCATGACATAGTACTGTGGAATGCCAAAATTAGAGTCAGCTTTGTTTCTTACGTTCTAATTACAGACGCTGTCTTTGAAATATATATTGCAACAACCATTTACCAGGATATTTTTCACTTTCTGCACATCTGATTCGGAATCACAAACGTCATAATCTCGTAAAATAAAATTCTATCGAAGAGCTCTCACATTACCGATGACATCTTTCTCGGACACCACAAATTATGATAACAATGTCAATGTTCATATCGTAACTAAACAACTGCAAATTTGCATACACTTTTCCATAAATGTAATAACATCCAATGAATTACGAAAACAAAGAACTCTGAAACACAGACATGCAAGTTGGCAAACCATACAAAGCGACCATTTTGAAGAATTACCACATTCTTTTGTATGTTCCTAAAAGCTACAGCCTAGTGACGTTTGTCGATGCTCCGTATTTTATTATGATTTGTTTTTCTTTTTTAGTCAATGTTAATAATTTAACTAGTTTTTAATTATTTATGTAAGGGTTTTTACAATGTACGCAATGTAATAAATATTTTGAAAATAAAATTCATGAACGGAATGTGAAAAATGAGTAATCGGTTGTCAGCATGAGAATATCTATGGAACCGAACACATCTGAACACTTCGCTCAGAAGTCGCTCAACTTATCGATTCCTTGTTAATTATCTGTGGAAATCAGATATTTTCAATTCGATTTGTTGTGAAATGATGATTGGTGTTCGTGTTCATAATTTTTAATATTTTAAAAAGCATTAGCCTCGATGATTACAAATTAGTATCCGCTATTAATTAGTGAAATCTTCCAAGTGATTAATATTTTATACGCTTTTCTTAAAATGTTAAGAAGACTTGTGCTTTTTTATTTTCTATTTTTACCTTATTTTGTTGCACTTGAAGAAAGCGCAGTTTATGAATACAATGCAAACAATTTTAAATTCCAAATAGAAGAAATGGATGGCAATTTTGTAATGTTTTATGCACCATGGTTCGTATCTTATACCATATTCAATTTATTAGCAAATTGCAAACATTGCTTTGCCACCTGACTTAATTTCTGTTTACATAGTTTTGATTATTTAGGCGGCTGATAAGCAATTCTGTTTAGTATCAAATTAAATAATTTCAGGTGCCGGCACTGCACAGAGTTCCATCCTATCTGGTCTGAGCTAGCCGAGCTTGTCAACACAAAAGATTCAAAGTTTGCTATTGCTCAAGTGGACTGTACAATACACTACAAATTATGTAACGAAAACGACATCACAGGTACTTGGTTCATTTATAATTAGACTACAATGCAATCTATACTATATCTACTATTCAATGTAGATTTTAATCTAAACTGAGCTTGAGATGGGACAGTTTGACTGACTATCTCTACCAAGTATAAAATCTCCTTGGTGAATTCTTTTCTGATATTTGCAGCATAATCTAATAAACATTGTAGTGCATGAAGAATTGATAGAAGTAGACAGCTTATGATCAGCTATACGGCTACTACTAAATTGTAACATTAAATTTTCAGGATATCCAACACTATTATATTTCCATAAGAATACCTTCGCTCCAGTAGAATATAAGGGTACTAGGGACTTGCCTTCCCTAACATTATTTTTAAGTGAAGTCTTTACTATGAAATCAGAGGTAAGGCTTATCTTATTTGGATTGATCATCAAATACAGAGCTATAGAACCTATTTTTAGATATGTTATTTTTTTTCAGGGTCTTGATCAAGAGAAAGACTCTAGAGAAGTAAAAACATACAGTGGTATGGCTTATTTAAATGATCAAAATATTGAAAAGTTTGTGTCTAGAGGGCAACATTTTATAATGTTTTATGCTCCATGGTGTAAAGCATCACAGGTAAATAATCCAAATTAAAAATAAAAATTTAACAAACTGTTTCACAGGTACCAGATAAAATTCTAGATAGCTATCTGACAGATTGTGCCATTGAAAATTAGTCAAAATTAAATACATTTCTATTACCCTACCTTGAATATTATCTAGAACCTATGAAACTGGTCATTTGCCTTCTACATGAAATTTGTTTCAAATAATAGTCTACAGAACATTTATGAATACCCACTCTTAGATGAAATGCAAATATAAATATTGTATTATATTTCTATGTTTTCAGAAATTGGCACCTATATGGGCCGAGCTAGCGGTGCAGTACACACATAATGAGTACATTCAGATAGGCAAGGTGAACTGCCTTGACAATGAAATGACTTGCAAGACTTTTGACATCAAACAGTATCCATATCTTATGTGGATTGTCAATGGCAGAATTGTGAGTTCATTTTGTTATTTTAATCATAGAATTATGCTAAATACTGTCTTAATCCAAATATTAGGATATTGTGGAAGCAAAATGCTCCAATTGGTTTGTGGTATCATATTTGTATGGACAATTCAATGGTCACATGGCAAGCAATTTTTTAAAATCTATAATGTGTACATTATTTTTAGATGGGAGTAGCGGAAGCTGAAACTATAGATGATCTAAAAGCATATGTAGAAAAAATGCTTCTGACTGAGAATCATGATCCTGACAAGTTCCTGAAGAAAAAGAAAGCCTTGCCAGTTGCCAGGATATCTGAAGAAACATTTGAGACCTTTTTGGAAAAGGAATTAGTTTTTATAAATTATTTTGCACCTTGGTAAATATCCCATCCTGAACATCAAGAACATTTTTTTATTTAGATCTAACTAGTTACTTTCTTAATAATTTTATATGACAATATTATGTTTTCACAGGTGTGCACATTGTATGCAGTTGAGCCCACTATGGCTGAAATTGGGTGAACGATTCCAAAATGAAACTCGTGTTATCATTGCCGATGTTGACTGTGTCCAATCCAAACCTATTTGTGAAACTGAAAAGGTATGTTACTGAAACATTTGCAAATAAATAACATGAAATCTTATCTTATCATACAATAGATATATCTATTGAGGACATCATGGTATGTCTAATGGTGAAAGCACATTTGTCAGAGCCCAAGAAACTCATTTTTAGAATTTTTTACATGAAAACATTATATGAAACCTCACACACTATGAGAAAAACATTTTCCATTTTGAAAATTATAGTCAGAGAATTCTTTTGAAGTGAGTGAATTGTTTTTTTATAGATAAATGGCTTACCCACACTGATTCTCTACAAGGACAAGAAAATTGTGAATGTAGAACACGGCGGCAGGCCTCTTGAAAGCCTTATTACTCTAGTCACAGAACACCTTCAAGATACGAACACAAACACTGCAGCCCAGGAACCAACCTCCAATGAGGACATCATGAAAACCAAAGATGAACTATAAATAATGTTAATAGGTAGATCAATAAACAAATTTGATATGATACTGTTTTTCTCTGCTATTTATTTCTTTCTTTCTTGGAAAGCAGATTCTTGATAAAAAATATGTTGCAGATAAAAGTTGCTTTCAAAGATAACTAGATGTCTAACATAGGTACCAAAAGAATCAATCACATTGGAGGACTCGGATAGAAATTAAAGTTGCTTGGAATAAATAAATAATGTTCTCAAGCAGGAGTTTTAACTCCTAGATAAGGTTCATTTATTAATTATTTTTAACTTACAAGGATAGGTACATAAGTAAGCATATAATATAAATATATCTTGGTGCATTTAGTTAACAGGCCCATTCAATCTTAGAAACTAGAAATGCAATAAAGGAAACAGCAAAACTGTGTCAAAATTGGACATTTGGGTTTAGTCCAATACAAATTAACTCTATTATAGTGACTTTTTCTCCACAGTCTGAGACTGGAAGAATGCTCCGTCAGCTTGTGTGGCCTGCCTATTAATCTGCTTGTGTCTGTCTCGGGAAACAATTTCTTCTAACACCTCCCCATCGCCTTTTATTAACCTGAAAACAAGACTCAACTGAGGGATGGTAATAACATTTTTTATAAATAAAAAAATATCACATTTAAATTTAGAACTATGTATGAAAAATAGTAGTTCATCAATAAAATAAGTAAAGATATTAGAGGGATAGGATAACCTGTATCTGCCAGACTCTTCATCTAGGACTTTTCTAACTACACTTTGTCTTTTCTCCCACTCTTCTTTGGTCATTGGAGCCATTGCCTTGGACTTCTCCATTAGTTCTGCAGACAAAAATTAATATGGTTTAAATTATGAAGATCAAATTTTACCCCTATATTCAAATTGGGGTCACGCAATTAAATCTGAAAATAGGGTCCCGATCGATATGTACGTAAGTTAATTTATTTATTGTTCGCCTACCAAGCGGTATGTCAGCCGAGGCGGCTCCATCCTTAGCATTACTCCCATCGCGGCTGCGGCTCGTACTCTTACTCCTCTGCTTCTTGAGAAGTCTTTTCTTTTCTTCCTTCAATTTCTTTTTCAATGCTTTCTCAGTCTTCTTTTTTTCCTTTTTAATCTTTTTCTTCAACTTGCGGAGTTTTTTCTTTTCCCGATCAGTATCAGAGCTACTGGAGCTGGAACTAGATGATCTTCTACGTTTTTTAGATTTTTCCTTGCCCATTTTAAAGGATTTCTTTTACATATTTAGTCCAGAATTTATTTACATTCCCCAGCGAGCCGGATTAGAATGAAAATGACACATTGTAAATGTCAGCCCAATGACATTGACATTATATCTGTTTCAAATGACAAACGCATTTTTGAATACAGAGATTTTGGAAGATGCTTCTTCTCTCAGGATCATCAAGGGATCATCCCTTTGTAATTTTCAACTTTGTTAGTTGTAGTGCAACTTGCTTTTTATCACACTTGTATTTTTGGCATTTTCATCGATATTGTTTTTCATAAATTAAAAGAGAAAACATTTTTTATTGAGTAAAAATGTGTATTTTTCTTCAACTTTCCGCAAACGTTGGCCCGTCGGAACTGCTGCGCGCAACCGGAGAAAAAGAAGCCTACAACATGCCTACAACCTACAACCTGAAGGCTTCTAGCCTTCTTTGATTAGCGGAAACAATGTATCAATATCAGAACACAACGCCGAAATATTTTTTCAAATTGGACCAGAGTTCCTTAGCTCGATCAAATAAACAAACTTCAGGATGGATTCTAAAACGCAGGAATATTTCTGTTGTAAATCAATTTTGACATGCGTGGGAATCGCAATCAACTCTGTAACCATAACACTTACTTAACTCGTAAACGTAACAGAGTTATAGCTCGAGGTCGTTCTTTATCATAGCAGCTGCAGCTTTGCTTGACTTACACATGCAGCATTAGTCCATGGCGAGGTAGCTTTGAACCTTTTCGTTGTTGTAGATCCCAATCATATTCATGGTTGTAGAGCATTTATAGACGTAGAGGTCAGGGTAAAACACACTTTTATCAGTATTCTTTTATGTTGCAAGTAGACCCAATATCGCAAGATTAGGAAGACGTTAAGTATGCTTGAGATGATTCCTTTGCTCTCCGTGTTTCGGAAGACACATCTTTTCAGGATCCGTTAGCTTAGTTTTGATGCTAGAAGTTATTAAGGTGTTATTATTAGGAGAATATTTAAATAATGATAATTACTCATGCTTCTGTATTCGGTAATGTTGGATGTTACATACCTACCTATTATTAATCAAAACTTAATGTTTCGTTAAATGTTGACCACCTCATTTAACGAACACATCTGAATCTACAAATTAACATGTATGAATCATGAGGACGTAGGTCGATAAGAGACATTTTCTTAGTAGTTACGTAGCTGCTTCTATCTTAGAAAGAGGTGCTCATTTAATTATGTCATTAATAAACGGACCTGAATCTCAGACCTATTACTAAATAAACTGTCATTTTGTAAAAAAATAACAAATCTGTCATGTAGATAAATAAGCTAAGGCGGGCAGCTTATTTATCTACATGAATGGATATTTGTTATCCATAAAGATTACACGAACAAAACAACCACTATATGCATTATGTTGATTCATGATTGAGCGGTGGGTGACACGACACGATATGGGAGTCCCGATGAATAATTGAGGCGCTCGCAGACACACGCATGCGCGAGACGCCGGCAAAGCGAGACGTAGCCCCAGGCAGCGAATCTATTCGAGCTCAGTGCACCGAAACTGCTACCCCAGTATGAAGTAATATTTTTTGCTACGCTCGAATGTTTCGCGTCGATTTTACGTACTACAAGCGTTGCAGACTCAGAAATGTGCACAGTTTCCGCGGTGTAGGTACACATAGATAGTATTTGTCGCTGAAAGTAATACTTGTGGCGAGGAAGTAGAGTGCACGATGCAAGCCGGGGGCCCGGACAGTGCAGCGGTCTCTGAAGCCCCCAGCAGCGGCAGCGAGGACTCGGACTGCGAGCCCGGACCGGAGGCCGACGCGGATGCCGCTCTTACCGAGGAGTGGGCCCGGGAACTGTTAGCCGGTGCGGGCGTGGTCGCGCCTAACGAGGTTTACTTGCATTACTTATCTTATATTTACAGTTGTTTTTAGCTATTTACAGACAGATTTTAATCTTTTTATATTTAGTTCGTAAAACTGATGCAAGATTCGCAACTTTACTTGATAAATGGGAATAATTGAAATTTTGTGTTCTCAGTAGAGCATGATAATCACTAACGTGGTAAAAAAAAAAACTATAAATCAAATACTTTGGGGCGGTAAATCATAAAGAGAAAATCCTATGCTAGAATTGACTTCGTAGGTATCCAATTACTGAGGACATACTTAATCTACGTATTAATTCCATTATTTTAATGAATGTTGTTAAATACCTATATCTTCTTTATTCCCAATAAGTCCTTCCTTTACATAGACAAGTCAACAAAGACCACAGAATAATCTTATTAAAAACATTGTCTCAGGTACATGTGGAGTCCCGCGCGGGTGTTGCTGGAGCTCTAAGTCGTGTGCTGGCTGTGACAGTCTGCTACGAAAGCAATGGCGAGCGCAGATCCCTGCCACTCGTCGTCAAGCTACCACCCAGGGATCCCTTCGGCCGACTGTTCGTGGCCGAGGCACAATTCGACACCAGAGAGATCCTATTCTACACGGAGCTAGCACCAGCTCTTAACAAACTCGCCGAAGAAGCTCTGGGTCCCGGACAAGGCCTACCTGTACCCAGATGCGTGAAAGCCAGGCTACCTGGTTAGTATTCTGTCATGTGTAAATACAGTTCCAATATTGTGTATATCTATTCTTCATTCATTTGTATGCATCGCGTGTGTCGAATCTCCAGTCAATGACTCAAGCATTTATTTTTGTCTCTTCAAGGCCTTGTTAGACTGCGAAGTGTCTCAAATGTAGGTATTTGATCACTATAGTATGTGTGAAATATTTTCACACGAGTTTCACTGTAGGCATATGTAACACTAAACATACGCATTCTTACGTACCTACAAGTAAACATAATATGTAATGAAGAGACCGGCCAATCTAAACAATTTACTAAGTTACATTTTTATGACCGCGCCACTTGACTTTTCACCTTTGCGCGTCACATGCGACATTCCCGACCCCTTTCCCTCCCCTCTCGCCTGTGTGACCTGTTTCTAGATTTCATTTTTCATAGGTTCGAAAATTGGGTCAAGCTTTTCAGCTGCGCCTGTGTGCTCAGGCTCTGAAGGAAATGAAAAACTGCGCTTGTAAATCTCCTCCTCATTCATTGGACAGAAACTGAAATACTTTACTGTATCATCGCAACTTTTAAGATATTTTACTCTCATTTCAGACGAAATTGGAGGAGACAGCGAGCTTGTACTGGAAGATGTGACGTCAGTTGGCTACGAAGCCGCTGACTTCGCTGAAGGTCTGACTGAGGAGCGGGCAAGATCAGCGCTCTATGCTGCTGCAAGACTCCACGCACTTTCCCTCGCACTGCGCGATAGAGAAGGACCATTGGATCAGAGATTTGATTTTCTGTTCCCATGTGAACGAGCTGCGGCGGGATATTTGCGCCTTGTGCGACGAGGGTTGCCACAACTTGAAGCATTTTTACGAGGACGACCAGACTGTGTAGAGGAAGCAGCTGCCGTTTCGGCCTTGAGTGCACGAGCGCCTTCTTTGCTTGGCACGTTACTGAGACCTGCTGAACCAGCACCACTTGCGCATGCCGATTTTTGGAGTGGGAATCTCCTGTTTAGAGAAAAGGAAGGTGTAAGCGAATGTATAGCACTGGACTGGCAAATGGTCTCTCTAGGAAGACCGATGGACGATGTCGCATTGTTACTTCTGTCGTCTTTGACACCGGAACTGCGGAGATCGGTTGGCGACTCATTGATAGAAGAGTATGGAGATAGGTTGGAAGCGGAGTGTGCAAGATTGGGCGCTACTTCTGCTGGAGTCACGGTGAGACGTGGCTTAAGGCCGGATTGGCCAAGAGCAGCGCTTAGAGCACTTTTGTTGTGTGCTGGAAGCGTTGATGTCGCATTAGGAGAGCCCAGGGCTGAGAGACGTCTGTTGGAAGCGGTCCGAGACTTACATTCGCAAGGTGTTCTTGCCTTACGACCGGATAATGAAGCGTGAGAGCTATCAAACGTGTGCCAAGAGCGTGCTGAGTATTTGAAATCAACCGTTCATTACTTAACGATGCAGTCCAATCACATAGTGTATTTCTAATTTAATTCGGAATATTTTAAGCACAAATTACACTTCTTTCATGCGTGTAATGACATTATTATTTATCTTAGTTTAACAACGATCGGATTCTACGGAGACGCCCGTGACCCGAGCCGTGTGCCGGTAGCGGAGTGATGCCTAATCAAAGACTGAATTTACGTATATCTACATCGTGCGTACATGTATCGTACCTACAGTAGGTGTTAATTGCTCATCGTATCAAAAGCTAGAAATTCATTGCGGTCTATTGACTATTATTTAAAACAAATAAATTATTGACAGTAAGATGCTTGTTTTTTCGTGATCCCTTTTAAAATATTTTTTGTAATGTCAGCTTTCCATGTTTTCCAAGTACTACGCTCAAGGAATGACTTCACGCACCAAGATAAAAACAATCAGTCCCGTAGGTAAAAGAGAGTTGCAAAGTTATATTAACCCATTTAGACCTACCGTCCCATATGTGGTACAGCTGTTAGGAAAAAATATTTGCAGGTACCTTCATTGTTATTATCTTGCAGTTTGGTGTCAATGCAAAGTAGATGAGTTGTCCTAACAGAAAAAAAATACGGCAGTGCAGTAACGAGACAATAACAGTGCATATTGATTGAATTATTTTAGTAAATTATTATTTTCTGTCGCGACATGACTTCTAACAGGTAAATATACTAAAAAAAATGTATTTTTCAAATAATTTGCGACTAAATATAATAACAAAATACTAATTTGTAAAATACATTGGATATTTGATCTAAAAAATAATTTGCTTTTTCTAAATTTGTTCGTAAATTATGGTGTACCCTATTTGGTACAGTAGGACTAAACACGTGTTTTTATTGCTTCTTTATATTTTATACCATTATGATTGAATTACATTATATCTTTATTGGAAGATAGAGATATTGAAACTTTTCAGGCAGAACATAAAGTCCTTGCTTCTACTGCTGAAAATCTGAACGCTGAATTGACTGATGAGGACTCTGGAGACGAAGACCAGGTAGATGTTAGCAGCTTACCTCCCAGTTTACTTAGAGCGGATATGGAACTTCATCAACCATTGGACATTGTGGAAGATTAGCCAGACTTGGATGAGCCTCTTTATAAAGTTGTAAAAAAATATGATTGGAGAAAACGAAGATGCTGAGTTATG
>NWSH02000601.1:11774825-11785643 GCA_002382865.2 Heliothis virescens | reverse complement strand
TTTTTTTTTCAAAATATTTTTTCAGTTATTGACGACTGAAACTGATAAATGCTTGGGAAGAATAAATCTTGCTGCTGATGTAAACATTGAAGAATTGCAGTATGTAGTTGGTGTTTTGTTAGTGAGTGGCTATTCTCCAGAAAATAGAAGACAAATGTACTGGAAGAACTCACCTTACATGAGAAATGAACTTGTTCAAGATATGACGACAAGGGTCATTATGTAATAAAACAGCCGTATGTATATAAAAGGACCCGGTGTGGATATTGCCATAAAAATGCCTAACAGGATGCGTCAAGTGTGACATTAGATCACATGTTGAGTATTTCCTAAATGACTACACTAAACATAATTTATTGTTTACTATTTTTTTTAGACACATTCTATACACTTCAAATGCTTTGTATCATTATAATATAATTAAGTTAGGAATTACAATATGTAACAACATTTAACATCGAACATGTAACAAAGTTTATGTAATTACAAATAAAAATTATTTCCAGTATAACAGTACTTATTTTGCTTCCTCATTGTCCTACTGTACCATATATGGTACAGGTAATTTCCAGCCCCCTGCTATTCTGGGATTTTTTTTTTCATAATAATGTTTTATTTAGTCATATAATAACCCATTTAAACAAAAATAAACAAACATTTCAGAAAAAAATAGATCCAGGTCTAAATGGGTTAAGAAGGTTCTCAGCAGTTTCAGAATATCGCAAACGAAGTTGCTGGTAAAGTAACATAGAGAATGATGAACATGTAGACATGATTTTCATTATCATCATTATTATCGGCCTGTAATAGCCTATTGCTGAGCTTCCGCGGCCTCGCCCAATAAGCACCAACCATGCAGCAAAAATGTTCCTTGAGCAACTAACCATCCCAGATTCCCAGTCTTCGACAACCCACAGCAATCTACTGCCCACCACAGTAAAAAGTAACGAAATATAGTTGAACACAGTTGAACAGAATCCTCAAACTGCGAACATTAGGCAATGGGCAGACTGTGATGAATGACCAGACTGTTTCTGAACTGTGTTTTGTTTATAATATTTGCCAGTCAGTGTCTGCACTTTCAGAACGAAATTCAAAACGTCAGTTACGATAATATGTCAAAATAGTTGACCTTCGTACGATATGCTCATAAATATTTGGAAATGTTAAATTTTTCTTCAGGATTTTATATTAGAACACTTTTATAGTGATTTAGTTTACAGTGATGGCTCAACCAAATCAGGTGACAGTCGATATAGAGGACGAAGAGCCAGCGGAGGCTGCGCCGCGTCACAATGCACTTCACAGGCTCGATTCAGTTTCCAGACCAACAGTTCCGAATAGAAATAACATAGGCCTCGGAGATCGCCTCAACAGTGTATTCAGAGAAATTAGACCGCTAGTAGAAAATGCTCGTATGGTACGTAACGTTAAATTCTAAACAATGATTCATTGTTGTGATGCAATAGAAACCAAAAAATGTTAGCCTTGATGATATTTTTTGTACGATTACGCCGCAATAACAAAACGTTTTAATGAGCAATTTGTCGGACCATCTTTGAAAGGTCCATTGTAGTTTATTTTGTAGCCATTGAATTATGTCACAATTTCGTAACATTAAACTTTACATAGTAGTAAATCGTATCGTTATCAACAGGGCAATAACGCACGACTGTCCCTGCCCACATGGTTGCCGAGGAACACGCCGGGGACACATCAGATTGTAGATCTTGGTGCTCAAAGACCACAGAGCTCTATAGCACATGTGAACTTAGGGCCGAATGCTCAAACTTATATTGTCAATGAACGGGGCACACCACCTGCTCATCGGTCACAGTCAACCAGTCATGGGATGAGCAACAGTGCGTCCAATGACTCCAACTTGTCAGAACAGGAGCAAGATCACCCGGAGATCAATGTGTCAGTGAATCCGGCCAACAATAACAATATACATGACAATGCAGATAATGATAGTCAAAGTGAAGATGGAACACAGCAGGTAATAAATTATAAATATTATATTTTATTTTTCAGATCACTTATATATTTTTTTTCACTTGCATTTCCTTTGCTTTGCCCATCTCTACATTACATAAAAAAATGCATTAAATTCAAATCCTCCTAAAGAAAAGCAACTTAAAGTAATATAGTGCTATTTATCACCCACTACCATAGGGTTTATAATGGACATTTTCAATTTTGTAAAAGAAAAACAAATCTTTCCTTTCGGCATAATTTTAGCACATTTATGTTACTTGTGAATGGCCCCTTTTTTTTCCTTGCATAGCCCCCCTTAAAATAAAACCTACTTTGGTTACAGCTTAAAAACGAAATATTTTGACACTGGCATTACAAGCAATGATAACAGGAAATGTTTCTTATTATGTGTAGCACAAACATTCTAAGAAATAAAACTAAATTATTAATTTGTATGTCTAGCTTGGTTAGCTAAATAAAATAAATTATTTATCTGATGTATGAGTACAAAGAAGGCTTATACTTTATGAAGTTTATGTAAACAAGATTATGCAAGTAAGATTATTTAATGAACTCATTTCTTTATGCATTTACTCTATCTTTTTAATAATTAATTATTTATCTGTACCTAAATCAACCGTGAATCAATTCTAACATATTTCTTAAACAAAACTATAGCCACTTTATCTTTGAGTACACTTACAATTGGACGGCATAAATATGATGCAACTTAATAATAATTAAGCAATGACTAATGAAACATGTATTTATGTATTTCTTCATTGAGAGATTTGAGTTGTACTACAATTTTCTACATAACTAAGCACTTGGCATAGCTACATGATAAATATTTCGACTGTCTATCTATCTATCTCTCTGCCCTTATCCCAATCTATTTGGGGTCGGCGCAGCATGTTTCTTCTTCCATTCTCTTCTATTTCCGTCATCTCACAAGTAACATTCTTCCTATATAAGGGAATATTGTAGAAGGATTTTTAGGGCAGTCTATAACAAATTTGAGGGAATTAAAGAGTTTTATCAAATCATTGGGTTCCATCATTCTCCATTTAAATAACTAAGGGCCAGTTTCATAGGTTCCAGATAGATTCTAGATAGATATCTGACAGATCATACCGTTGAAAAGTAATCAAATTCAAAAACATTTTTATAGCACTATCTCCCAGATAGCTATTTAGAAGTTTATCTGGCACCTGTACAACCGGCCGTAAAAGTTCTAACTTATGGTGGTTTCATAGAAAAGTGGTTAGTACGCAATGCGTTAAAGTTATTTATTGCAAACATTGGAAACATACGTAATAAGTACAGACAACAGCAGGTCAACATATACGAATCTGTCAAATTTTACCAATTGAATATTAACCTACCCACTATTGTGATAAGGTTGATCTTGAAATCGATTGCAGAAATTTGACAGATTGTGGTAACTTGATGTGCTGTCGTCTGTACATAATACAGGATGCGTCGTTTTAGAAACACAGTAATAACGACACATGTAGGTGCATAGGATCCTGACTAGACGAAATGCGACTACCGTTTGAGTTGGCAAATGGCGCGACAGTAAACTTTTTAACAGTCTAGTCAAATAGGTCTTATCTATTGGATACCTGCAGTACGCAAGGCTCTCACTGGCCGTTGATCTTTGAAAGCTATTTATTGCCCTGCAAAACACAGTCTACTGTTTTAACCTGACTGCCAAGAAGGGTTTCCTGTTTGCTCCGCAAATGCTTTACGATAGGGCCATTTTTAACTGAGGGACTCCCAAGTGGGTGACAACGTTTCTGGTCAACGTATGTCATAAGATTGCGTATAAAATGTACAGACGACAGCAGGTCAACGTATACGAATCTGTCACATTTTACCATTCAAACATTAACCTACCCCCCATTGTGATAAGGTTGAAAATCTATTGCAGAAATTTGACAGTTTGTGGTAACTTGATGTGCTGTTGTCTGTACCTCGGTCGCCAGTGCGAGCGGTCGCTACTATAAAACCACCCTTCATGTCTGTTTGTTATCATTGCTGACGTCAAAATTCCGCGAAGTCATTAGATAGTTAATTTGCAGAAGGTTGCTTTTATTTCTAAGAATGATGAGTTGAAGTTCTCAAAAACGTATGGCATAGTCTATATACGCTGTTGAATTCGAACGCTGAAGTTTGTTTGTATGTGTGTTTGCTTCAACGTGATAATGTCAGGAAATAATGGCCCGATTAAAAAAACTTGCAGTGTTAGATAGGCCATTTAGGTTTCGAGGAAGACTTAGGAGAATTTTTAATCCCGGTATTTGAAGTAGTTTCCACGAGACGCGGGTGAAACCGCTGGTTGAAGCTGGTATGTATGAATATATTTCTCTCACATGTCTTAATGCTCGTTATTTATTTGTTAGCAGTATGAATAGGAACAATAAGCATTAATAATTTATTCAAGACAATACTCGAGCCCCTAGCGGAATAATAACAAAAGGGTTTTAATTAAAGTTTAGCTTTCATTGAGTATGGACAGGACGGCTAGTAGTTGTTCGTAATATCATTAGCGATTATGTACAGGATAAAATCATGGTGGGTGCTGTTAATTTTGTGGCTTACGGCATTTTGTAGTGTGTTAAACGTTGTGTGGTATCACTCGTTCCTGAGACGCTTTTTTTACATTTTATAGTCGGTCATAGGCCGTAACTCCTCTCTAGCGAAGGGTGCGCGTGAAAAAAAGTCGACCGGTAGAATTAAAGTCTGATTTACATAGTAATTCCTTGGGAATGTTTACTTTCGAAAGTGGTATTGAAGTAAAGTAAATAAGAATGTGTGTATTGAAAGCACTTTCCTTATTCCGAATAAAAAAATCAAAGAATGGACAATTAAGTCTCTCCTTATAATTAACTTACCAGTGCTCACGACGAAACCTTAGCTAAACTTTCGTGATGTCGTGCGGCTAATCGTGCCATTTAACTTTCTTTGAATATTAAGGTGGCTAACTCAGACCCCTTTCGCATGCATCTAAACAATATCGCGCCTGAAAACATATGACGCCATTCAGTAATGTGCCTGTGTCATAGCTCGGCCGGTCGATATTTTTTTTTCCGTAATTAGATATCAATAAAAGTTAACGAGGTACTGACTGAACTGTTAGCCAGTTACGTTTTGACTTGGTTGTAGAAGGAAAATGTATTGTACGAAAAATACATCGTTGATTAATTTTGTTTACCTGTGTGTGCCAGATAGGAATTTTGTTTTTCTAAATTGCATTTCTATCAGTTTCTTTTTTCTTTTCCAATAATGTAAATAACAATACTGCGCCACAACAAAACCTGACATTTTCCCGCGTATTTAAGGTAACCGCCATTGTCGTACATATTTAACGCGGGAATTTCACTCGGTGTTCCAGGTGGTCGACGTTCGGGCGACGCTGAATTTATTGCTTCGATACGCGCCGTTTTACTTCTTGTTGTTCATCAAATTCATGTACGACAGTCGAGAAGGCATCTTCACGTTTATTATACTGTTCTGTACGTTTACACACAGTAACAGTCTTGTTAGGAGGTAAGTGGCTAATTTTTATTTATGTACGTAACTACTTGTTGAAAAAGCGTTAATTTTTCCGAGGGATGCCAGCCGTGTGAGAGGCTATGGCGCATGTCTACTTTACTGCGGTAATATGAAGGCTGTCTGTTGAGAAGCTCATCAAAACTTAGCAAATATTTTATTAAATGCTTATTCGTGGCACTATTTACAATTATTTTAAAGTACCTAATTATTACTATATTTCACCACCCAACTTAGTGCAAATGTTCATTCGTCAAACAATGTTGCCACATTAAAAAAATATCCACAGACAACATTTCAGCGACCACTAATAAAACCTACCCAACTTCCAGAGAACATGGCAAGCAAATGCACCGGAGCCTACTAGCGTTATTCAGCGAGCTAGTCTTCACGTCCAGTTGCATAGTCATAGTACACTTCCTCTTCGGCCATGGCAAACTGCTTCCCAACGTGGTCATGTTCCCCGGGTACACGGAACTCGATGTTTGGGAGTTGTTGTGGCTGGTCGTGCTTACTGACCTGATCGTGAAGATTATCACTGTGGATATCAAGATACTGGTCACCATGATGCCTGCTTGTATATTGCCGTTTCAGAAGAGGGTGAGTTTGTTTGTTTTTTTTTTTGGATAGAATTGTACGATTCTTTTGGATTCGTTTGGAGTTACCACTTTTAAAATTCATTTAGAACATCGGCCTAGTAGTTATGTACTAAATAAGCTTAAAAATAGTACTTAGTAAAGAATAAAATATAAGGGTTTTATTTACGACAATGACGAAGCCGTGAAGATGGGAATAGGAATTACGACTCCAAAAATATAGAAATACATATAAAATAAAAGTACATTTGTGCTTCAAGTAAGACAAAAAATTACGCCTTTTCCAGGGTAAAGTATACTTATTCACGGAGGCGGTCTCCCAGCTGTACCGCTCGCTGCTGACCATACAGCCGTGGATATTCTACCTGATGCAGTCGTACGAGGGCTCCGAGAAGATGGTGGGCATGTTCCTCACGTCAGTGTATGTCATCGCGAAGGTCATTGAGGTGCTGGTGCGGTTGAGGCTGTTTAAGAACGCCACCTGGACTTTGCTGCAGAGTGTGGTGAGTATTCCTAAATAAATATAGGATGTTTTTGTATTGTCGACTCTCTATGGATTAGCAGGGAATGAATATATCTAGATGTTTGAAGTCGTATATCTCTGTGTTAAATTTGACTTAAATAATTTGAATAATTGGAATCATTTCACTGCCAATTAATTGCACTCTTCAATTTTAGTTTTGAATAAGTTTTCTGTGAAAAATATTGAAATTGGGTCTCTTTTAATATTAGTCAATGATTTAAACCCCTAAAATATGTTTGTATAACTTCACTAAAATATAACTATTTTTACCCTCCAGAATCTCGGCACAAAACCAACATGTGAACAGCTCCTATCCGCCGGCGATTCCTGTCCTATTTGCCACGATGACTACTCGACACCCGTCCGGTTAGGGTGCAGCCACATCTTCTGCGAACTGTGCATCTCTGCCTGGCTCGACAGAGAACACACCTGCCCACTGTGCAGGGCTAAGGTAGCTGATGAACCCACTTGGAGAGACGGATCCACCACGTACGACTTTCAACTCTATTAACCATTATTAATTGGGAGATTGTGACCAATTTTGTGTAGCAAAACGTACGGCATCTCCGTCTGGTTGAATCGGAGTGGATACAGGATTGAGCAAATCTGAATTTGGCTTGAAAAAAGAGGTGCGATAAAATCCTATTTGTTTCAATAAAAATATTTTTTTTATGTAATGTGGCAACACACACATTGGCAACATTATCTTATAATCACTTTGTGGGACTACAATGTAAAATGTTGCCTCTCTTAATTCTAAAGAACTGTCTGTTAAATAATCAAAATTGCGTATGTACTCGACAATTTTAGCTATTTTAGACTCCAGTCAAAAGTATAAAATCTCTATTTGACGCTTTGCGATACCTTGCGCAGCCAACCAGTCTATGGTGCAAATATCACCCAATTCTTCTAGACCTATCCTGTATTAGGTCAGGTAGGGTTGTATCATAACGTATTTTCAACCATCGTTTGTTTAGGCCTGTTACAAACACGTACGGGCCTCGTTCAATGAAGTTATTTAAGCCAATCCGATTATATAAGGTGCTTCCGATGTCCTAAAACTGTATGTAACAAGCCTAAAGTTTCCTTGAATATTTTATACCATTGAATTAATGAAGACTCGTCTGTGAATCGTTAAATGTGTGCTCTATGACACTAGAGTAAGAATGTTACGGATCTTAAAGTTTTTCTAATTCTTACTAAGTTCGAATGTGCTTGTTACCAAATTGCTGTGTTTGAGTGGCTATCTGGTCTTTGTTATTTGACATTGTTGAAAAGCTAGAGCGATTTCTACTTTTAAATTCCTTTAAGAAGAGTAGTTTGTTAAATAAACTCTAACATTCTGTATTTAACGTATATAAGTTCCAAATATTAGCTGTTTCATTACGTTTAAGTCCTAGACTTTTAAAATGAGACTCAAAATTTAAGAGATTATTCAGGCCTAAAGGTAAAGTTAGTCCCTTCTATGAACTCTAATTATTTATGTACATAGTGTAAGTACATCAATCATAACGCGACCATTTATTTTTTATTTCTTTATAGTTATAATTATATAATGTAAATAGGAAATAAATATTTAAACTAAATCATGATATTAATAACTACATTATTAAAATGTGTACAAGACATTACATAAATGAATGTAACAGCTACTAGTATAACTGATTGTTCTATCAGTCGTCCAATATAAAACGTGAAGGATTTTCAACTTTGTTGACTTAACACAAATACATAAATAAAATATATATTTAAAATAGTGTTCAATTTAATTGTTGTATCAAAAACGTGCTTTTAGCCGTATATGCTTTTAATAATATCTAAGAATAACATAAGCCAAATAGTGTAGCGTACAAAACTGACTACTACATGACTATTCCATTTTGTATTGTAAATAACATAAATTTAAGTTACATTTATAAGCGTAATGTGATAATTAAGATCAGCCGCAAAATGTGTGTATGAAATGAATTTTGGATAATCTGCGCTTAGGACAAAAGAAAACAAATAAGTTAACAATATTAAAGTATATTCAAGATCTAGTAAAATATTATCATCGCATTTTGGTAAATCAAAAGCAGCTGAATTCGCCTCATGTTTCAGATTTTGAGTGATTTGACAATATTTGTAAAAAATATGAAAAAATATTAGGTGTTAACTTTTGGCTTTCTGTTTCGCCACCAGATTATATGATCCTTGTTCCCCATTGAAAAATGATACCTCCAATAGGCGAAGTTTCTGTTGCAATACAAACGTTCTTGTAACTCCAAAAATACTTCATCATAGTAATTTTTTAAGTGGCGAAACAGAGCGTCTTGGATCTTTAGGCGTAAATAAAAATTTAACTATTCACAAAGCTGTTATTGCGTCCTTTCATATTTCACGTTTAAAATTACGTAATAATGACATTCCACAACTTGTTATCGCATTATTTTTGAATTATTATTGTAATGTATTATTATAAGATATTATCGTCTGATTAAATTTTGCATTGAGAATCAAAGCTAAGTTTACATAGTAGTTTTTTTTTAGGATTACTTCGTTAACATAGCGTTAATTCTCAATTCAGAAATCGGCCTTATATTACGGTTCTAGATGTGTTCCGTTGAATTTGTGAAATATGAATAAAAGTTTATTTAATTTCAGTGCTATTTACAGACGAAACGTTTTGGTCAAACTTGTGGTAATATATTAGGTCCAATTGGTCAAAAATCAATTGGATTCCTTCCCTTCTCTTTGAGCAAGGGCTTGTTCAGATAGAATGCACTCGTTGCTTCAAAAATTGCGTGCCAAGTTACGTATATTTTGAACAAGATTCAGAAAGTTGCGCGTGCGTTCTATCTGGATGCGTCCTTCAGTCCGACTATTGTTATGGGACTATACAGTGTATCGTATGTCTAGTACCTAATGTAAATGTACAGAATATGTAATCATTTGTAACTTTAATAGATTGTAAAAGATTCAATGCCGCTCGGAAGAGCTCTCTCTCTTTACTGTTATTTAAAAAGAATGAGTTTTGAATTCATTGTGATGAGAATTGGAATTGTAAGGATGTACAGGTTTGTTTGAAAGTGTTTAGTTTATAATGCGAGTGCCTACGTGAATCGTAGGCGAGACATTACGTTATAGTAGTTGATGAGTTAATAAAATATTATGCAAATCAATTATTTTGACTTTTTTATTTGACTCTTGGCTTGGCTAAGGCATTTGACACGGTCGCTATCCACAAGTAATTCGTAAAATGGGAAAGTATCGGTATAAGAGAAAAGGTATTAAAGTAGTTTGTCACAGTCTCTGACAAATTGAGTACATTTCGTAAAAATCGGTGGGAAATAAGTAATGATCTATCTGTAGAGTATGGAGTTCCTCAAGGAAGTATACTGGGCCTTCAATTTTTTTGTGTATTTTTATGATACTAAGTTGGACCTTGAAGTTATGATGACAAATTATTGGCCTTGCAAGATGATGGTGTATTTATTTACTGGGTAGCAAGTCAAACGCAGCACAATTCGGATTTAATAATAAAACCAAATGTATGTTAAGGTATTGACTAACTAACTAATGATAAAGAAAACAACGGATAAATTTAAATCACATTTTAATCATAGTTTACACTTTATAGATTCACATAACATAATTATTATCGCTTAAGATTACTTTTCGCCTACAAACGTGAAAAATTAAATAATTTAGATCATTAATAGTAATTATTATTCAAAGTATCACAAATATTGGATAGAGTAACACTGCTCTGAAAGCGCGAAGCATCTATCGTATGTCTAGGAGTGCCGCCTCCCAGGATCGCTGACGTGGACTCCGGTCATTATTTAACTTCGAAACTCGCTACATTTATCAAATAATTAAATCACAGAGTCGCTTCAAAGTACTAGATAATCACACGCGATTGGCACAAATCTTTAAATCAAAGTCGGGATGAGGACTCGCGCCGGACGGACAAGTGCGAATACATAGTTGGCGCGCCGCGCACTTCCAATACGGACGTACATCGTAGAGTAAATCAAATCGAAAATATATAGTAGGGTCAGCGTCGCGCGCGGCTCTCGTAGTGCGCTCGAGCCTTGGCAACGTGGCCGACCCGGCCCGCGTCCGGGCGCGCCGGGCGGCACTACGCGTCGGCGGCGCCGGGCGCGGCGTGCGGCGGCACGGGCG
>NWSH02000601.1:11759999-11771325 GCA_002382865.2 Heliothis virescens | reverse complement strand
TTTTTAGCAAAGTTTACCTATACTGGGTTCAAGTCTTCTCGAAGCGGCGTCCTGATCGGGAGCATGGTCCCGCTCATCATCAAAGTGTGCGGCGGCGGGTGGCGGGGGTCCTCCCGCGCAGCCGCCAGCCCGGCACAGCGACACGGGCACCACTCCATATACATAGAACAGTAGGATTGGCACTCCGATACCGACAGCTAGTCCGGCAACGAGGGGGGATACAAGTAGAGCAGCGGCTACGGCGGCGGCGACGGCGGCGCGGCGGCGGGCGGGCGGCGCGCGGCGCAGGCGGCGATGGGCCCTGCGGCCGGCCCACAGCGGCAGCCCCACCAGCAGCGCGGGCAGCGCCACGCCCGCCACCACCGCGATGCCCAGCGGCGCGCCCGCCAGCGTGCCCAGCTGCCACAGCAACTTCTTCTTGCGAGACCATGGTTTCTTGCCCCAGAACGTGCAGCCGCTGGGACTGAAAACAATAACACAAACGTTAGATCACCTGTGTGTCCAATTCCCAAATCAGTTTATATTTTTGAAAAATCATACATCAGCTTCGAATGACAGGGTTACTCACCTCAAATAATGCAAGTCTGAGACCTCTTTCATACACAGCCAGCAGAACTCGGCGCCGCACACGCAGCACACCATGTGGTTGCACGAGCCATCTTCCACCTTCACTATTAGTACTGAACACCGGGGGCATGGCTTCACATCACCTGGAAAACAAAACGCAATCATTATTTTTCCGCTTCCTCAACTTTTTTATTTCTAACGTCTGTAATGTAATGAGTGACAATGGTGCCAGGAAAGTTTAACATTCTATATCAAAACAAAGGATTTGGGATACATTGTTTTAAATCTGGTTTAACTAATGTCAAGACAAGGTCCGGACTTTCACGCACTGAATCCTTTTTATCCGAGTTCCCAAACTTCCTAGGGGACGTAAACGAAGCGAGAAACAGCTAATTGATCTTAGGGGTCCTAATCTGTTCATCTACATACCATGGTCAATATCAGCGTGCGAGGGTTGCGGCGCGCGCGGCGGCGGCGCCCGGCTGCGGCGCGCCGCGTCGCACGTCTGCGTGGGGTGCCACGCCGCCTTGCAGTGGTAGCAGAACGACGCGCCGCAGCCCGGCGCCAGGCACGTCAGCTTCGGGCACGACGCGCAACCCGTCGCCACCACCGCGAAACTGTAACACGACGAATATTCTTTGAAAACAGGAAATTAGGGCAAGATGATCATGATAGGTGGAAATCAGTGATTTATAGATCAGTTGAAAGTTTTTGTCTGTTCAAAGCATCTGGCCTGATGTGAAGAAGAAGAAAGAAAATATCTTTTATTGGGCGCTTACGACACATTCATGGTGGACAAATTGTATGTAATTGAGACATGATGGGAAGAATATAAGGAACACACAGTTCCATTATTGTTTAGATAGCATCACGACTTCAACTTTTTGTCTTCTGATGAAAGACTGAAGTGTTCTTTAAGAGCTACTTCAGATAAAGGAAATGAATCGTCCATATGAAATGTTTCAAATGAATCACATCTATTACTAAGCCTTACATCAAATACCAAGTGCAGAAAGGTATTTCACCTGCAGTCGGGCGCGGGACACCACCGCGTGTCAGGGTCAGCGGCCAGCGCGCGCCGCACGGAGAACTCTTCATATTTGTCGTAAAGTACCGGGTTGTCTACGATGCGACGGACATCTGGAACAAAATATTTGGCAAATTAGTATGTTGGATAAATGCAGCGCCTGATAAAAACGTAGGTAACTTTTTAACCGACTTCAACAAAAAGGAGAAGGTTTTTAATTCGGCCGGTATATTTTTTTTTGTATGTACACCGATTTCTCCCAGGTTTCTGAACCGATTTACTTAATTATTTTTGTATCAAAGGATTCTGTTTTTCTTTTTCAAGTGTGTGTTTTTCAATGTCATGATTTCAAAACCAATTCTTCTTTCAGATTACAACCAAGACATAACCAAGTCCTCTAAAATTCGTCTGATGATCACTCTTAGTTCATATACGATCAGAATGTCCCTCGAGATTTCCAGTAATAAAAAAGATTGCAGTCTACCTTTTTAAGAGCAAAATTGGTTTACTAAACTTGCTGAGTGCCTTTACGAACAAACACCTGAAGCATTTACCACGTAGCCGCCCGCTCACTGCACAGTGCATGTGTGCGGTAAAAGGAAATGTCGCCATTATGTCATCTCCTCACGTAATCAGTGCACTCGTTTGAGAATGCGGTTGTGTCGCAGTTCAGAGCGCTACATAAACTTTTGACATTTACGTAACAAGCTTCTTTTTACTGTATCTAGTATCTAACGGTTTGTTGAAACTGTTGAGCGAGCAGACTACTGATCATGTCACATGCCCAACAATATTAGGTGTGACCTAGTTATCAAACAACCCCATTCCAAGTTTCTGGAATACAGACTATCGATTTCCGTTTATTCTGGGAATACTGCGATAGTCACATTGGCTACAGAATATATTTTAGCAAAAAGCTTTTATTTAAGTTCTAACAATATTCAACTTTAGCTCATTATTGTAAACAGAAACCTTATAATTGCTGATTAATTACATCTCAATAAACCCTTTGATTTTCCATTTAACGTTAAATCGAAACCCCAGAATTACGTCTTAAATTGAATTTCTAGCTCGAGACTAATCTTCGTCAATAAATATAAATTGCGTAGCTTTGAGCTAACACCGATATTTCAATAACCTGAAAGAAATCTGATAAATTAGAAAGCTAAAAATGTCTGCTCAATGTTCATTAAAAACATTTGGAAAGTTCCACAGGAAAAATTGTGGGCGTTCTGTAAACACTTCCTTGTGTGGTTAATTATTATCATTGGCTACGAATGAAGCCATTTTATTTTGATAAATAAATGGTGCATCGATATACCATGCCACGTGTATAGCTACCTGTGTGATAGATTCTCTTTGCTACTTTAGATATAACTGTTAGCGGTTTCGCTGTGGAATTCTCAATCAAGAGTTAATTCAAAGTTTGTTATTCAACTGAAATCGATTTCGTACCTCTTCGGGTAATTGAATCGGTTTCATTTACCTAGATCAATTTATTGGATCAAAAATCGGCGTTCCTTTTTTTATGCTTGATGTCGAATACCCAATACTTAATGCACCCAATGAAGAATTTGTTTGTTTAATCTTTGTTTAGTAAATCTAATCACGGCTCCGATGGTCTTTAGATACACGTTATTAGAGTAGAATTTAAAGTAGGTCCTATGAGGAAAATCCTGCTATGATGTCGATCTTAGTATGATACGCGTGGGTCGGCACGTAAGTCAATAATTACGTTAAGCAATTATTACTATAAACACATCTTACGACACTCACTTGACACAGAAATATTCTTTATGAGTCGTCAGCTTTTCCTTTAATGATCCGATAATTATATATTTCTCTGAACTGTTATTAAGTTACTGTTATTAGGGTTCCGTAGCCGAATGGCAAAAAACGGAACCCTTATAGATTCGTCATGTCTGTCTGTCTGTCTGTCTGTCTGTCTGTCTGTCCGTCCGTCCGTATGTCACAGCCACTTTATTCCGAAACTATTAGGACTACACAGTTAAAACTTGGTAGGTAGATGTATTATATTAACCGCTTTACGATTTTTGTACAAAAATAATAAAATAATAATATTAGGGGGAACTCCCCATACATGGAACTGAAACTAAAAATTTATTTTTTTTCGTCTAACCTATACTTGTGGGGTGTCTATGGATAGGTCTTAAAAAATGGTACTGAGGTTTCTAAAACCATTTTTTCCTAAAGTCAATCATTTTAGAGTGAGACACTCCCAAAGTGCCAAAATGTGTGTCCCCCCCCCTGTAATTTCTAAACTACCAAAGTGAAAAATCTGAAAAAAATATATGTTATAGATCTCAATAAAAACTACCAACCAAAATTGGTTTGAACAAGATACAGTTAGTGGTTTTTGAGATATAGCTCTTTTTCAGTAACCGCAAATTATAACTTTGTTATTCATATATTAGTGTTTTGGCTAATTGTAGGTAATAAGTACGTTTATTTTTCATAGATAATGGAACGGAACCCTTCGTGTGCGAGTCCGACTCGCACTTGGCCGGTTTTATTATAACTGGAAGCGTGTGACGGTGTGACAACGTTTAGTTTATGCTTTGTGGTTAAAGAGGTATAAAATGGTGTAAACCCGTACATATTTGCCATGGTCGCTAGATGTACCGTTAATAGCGGTATAAATATGTCTTTAGATGATAAACTGCTAAGTGGCTTGCTAATTCGTGTTAGCTTGTTAGCACGTCTTTACAGTTCACTCATAATAATATGTGACACATAATTTCCCACCGATAAAAAGTACCACGTATAAGTACTTTAAATACCTCTTGCGGTTTCCTCGCATTCTGAGTGATATAACCTCACTCGTTTTCGTTTTTATCTTGATAAAAACCTACCTAACCCTAATATATTTTTTCTGGATCAGGCATCAAAAGCCCATAGAAAATTGTAGAATGCATGAATGTTATGGTTCATGTTTATGTTTACCCTTTGTGAGTATGCAAGCTATCTAAGCATGGGTACAAGACACACTCAATTCTTATTTTAATGCATACTTATGTGTCACAATAAGTATTGTACGTAGCTGACTATTACACGTTCGCGGTTGCACCTCCAAAGTGATGCATCACCCAATGCAGGTCGTCTGCACACGCGCTTACGTAAATTCAATAGCACCATGTTATGAAACTTAATCTTATGATCCTTCAGTCTAGAATTTCAATTTGCGCGACTCGCGGCTGTATATACGATCGCGTCGTTGTTGAATACTTAAGTGCGCTATGACGTCAGAGTTAAGGGAAAACCTAAAGGGATAGGTACATGGTATGTTGAGCTAGTACCTACTACGTAAGTATGGTAGCCGTCAGCAATGAGCTGCATACTTTATTGGAATTCATTTTGTAATTCGTGTGCAAAATTAAGTTTTCGATTGGATTTTTAAATGATTTCGCACTTATTTCATATCGCTATCGGCAACATGATTAAATTATAGAGACGGTATTTCCTTATGCAATACAATATGAATGTATGTTATTTACCTAGCAACCTAAGTACCTATTTCTTTCCTCAGATAAGTTATTCTTACAATATTGCAAAATTACTACGTACGTAGTCATAGAACAAGCTCAATAAACGTCGTGTTACAATGTAAAGTTAGTGATTTCAGTTTGTAAGGAACGGTGTCAAAGTTCGCGAACTATGCGAATTAGTGGCGCCCAACTTATATTGCAGAGATTCGGAGGAAACCGCGAGACCTCAAACAATGTTACCAAATTCATTTCACCGGCTTTTGTTAGACTTATAATAAGAGGAGGATCGTGTATGCTAAATATATGAATTCGATAACTTTATGATATAGCTATGATCGACTAATGGCCTTTATATGAAAAGAATTATTCGTGTGTTAAGGATATTGAGAACTAATCGAGTGGAATGAAGAGATAGCTGAATTTTATACGCAGATATACATTATACCTAATAACTTTTATTTCCTACTATGCTTTTAATTTCATAATTCTGAATCAGCAAGAATTCGCATGAGGCAATTTTTGATACAAAGTTGAAACAATGTGTCATCATATGAGGACATTTTGAAGAACCAAGTAAAGTTGACGTCACGGTTTCTTGCATTAATAAAATGAATAGCAAAAGAAAGCTTAATTTTTGAATGTAGCAAAGAAAGCTTATTTTTTGAGAGACTTTATTTTTCGTCATATTTCGACATAGTCAGTATTATGATATACATATTTATTAGAATTTCTAATTAATATCTCTTCAATTAGCTACCGACTGAGTCGACACTAATAAATATGTATACTGAACTGATATGACTCTTCAAAAGTAAAGTGGCTGATCAGCTTTAGACGGGAAAGTCATTTGCATTTGGTGGGCGTGACATTCTCAGTGAATCTATTACATAATTTGAACTATCGAATATCAATATTAATAGAAAAGACCGGCTTTAAACTCGAATAATTATGCAAGAGTTTAGTAGCAAACATTTCCTGTAGTATAATTTAGAACAGCAATTTACTTGAACACTTCATTTAAATAATTTTTAAATGAAGTGTTCAAGTAAATTGATTTCATATTATGAAAGAGTAACGGTCGAATGCTGAAACGCCACTCAATTTTAATACAGCTCAAACATAATGTTTTTAATCGCATAAAAAGCTGCGATAGAAAGGCTTAAGCAATTCTAAAGTTAAGTGCAACGTTTAAGTATTTAGAGGTAACTGTTTCAATCAGGGGTACTAAATCACGCATCTTGAGGACAGACAAAACCATCATTGATACTTTTGCAACCAGTCGCTCTGTATGCAGCATAGACTAGTATTACGATTGCATTATGGCAGAACACTTCGGAATGAACTGCATTACAAAACTGGTATAATCAGGACATAATAACTCAAATAATGTGTTGACATTTGATCACTTGCAATTGACACCAACAATTTATTCGCGTGACATTATGAAATCATAGTTCAAGAAAGCATATTTGTGGCAAACGTTGCCTTGCAATCCAAAGTTTATTTTCCTAGAATAAAAATAAATCAGAAGAAGTGTGTTTGTTTGATCACGTTAATCTCAGAAATTACGGGTCCGTTTTAAAAATATATTTGAGTGTTAGATAGCTACTTTTATCCGGGCGCGGAGCAGTTCCCAAGGGACGCGGGAAATGAAATTGCTGCCGTAAGCAAGTATATGAGCTATATTCACCTGAGGGATGCATGCTCTCGTGGCATACAGGGCAATTGACTGGGACCCTCGCCTCGAAGATCTCGATGGCCAGGTACTGTCGCAGGCAAGGCTCGCAGCATCGGTGGGAGCACCACGCCAGCCGCACCATCGCTGCCGAACTGAACATCGACAGACATAGCGGGCACTCCAAAACGTCGCCCTGGAAAAGAAAGGGGAACTGGTTTTATCTTGGTTTAAGAAGACTACAAGACAATGTAGTTCGTGCCACGTAATTCTGCAATTCTCAAGTTAGCTATTTGACTCCTTGAGCATTTATTTGTACAGATACTGTCGAGAAGCTTTGCTTATCCAAAGTTGGCTATTATTGACTTCACAACAGCAAAAGAAATATTATAAAAACACTTCTGCGTATGCTTGATACATCATTCATATGTCTAATTTCAGAATTGCAAAGTAATATGAGTTAAACAATTTAAAATCCTCCCAGGATTTTAAAATCTACAGCACAAGGCCAGAAATTATGACAAACTAGTTGAAATCATCTTCCCGTATTTACAAAAGCAGTTAGCGATTGTCTTCTGACATAATAAGTCACTGGACTTGAGTTTTCATGTCACATACAGACAAAACTCCTAAAATAAATGAAAGTATGAGTCCATTCCCAGGAATTCTGTCTTTTGTAAGATGTTATGTAAGCTTCTTTTATTCTGTAAGTTATCATCAATCTTACATATTACGCAAGCTGGCTCATAATGCTGAAAAAGCTTCTTAAAATTGAGCAAAATCTTTCCGTTCTATTAAGCAGTACAATTTATTCTAACCATCCGATAAGTCTAATAGAAAAGCAAATACCAATGTCATGTGGTCGGAGATAAGTATCTCTCGGATTCGGAAGGCTCGACCAAATCTGTGCCAAAATTCTTGCTGGCCGTACCAAATAGCAGACACAAATAATAAAATTTTTGACAAGCGACCAAATAGATCGAATACGCCAGTTATGAAAACTAATCAGCAGTTATAATTAACGGTTTGAAATCTGCTAATTCGTTCGCATTATTGTTTAATAGTCTGTCAGAGAGCATGATGCATGGTTGGCAGATATTTCACCTGCTATGTGATAATGTGACGTCACAGTACATGAAGATTATGGTGCAATCTAAAGAGTTTGTCTTGTTTTAGTATGTTATATTGCCATTTTTCATGTTATTTGGATTCCTTAATCAAATATGTCCTTATTTCTGTGGCCAGCATGGCTTTTCTCTCCTGGCAAAGGTTTGGTGGCAAATTTATAGTAATAATATACTCTGAGATCACAGGGGTTTATAATTTTGTGAGTTTAACAAGCTAATTTCATCCATCGTCTTTTAAACTTTATTGTTTCTTTATAGGACGTAGGTACCCATTATTATTAAGTATAACCTACATCTGACTTTGATGTGAACACCATGAATCGAAAATGCGTCATCAATATGTCTGTACATATATAAAATTGTTATTAAGATATATTTAATAAATTAGGTATGTTTAATTATAAACATTTGAACAGGTGCAAATTAAAAAATATACGCTAATTATATGAATAGCAAATACCTCCATTATAAAGGTGACTGCATTTTTTCCTTGTTTACATAATGATGTTGGTATTTCCCAGCATGGGTGGAACCAAAACAAAGATTTTCCTCATTACGCGCGTGCTAGCTCTAATTTCTTTTAAAAGTGAAACTTAACCGTATTACTAATAAAAAATAAGTACCGTAAGAACTACGTCGAGGAATATAGCAGAAAAAATATTTTTACCGTTCATTACGCATAACCTACATCTAAATGATTAATCACAATATTAATTTAACGGGACATAGTGAAACACGTTTTTTTTTATGAAAGTTCTATAAATACCTTAACCTGTTTTAATGTTAAAACTAGTTAACTACAAACAGTTTTTGCTAAGTTCTCGTAACATTTATCATGGAAACTATTCTCTCTTTTGAAAAGAAAATTTTGTTGAACTTTTTGTCGTCTACACGTGTAAGTGACAAAGGGCAAATGGAAGTACCAAAAGGTAAAGTGGAATAGCCAAAGAACAACAAAAAAAATGTGACGTAAGAAATGCTCCAATATTTTCTTTAGCGAAGGAACTTTCATAAAGTACTCTTACATTATCCTCAAAAAAAAATTATTTTTAGTTACAGTTGATTTTTTTTTGATTTTCCAATTACCTTAGTAAACAATATTATATATTTTATTGCTCATTAAACCTCAGTTTACAATATACTTTTGAAAACCAACGGCCAATAAAAATAACATTTAACGTTCAAGAGTGCTTTAAGCAGTAGGTATGTCATTGTTTTTTTGCGAACAGGCAAGGTCACGATGAAACAAACAACACATACATACGCCATTTCCATAAAATAGGCGAAGAATTCAAATTTCCATGAAAACTGCACCATCAGTAGTAAAAGTAAAAGTGCAATTTGCCAAAGGTTAATTTTTTTGTGGGCTCCTTGACCTATTCGCCTTGAGAATACATTTATAATTTTCTTAATAAACTCTCTAAGGTCACCTTTGACCGCTCGCTAGATTTGCGAAAATAGAAATCTTAACAGCTGTGCTATTTGCCAAAAATCTGATAAATTGCTGTCTTTGACAGTGTTGAGAGTGAAAACGCGTATGATGTAAAAAAAAGCTATAAAATGCTGGTTGTAATAAAGCGCTATGCAAACTATGCATATAAAAACTTAGTCTTTTGATCGGAGATATTCTATCATACAATATGTGAAGGACATATTGTATGTTTTGGTACATTCGATCTATCTACTAGGAGCTTGGAACAAGTAAAGTAGGAGCACCAAATGACATGTTAAACGATCAATATACATTTCGCAGGTACTCCCAGCATGCGAGCTAAAGCCCCGGATGCCCTAATAACCCATTTATTTAAAACAGAGCAAAAACACATTTACAGTAAAGAATTCTCCACTCCGAATACTGATTTTATTTATTTAACAAATTAAATAAAACTGATGAAGTGCCGCGTCTTTTGTTTTAATGATGTTCTCCCAATGCTTAGGGCGCTTTCAATTTAGACGATTGGTGCCGGACTGCTGCAGTCCGGGTATCGTACTGCGCACGGGCGGTTATGATTTTTCATACAAAATGTCTCGACGCAAAGTCGTGCGNTGCAATTCCTAGATTTTATACATTTCCGTTAACATATACATTTTTCATCACCATTTGCCTGGACTCTTCCCAACTAAGGGCGCTTTCAATTTAGACGATTGGTGCCGGACTGCTGCAGTCCGGGTATCGTACTGCGCACGGGCGGTTATGATTTTTCATACAAAATGTCTCGACGCAAAGTCGTGCGACAGCAGTGCGGCGCACGTCCGTTGGCGGAACGGCAACAACCTGTCTCAGTCGTTGTTCGCTAGTGCTGTGAACGCATCTTGTTTCTTAGACGTTTTCGTGCATACCTACCTAATTATGGATGATTTAAATACAGAAGATTTTATAAATGAAATAGAGTTGCAGCCTGCCCTTTGGGATTCTAAATGTAACAAGTATTCAAATCGCTTGGAGTAAAAGGCTTGGGATGTTTTATGTGAAAAAAATATATTTTAAAGAAAACATTGGCGACGCCCTAGTACGGCGTCGTTTATGTTTCTGCCGAAGCAAGAGAACTAACAATAACACTTCCTCGTCAGAGTCCATGGCAGAACGAACGAGGCTCTGGCGACCCAGTGCATATTATGCAACCTCCAGGTGGGGAGTAAAACCACCAACGACAGCATTCCCAAGGAGGGTTGACGTCAGGCAGGCGGCCGGTCGTAAAAATTAAGCCAAATCTTTTTGCAATATGACTAGTGAAAAAGGAATGAGCGATAGGGTTAGGGCGTACCCCCCAGGCGACGCGCAGGGGCAGCACCCGGCCCCTGTGGGAAGTGGACAAGGGTTTTTGCACCAGCCCGGGCGGGGGCAATGTAAGAGGCGAGCCCGGGAAGTAAGATTGAGGTATGCGAGTTGGAATGTTGGAACGATGACCGGAAGAGCCAGAGAATTAGCGGATGTGTTAAAAAGAAGACGAATAAATGTGGCATGTTTGCAAGAGACTAAATGGAAGGGTACGAAGGCTAGAGAAATTGGTGAGGGATACAAGTTTTATTATTGTGGAAGTGATGGAAAAAGGAATGGCGTAGGTATTGTGTTAGATAAAAATTTGAAAGAAAGTGTGATGGATGTAAAGAGAGTGAATGATAGAATAATAGTTGTCAAGGTAATGTGTGAAAATTTGATATTAAATGTCATAAGTGTGTATGCTCCCCAAGTCGGTTGTGATGACAGGATGAAAGAAGAATTTTGGAAGGATTTTGATGCAGTGATGATGAATGTACCATTGAGTGAGCAAGTGTACGTTGGGGGAGATTTTAATGGTCATGTTGGTAGAATGCGAGGTAATTATGAAAGAGTGCATGGAGGATGGGGGTTTGGTAGCCAAAATGAGGAAGGTGAAGCCATACTGCAGTCTGCTACTGCGTTTGACCTAGCAGTGGTAAACAC
>NWSH02000601.1:11743104-11759974 GCA_002382865.2 Heliothis virescens | reverse complement strand
AGTGAGAATCGCATCACCTCGAAGATGCAGTCGTCTGGCACACGGGGACTTCACGCTAAATTCAATAGCCTATGGTTATGTACACTTAATCATCATGATCGCTATCAGTCTGTGATTTATATTTGCGCTCCGACCTACCAGCGCTTAGTATAATAAACGATCGCGCTCGTTGTTGAATACTTAATGCGCTATGACGTCAGAGTTAAGGGAAAACAAAGGGATAGGTACATGTATTTGAGCTCGTACCTACTACGTAAGTATGGTAGCCGTCCAGCATGAGCTGCATACTTTATTGGAAATTCAGATTTTGGTAATTCACGTGAGTCAAAATTAAGTTTATGGCGATTTGGATTTTTAAATGATGGGCACTTATTTTCAGTAAGTCGCTATCAGGCAACATGATAAATTATAAGACGGCTATTGTCCTTATGCAATACAATATGAATTATGTTATATTACCTCAGACAATCTAAAGTACATATTTCTTTTCCTCATAAGCTTATTCTCAACAAATATTGAAAAATTACTAACCGTACGATAGGTCATAGAAAACAGCTCAATAATCCGTTGTTACCAATGTAAAGTTATGATTTCAGTTTGTAAGGAACGGTGTCAAACGTTTCGCGAACTTATGCGAATTAGTGGCGCAACTTATAGTTGCAGAGATATCGGAGGAAAACCGCGGAGACTCAGAACAATGTGACCAAAATTGCATTTCAAACCGGCTTTTTGTTAGACTTATAATAAGAGGAGGATCGTGAATGCTAAATATATGAATTCGATAATTTATGATATAGCTATGATCCGACTAATGGCTTTATATGAAAAGAAATTATTCGTGTGTTAAGGATATTGAGAACTAATGGGAGTGGAATGAAGAGATAGCTGAATTTTAATACGCAGATTACCAATTAATACTAATAGACTTTTTATTTTCCTACTATGCTTTTCAATTTCATAAACTGAATCAGCAGAATTCGCAATGAGGCAATTTTTGATCCGCAAAGTTGCAAACAATCGTGTCCATCATATAGGAATTTTGAAGGAACCAAGGTAGAAGTGTTGACCGTCACGGTTTCTTGCATTAATAAAATGAATACAAAGAAAGCTTAATTTTTTGAATTGTCAGCAAGCAAAGCTTATTTGAGAGACTTTATTTTCGTCATATTTGACATAGTCAGTATTATGATATACATATTTAATTAAATTACTAATTAATATCTCTTCAATTAGCTACCGTTGAGTCGCACTAATAATAATTATACTTGAACTGATATGATCTTCAAAAAGTAAAGTGGCGATCAGCTTTAGACGGGAAAGTCATTTGCATTTGTGGGCGTGACATTCTTCAGTTGAAATCTATTACATAATTTGAACTTCGAATATCAATATTAAAGAAAAGACCTGGCTTTAACCGAATAATTACAAGAGTTAGTAGCAAAACATTCCTGTAGTAATAATTTAGAACAGCATTAACTTGTAACACTACCTTAATAATTTTTAAATGAAGTGTTCAGTAAATTGATTCATATTATGAAAGAGTAAGGTCGAATCGCTGAAACCCATCAATTTTCAATACAGCTCAAACAAATGTTTTTAAATCGCATAAAAGCTGCGAATAGGAACAAGGCTTTAAGCAATTCTAAAAAGTTCAAGTGCAACGTTTAAGCTATTTAGGAGGTACTTGTTTCACAATAGGGTACTGACAACGTCAGGCATCCTTGAGGAAGACCAAAACCATCAATCTGATACTATTTGCAACCTAGTCGCTCTGTATGCAGCATAGACACTATATTACGATGCATTACTGGAGAACACTTCGGAATAGAACTGCATTACAAAAACTGGTATATCAGGAATAATCACTCAAATAAGTGTTGACATTTGATCACTTGCAATTGACACCAACAATTTATTTCGCGTGACATTATGAAATCATAGTTCAAGAAAAGGCATATTTGTGGCAACGTTTGCTTGCAATCAAAGTTTATTTTCTAGAATAAAAATAAATCAGAAGAATGGTGTTTGTTTGATCACGTTAATCTCAGAATTACGGTCCGTTTTAATTAAAAAATATATTTGAGTGTTAGATGCTATGTGTGTATGTATCCGGGGCTGCGAGCATCCTAACGGACGCGGGAAATGGAAATGCTGCGTAAGCAAGTATATGAGCTATATTCACTGAGGGATGCATGCTCTCGGTGGCAACAGGGCAATTGACTGGACCCTCGCCTCGAAGATCTCGATGGCCAGGTACTGTGCAGGAAGGGCTCGCAGCATCGGTGGGAGCACCACCCAAGCCGACATCGTGCCGAACTGAACAATGCAGACATGCGGGCACTCCAAAAACGTCGCCCTGGAGAAAAGAAAGGGAACTGTTTTTAATCTTGGGTTTAAGAAGACTACAGAAACAATGTAGTTCGTGCCACGTAATTCTGCAATTCTCCAAGTTAGCTAATTTGACCTCCTTGAGCAGTTATTTGTACAGGATACTGTCGAGAGCTTTCGCTTACCAAATTATCGACTATATTGACTTCACAACAGCAAAAGAAATATGTATAAAACAGCGATGTCTGGCGTATGCTTGATCTAACATCATTCATATGGGTCTAATTTCAGAATGCAAAGTAATAGTGAGTTAAACAATATAGAAATCCTCCAATGATTCGTAAATCTAACAGCACAAGGCCAGAAATAAGACACACAAGTTGACAAATCATCTTTCCCGTATTACAAAGCAGTTAGCGATTGTCTTCTGACATAAAAGTCACTGACTTGAGTCTTTCATGTCAAATACAGACAAAACTCTAAATAAATGAAAGTATGAAGTCATTCCCCAGGAATTCTGTTTTTGTAAGAGTCGATGTAAGCTTCTTTATTCTGTAAGTATCATCAAAGTCTTACATTATTAGCAAGCTGCTCATAAGGAAAAAGCTTCTTAAATTGAGCAAATCTTCCGTTATCTATTAAGCAGACAATTTATTCTAACCATCCGATAAGTAATAAAAGCAAATACCCAATGTCATGTGGGTCGGAGGATAAGTATCCTCGATATCGGAAGGCTCGACCAATCTGTGCCAAAATTCTTGCTGGCCGTACCAAATAGCACACCAAATAATAAATTTTGACAAGCGACCAAATAGATCGGAATACGCCAGTTATGAAAACTAATCAGCAGTTATAATTAACGGTTTGAAATCTGCTAATTGTCGCATTATTGTTTAATAGTCTGTCAGAGAGATGATCATGGTTTGGCAGATAATTTCACCTGCTATGTGATAATCGTACGTCACAGTAATGCAAGATTATGGTGCAATCTAAAGAGTGGTCTTGTTTTAGTATGTTATATTGCCATTTTTCATGTTATTGGATTCCTTAATCAAATATGTCTTATTTCTGTGGCAGCATGGCTTTCTCTCCTGGCAAGGTTTGGTGGCAATTTATAGTAATAATATACTCTGAGATCACAGGGGTTTATAATTTTGTGAATTTTAACAAGCTAATTTCATCCATCGTCTTTTAAACTTTATTGTTTCTTATAGGACGTAGGTACCCATAGTTATAGTATAATCCTCATCTGAACTGATGTGAACACCATGAATCGAAATGCGTCATCAAATATGTCTTGTACATATATAAATTGTTATTAAGATAGTATTTTATAATTAGGTTATTTAATTATACATTTGAAACAGGTGCAAATTAAAAAATATACGCTAATTATATGAATAGCAAATACCTCCATTATAAAGGTGACTGCATTTTTTCTTTTTTACATAATATGTTTGGTATTCCCAGCATGGTGGAACCAAAACAAAGATTTTCCTCGATTACGCGGTGCTACCCTATTTCTTTTAAAGTGAAACTTAACGTATTATAATAAAAAATAAGTACCGTAGAACTACGTCGAGGAATATAGCAGAAAAAATATTTTTACCGTTCATGTAACGCATTAACGTACATCTAAATGATTAATCACAATATTAATTTAACGGGACACTAGTGAAACACGTTTTTTTTTATGAAGTTCTATAAAATAACCTTAACTGGAGAGTGTAAAACTAGTTAACTACAAATCATTTTGCTAAGTTCTCGTAACATTTATCATGGAACTATTCTCTCTTTTTGAAAAGAAAAATTTTGTTGAACTTTTTGTCCTCTACACGTGTAAGGACAAAGGAAATGGAGTACCAAAAGGTAAAGTGAATAAGCCAAAGAACAAAAAAAAAATGTGACGTAAGAAATGCTTCCAATATTTCTTTAGCGAACGGAACTTCATAAAGATACTCTTACATTATCCCTCAAATAAAATTATTTTTAGTTACAGTTTGAGTTTTTTTTTTGATTTTCCAAATTACCTTAGTAAACAATATTAATATTTTATTGCTCATTAAACCTAGTTTACAATATACTTTTAAAACCAACGGCCAATAAAAATAACATTTAACGTTCAATGCTTTACGCAGTAGGTATGTCATTGTTTTTTTGCGAAACAGGCAAGTCACGAAATGAAACAAAAACACATACATACGCCCATTTCATAAATAGGCGAAGCATTCAATTTCCATGAAAACTGCACCATCATATAAAAGTAAAAGTGCAATTTCCAAAGGTTAATTTTTTTTGTGGGCTCCTTGACCTATCCGCTGAAAATACATTATAATTTTCTTAATAAACTCTCTAAGGTCACCTTTACCGCTCGCTAGATTTGCGAAAATAGAAATCTTAACAGCTGTGCTATTTGCAAAAATCTGATAAATTGCTGTCTTGGACAGTGTTGAGAGTGAAAACGCGTATGATGTAAAAAAAAAAGCTATAAAATGCGGTTGTAATAAACGCTATGCCAAACTATCATAAAAAACTTAGTCTTTTTGAATCGAGATATTCTATCAACAATATGTGAAGGACATATTGTAATGTGTTTGGTACATCGATCTATCTACTAGAGCTTGGAACAAGTAAAGTAGGAGCACCAAATGAAATGTTAAACGATCAATATACATTTCGCAGTACTCCCACATGCGAGCTAAAGCCCGGATCCTAATAACCCATTTTTTAAAACAGAGCAAAAAACACATTTTACAGAGTACAGTATGAGTGGTTGTCTCACATCTGAGTTCATAAGCGAAGAGGTAGCTGCAGTGCATTTGAATAATATATAGGCAGCAAGTCTCTGTAGGTAAATAAAACTGATGAAGTGCCGGTTTTGTTTTTAATATGTTTCCAATGCCTTAGGGCCGCTTTCAATTTAGACGATTGGTCGGACTGCTGCAGTCCGGTATCGTACTGCGCACGGGCGGTTATGATTTTTCATAACAAAATGTCTCGAGCAAAGTCGTGACAGCAGTGCGGCGCACGTCCGTTCGGCGAAGGCAACAACTGTCTCAGTCGTTGGTCCGCTAGTGCTGTGAACGCATCTTGTTTCTTAGACGTTTTTCGGTGAGGGACCTACCTAATTATGGATGATTAATACAGAAGATTTCTATAAATGACATAGAGTTGCAGCCTGCCTTTTGGGATCTAAATGTAACAGTATTAAATCGCTTGAGTAAAGGCTTGGGATTTTTGTGAAAAAATATATTTTAAAAAGAAAAACATTGGCGGACGCCTAGTAAGGCGTCGTTTATGTTTCTGCCGAAGCAAGAGAATAACATAAACACTTCCTCGTCAGAGTCATGGCAGAACGAACGAGGCTCTGGACCCAGTGCATATTATGCAACTCCAGGTGGGGAGTAAAACCCACCAACGAACCAGCATTCCCAAGGAGGGTTGACGTCAGGCAGCGCCGGTCGTTAAATAATTAAGCCAAAATCTTTTTGCCAATATGACTAGTGAAAACCAAAGAAAAGATGGATGGATTGCTGAAAGATGACATAGTAAGAAAGATGAATGTCATATGAGAGTGACAGGGAGAAATGGAAGGGAAAACATATTGCGCGACCCAATAAAATTGGGAACAGGGCAAGAAAGATATGTCAGAGTCCATGGCACCGACTAAAAGTTGGTTTCGATGGAAATCACTAAAATTCGATCGGACTGCAGCCGCGTATCTCTTCAAATAAGACGATTTACGTCGTACTGCTGTCGTCCGGCAGCAGTACGACTCATGGTCGTAACAACCGTGCGGTAGCGGTCCGGCACCAACCGTCTAAATTGAAAGCGCCCTTATAATCGGCGAGTGCAAGATAGCCACGACTACTCACCAGATCAAACTAAAATTCTTTCTTTACAATTCTTTTGGTGTACCTAATAAAGTATATCTATCTATCTATCTAAAAGATATATTAATATAAATATATATTATAAAAATATATATTTATCAGGTTTCCAATTAAAACATCGACAATATAATTGGAATGGGAAACATAATATTTGTGATACAGACGGAATTATTGGAATTTATAATGACGGATCTGAAATCCCAAATCCGACGTTGTCTATGATCTGTATTCGTAGAATTTAATCGAAATTTGGGATTTTGCGGGTCATTAGCAGGTCCTACTGTATTGAAAACGGTTTGTGTTACGTTACAGTTTATCGTGCAAACCCAAACAAAGATTAACGCGATATTGATTATGCAAATAGAAAGCTAACACAATTTGCATCTATTAATCATTGTGGTTAACTGAATGTTTGTTATGAAGTTACAACTTTCAGGGTACAATACTATTTGTGGTATCAGGCAAAGGAGCAAGGTCCAGAAAAAAGTACATTTTAATTTGCAAAATTAATAAATTGTAATATTAATAAAGTGTAACATTTGCTAGGCTTCTATTACAACGAAGACCCTGAATTCTAAATAGACGAATAAAAAGTACGAATGATGAAAATACATTTCTTCGACATTCCTTGAAGGTGTTACACGAATTGCTTCCAATTAAAGAAATGTTCTCTCTACCTTAAAGAATGTGTGGCAGCCGGGTCGTGGCTTACCAAACATATTTCAGCGCACGTTGCTTGCTAGTAGATTAATATCACACTAATTAGCACCACAAACACAATTACAGTACGCTCGGAACACGAGGAATTGGATCCAATCAATTGCAACGCATTGTTGTTATAACAATAATAATAAGTTCGTTACCCGGCCTACGATCAATGCACTTTTTATTCTTTTTTAGTATTTCGTGCTTTAAATTCGGTAATTCTAGATACAGGTAGTGTAGTCTTCGCTGGAATCGTGTGCATTGAATATAAAATTGCACCGTCTAGACGGCTACTTCACACGCGACGCTTACCGCCGAAAGTTCCCCGAAAACGTTTTCGAAACTCGTGTAAACGTAGACTGTATGGAAATACACCATGTATCTTGCTGGACAGCGAGGGGGTCACTTTGCACTTTGCTGATTAGAGAGTTTCGTATACATTTGTATTTAGTGTATTGTATCCGTTAGTTGTTTTCAAGCAAAGCTCTGAGCAAAAGTTTTTCGTAATCCACATTTTACGTTTGCTCATAAGAAACTGCTTGCCAAAACAGTTTCGTATCAGGCTTAGACTAAATTTCATTTCATCGCAAACAGTTTGATATCTATTCAATATTTTGAATGACATAGAATGTAAAATAAACATTAATAGAAGGCGCCTTCAGATTTATATCAAAAGCTATTGTCCAAAGTTTAACTTCAATTTGCGACAAATAACACGGGGCGTAGCAATTACGTACTAAATTGAGAATAATGGAGTCGAACGGGCCCACTTCTAAGTTGTGGGAGCCCCGGAGACGTTGAAGATGTCAGACGGAGCGAGGCTTCGTATCTAATTAGTAATTTATGGGCTGTTGACATCTCTTCGCGTTGTAGCGTGGAACAATGGAGGTCGGTCACCCGAAGACTTGCGAAGGCGATGGCAGCCCCGTCCTTCTAACTGTACGTTGTGCACTGAGATTCAAGTGCGGTATTTTAGTTAACATCTGATACAAGATTTCTAAATATTTATCTTACAAGTTCTTTTCTCACGTGGTAACTACATGTACTGGTTGTAACAAACTGAAATGTTCTAGACTTTATAGAGAATGATCCTTTATAAACGTTACAGATTGTTATGGGAACGTCAAAGTAACACTGTCAGTCATTTATCATGGTGTAAAACTGAAGGGAAATAGGCCACAGTCTACGACAGACGAGAATCGACGTTTCGCTTGTTATTAATGCATTGTGGCTATTTTAAACCCAGTTCACACGACTAGAATGGGGCAGTTTGCATGATGTGGTCAATTCTTCGTCAAATATTGTCAAAGCGATATGACGTGGGTCGTAAAACCTTTGCTTTTTTGTATATTATTAAAATAAAATATGCCATCTCATTCAAATACCTACTTCAATTCTGTGTTATTCTGCTTTTTGCAATCGATTAGCTGTGCTTCTTGGTTTCACCCGGTCATGACATTCGAGTCCTTTCCTTCCTGCTCCATTTCGTCGCATTGCTAACCCACACTTTTCTAGACATGCATGTTCCCTTGCAAAAAATATTTGCTCGCTGTTAGGTCCAGAGATTCACCAACTTCAAAAATCGACAAGAAATAATTAAACAGTCTATAAGAAACTGTATCAGCATAATTATTTATTTCGATATCGTTCTGTAACGCTTCCTCGTCTGTGATGAAAGTGTTAGTCAAGCATAACGTATTGTCATGCTCTTTTTATTTTACGGGGTGATTGGGTGCTGTTCGGTCACTGAGAAATGCTTTGTTTTGTAATAAAACAGTGCTGCTTGTTTCTATCATTAGTCGTAGAAACTCATTGGTATAATGAAGCCGACCGCTCTTGGTTAAGACAATTCATGTATTCCCCAAATGGGATTAGGAGCGTCAAGTCTAAGTCGGGTAAGATACTCTACATACTTCAGTAATAAGGAGTAAGGCTTATTGCCTATTAAGAACAAACCGAGTTTCGAGAACTCTTAAGCTGTATAGACACAATCCCATCGGATTTGATTAAACGTGCCTTAAACTAAATCAATGTAAAGTTCAGAACAACGCAATGCAGATTCGGAAAAAAATATCTTAATTCTTGGGAACGCATCCAAATGCACCAATTTCTCACAAACTAAAGCTATTAATAACCAACGTCGTCAGACATTTATTAAGATAGTTATTTAAGACTCCTAACAAATTCCTTCTTAATATAAGACAAGCTGAGCGTGGTAACAGTGAATCTAGCTCATCCTTCAATTCATCTCGCAACGATTAATACTAGGATTACGTGGCTGCCGGCCTCACGCGGTGACAGATACATGTTTCAGCTAATTGATGATACGGGCGCCCAACTACATGGCTTTGTTCACACCACAATGGATGACGAGCCCAGTCTGCATTTGTTTTAATACGTATCAAACATCGGATAAGTATATTATATCATTAGTGTTTCACGATCAGCCCTTGATTTCATAAGTCGATGGGAAAGTCTAAGAATATGCAGCGGACGCATGTCATGCAAAAATCGATATTAGCTTGACATTGAAAGTGTCCTTCAATGTCAGCTTATTAGTTTACGTTCTACATTTTACGTAAAATAACATGTAAATAAGGCATTAGCAATTTTCCGAACTAGACCATTTCTTTGTTCCTAAATTCCGATGAAAATCTAAAGTACCGAAAATGTAAATGGTGGAACAGCTAAGCCACTCCAAATTGTACGCGATATGTAATTTGTTTCATGAATAATATAAGGTGTGGGGTCAAAGGGCCTCCTAAGGTTATCAGACCTAATCAAAATTGCAAAAAGCCGCAAGGCTCCTACCGCAAATCCGGATCGTAGAACCAAAAACGTTGTTTTTGCTCGACATGGGTTTACGAGTGCATAATTAAATAGCGTTTCTTTTAGACCGGGTTATTTTATCTGCCCTTCTAATAATAAAGGTAATGCTACGTATTTCGTACTGATAAGTGATCACGAATATCCGGCTCAAAACACAAACGTAGAGACTCCAGTTGGACTTGAAAGCAAAATGGTTATTATTACCACATTAATTAAAAAGTACATTAAATGCCACGGTCACAAAACCATTACGTGAATGTAAATTATGCTAAAATGAGTGCAATTTGCAGTCAGAATGCGCTGCAAAATTATTGTGCATACGGATTTATTTGCTGAATCGACCAAAATTTATAAACAGATACAGTTTGCTCAAACTAAGTATTTGAAAGATAAAGTTATGACCAAATGCAAAAACCTCAATCCTGTGTTAAAGTATATTGCCCAAAGATAAGAAAATAATAGGTACGACACGTTAACTTTCCGTACAAACAAATCTCGGCAAGCTTACGGGTCGATGATGTCTAGACGAAACAGATAACTCACCACCCTCAGTTTACATATTCCTAGATGTCTAGATACCCATTTTATAGTAACATTGTTTATTTCAGTCGCGTAACTTCCATTTAGGCTATTCTAAAGCTTAATCAACAAGAATAGGCCAAGGGCAAATAATTTTAAAAATGTCGACTCACGGACGGCTGAAACAATATTTTCAATGAATTGCTTTTTATAGACTGCACAATATCAATTTTCACCTGCTAAAATATCAACTTTTCAAAAAAAAACCGCAGAAATCAATTTGACATTTGACAGAGCACGCAATTCATCTGTCGTATCGAACAGTTTCACTCGTCGAGACTTTTTCACAGTCATAAAACATTTTATTGACGTGCCTTATAGAGAGTGCAGTTTCTAGGAAAAATCTTGTATTATTTACGTAAGAAATGGATAGATTACACGTCACGTGTTACATCATTGGTGGCGCTCAGACTGCATGACATCAAAGAGCTAAGTTCAAAGGTTTGTATACAGGTTGTTAGCCTGTCGCAGTCTACTGCTGGCCATTGACAATCCATTACAAAGGAAGGACATTGCCCTTCGCTAGGCTTTCAGTAAGGGGGTGGTGACCGCGACGGTTATTTTATCGCCATTAGTATAAGACAATGGTCCGAAAGTTCATGATGGATACGGATTATCCGCACTATTGGCCCCAAGTCTGAGTCATGACATTAGTACCAAAATTAACAAATTGTCTAGTAATAAAACCATTATTTGTAAAAATAGCGTACTATAAAGGCGAATAAGATAGTAAGGCCGACGACAGATCGGCTACAACTGATCTAGATCAGTGCAGCTTGCTACACGCGAGAGAAAGGTAGTCTTGTCTAGATCTTACGACACGTCTAAGACGAACGTATTATTGAATAATCAATTATAAATTGAATTAGCATGTTTACAATAATCTTCCCACATGCCAAATATATATATTTTTCCTTATTTCTGCACGACGGTCATACATATGATTTGCTCATATGTTTACTACCGATTTCTTTAATAATGCCTAATCGCTTCCTCACACAAATCAAACAAACATACATATGATTCAATTATTTTAAATTCACACGAGCCCACGGTAATAGAACTAGATATCTGCGACGTTACTTGTGTATACTTTACAAAACAAACAGCGTTAGCATACGAATCGAAGATTTATGTTTCAATATCGAGCGATTCATCTTTAGAGAGAAGTTATACGTGATTGCCGAAACAGTAACATCAAGTTCAACTACTGAAACATACTTGAATTGGTTGAAAAAGAAGACATAGCTTGCAATGTAGAGCTTAGTGGCTAAATTCAATCTCTAATCACAAGACAACGGATGGATAGGTTATAGAAATCCGTTATCCGGTTATAAAAAACAACCTAAATGACAACAGAATTACTCGTGATACTCCACAAAGACGCACTACTAGCTACAATTGAACCGTTGGTTTCCAACAACACCTCGATACAGCTAATCTGGTGATCGACAACAAAGCTAGCTATTCGAGGAAAACGCCACACAATGCAATACTAATAACGGACTAGGAAGACATAAAACCTCTAGTTATTCAGACGCGTCTGCTGCATATTTACGAGCGTAGTTCAACGCTTGACAGATCGAAGTCTGCGCTTGGCATTATTTGCATCCTGATCTTCGATGCTGCTCAATTTTCAGGTAATAAATTCACGAGTTATAACTTTAACCCAAAAATTTTGCCACAATAATATCCATTTAATCTATAAGGATTCGTAGAGAAAATTAATAGAAGACCAATCTAGACTACCCAATAGAGAACTTCCTCTTCTAGTAAAGATGTTGTTACATAAAAAAGTAGACATGGAGTTCATGACTATTTTGAGAAAACCAGTTCCAATTACTCGTAACTTTCTTCCAATTTTGCATAATGGTCTTCTTATTACATGCTTAGGCTTCCTAATGTATGTTACGAGTTTGTTATCACCTAGTAACATATTGTAACACCATGTTATGTAAGGCGAACGTGTCTAAACTAATAATATAGAAAGTGATTTTGCTACCTCATGTTTACACCATACATTTCTCCTTATATGGATTGCAACATTGAATGAGATTACCATGCCATTTAGCGTGGAGAAAGTAGACGTTTTAGTAATTAAAGAAGCTACAAAGTATCAAACCTTTCAAGTATCAGGTATTTATTTCCTCAAATAACTCATCCCAGTCTGATAATTAATCAGTCAGACTTCTTGAATGAAAACCATCCCTGAAATTTCAATAGCCCTTTGCGTTCTGGGGCCACGGTAACCGCTTTAGTAAAATCTGGCAATCTGGGCTAATAGAGGTTTAGAAATCTAGATACCAATACAGTAATATTATTTTTCCGTAGTAGAGTAAATTGCTGACACGAGCGTTACTAATTTCGATTTTAAATTCTCCGAGCAAAAGCTACTCCACATGGAATGGCAATAAACAACAAATTCTGACACTCTTGATGGATTTCCATCAAGAGTGTCAGAATTTGTCAGCCACACATTTTGGAGATTCCCGTGCCTTTTTTGACCTCTATTACGCCAGTTTTGACCTCCATACGTCCAACTCTTGTTTGAAAAATTTTACCTTAGAATATAGTCTGAGTTTACCAATACAATTTTGATATATTCCTAGAATAATAGGTAGGAGAGACCTACAGAGCGGTAGACCTCCCAACAGGGCGGATAATCCTAACGCCGTTTTCTAGACAGCACGTGTTCAGACTCTATAAACATGTGGATTTCCTCATAATATATAATGTTTAAATCGTGTACATATTTGAATAATAGGCGTCATGCCTCGGTCGTCGGAATGTCGCATCTTGCGCATACCCTTTCGGGATATTAAATGCCAAAGATGCAAAGACACGTTTCTAGATTCAAAATTATTTTTAATTGTGAAGTCATCGTCAGCGACAAAAATATTTTGGTTTTTTAACTTATCAATGAGAATGTTTTAAAGTAACACATTTATAAAAACCCTCATTTCAGAAAAAATACCCGATACCATTCTCCTATTGCATTTACCAACTTTATTTCACTTGCAAATAGAATTCAATATCCATAGAAAGATTGAAAACGGAGATTAAAAAAAGTCCAATACCGAGCAATAACTTTATGTAAAAAAAGCAACCCAAGCAACGAGAAAGCAAACATTTTATTTTTCACAAATAAACAAGTCAGGATAGGTAGAATAGTTGGCAGATTGCCGGATCTCTACTACTTCAGTATAGTAAATATTTACCAAGTGTATAGCCGTTACTATAACTTTATTTCTTCCTGTATCATAATATTGAGAATAGACGTACTGTGTATCAAATCAAATGCCGTTATTGATGATACAAACCAGCACTGTCGTTACACGGCAATGTAGATAAAACTATAAACTATCTAATCTAATAATAATACAATAATGAAGTATTGATGAACGTGTAATAGGAAGATTGTATAATTTCCTGACCGCAGAAAACTGTGGTTGCAATTAATAATGGTTGAAAGTGAAATTTGAGATTTGCGCAAAATGTAACAAAGTAACGGTGACTGCTCTGTAGAGTGATACATTATTTTCAGATGCTTAATGAAGATAAATGATAAGACCACCATGGGTAGTAGTCGAGATGGTCGATTCATTAGAGCCGCTCGTCTCACAGTGATGCAGCTAAATCTGTGCTCAGTAACGGGACACGGATGACTCTCTCAAGAGAAACTTTATAGCAATCCACCATTTCAATTTAATAACATAGTTACGCACAATGATAACAGAAAATTACTCTGATCGATGATTATGGCGAAATCTATAATTCTCATTACTATGTTTTTCACGCTTGAGAAATTACGGGTGATTTCTTCGTTACAATGATGTTTTTAACGTGAAGTAAGTTATTGCAACAATACGAAGTTTTAAAACAAACTTCTTTGTAGTCGAACAGGAAAATTAGTTCAGGAAAAAAGCAAAACGTGATCCCCAAATTAAGTAAGTCGAGGGCTATTGTTTCTAAACGTGCACCGTGTAGCTACGTCTTTATTCTCCGAGCTTTCGAACGAAACCCAGCGGCTGAATACTAAGAGGTCGCTTTGTTTCTGCACGATCAGAAACAGAGGTGTTTATATTCTCGTTCGAGTTTTGAATATGTCGTGTTATGTCGCAATTGAAACCAGTTGAACGCGTCCACGGCTTATAGAAAGTGTTTAAGTTGAGGTATATGCAACGCACGGATTAAGGCATCAGACGTGACCCGAGCACCCCGCGCTAGCCTTGCGCTCACTTGCACAATTTATTTTGTTGCTCACTGAGCATTATGACATTAGTAACGCTATCAAGGTCTCGTGCTCGGATTAACTAAATGTTTATTTTGTTTTGGAGTCCAATCCAACCGCTGCACGACAACATCAATCGGGCACTTGAAACTTCAGTCGTTAAAACAAATTAAGCGGTCGGCGGCTGGAGCAATTTTATCAGCACTATCTCGAGTCCCACTAGACTACGTAATTGCCAATTCAACTGTAGTGAGAATAAAACTTACGGCATCGCGCTAGACATATCGATTACTTTCTCGCTACGTGTTTTCATTGTCGTGACAATTGTGCACGACGCCTGACTAATCTTATTCATTGGCCGTGAAATTCACATAAGAGTTTCTTATCTCCCAATAATGCATTTATGCAGAAAAAAACGAATTTCAACAATACGAATGGCTCTTTAAAAGAAACTAGACAGATGTTACGTTTACATTTGCAAAGAACATGTTTGCTTATCCTTGTCTTACCTCTTCATCTTCTGCTATAAATTCTACTGTAGTTTGTCTTTGAGCCTGTTCCACGTTGTTTAGTTTCGCAGGCCGGCCGTCTGCTTGATCCAATACTGTAACAAAAGAAAGCCAATGACTCATTTTCACGAGTTTCTTGGAAAAAGGTCGGTATTCCCCGACAGCGGTAATAACGCTTGGAATTGGCAAGAACACATTTTCGGTCTAAGCCCTGCAGCTATTCACGATGCGATAGATCTTGGGATGTTCCCTTTGGACTAAACTTCTAAATATAAAACACTAGCAGAACAAGTTCATTACAACATGCGTGTCAAAGCTAAACGCATACGAATATATCTAAATGACTCATATGCTTGTTTGAGCCTAAGGCTAGGGATGATTGTGAAAAGAAAACATGTGTTGATCATCGCATAGGCTCTACGTGCCTTGCGATGCCAAATACAAATGTAACATATCAAATAAGATTTCTTACCAAGGAAAAAGGAAAAACATGCCATAAATCTCAAACATAACACGCATTATTTATTTGAGTAAACCGATATTTGTTCGTATTAAATTCAAGTACAATGCTTTAAGATATTCATAACAAAAATGTTTATGTTAGTGTTTATTAAAATAAAGAGGCATGTGATCATGACAGGGCTATCAAATCAAACGCATAAAGGCTGTAAACGTAGTACAATTTTGGTGCTTTTAAGTTGAAAATTACTAAACTAAGCATGAGAATGCGAAAAAGGGCGGGATGTCCTATCTACCTGACCCGTCTGGCCATTCTTTCAACGTATAATCGGAGAATTCTTGCATTTTTATCAAAGGACATATCGAATCGGATAATGAAAAGACCCCACCGCTAGCGACTGTAGATAAGGAGTATTAAAAATTTTGAATTAATGATCTAATACTCGCTGACTATTTAACATTTGAAAATGAAACCAAATATCACACTAAGGCCTAAATTAACAAGGAAACTATTTATATTTACACTTCTGTAGCCAGGCAAATTAATTTGTTTTGATAACAAAACTTGTCCTTATTTGTCACATGAAACATTATTAGGTTACAATACGCGTACATTTTTGCAGATAAATCTGTGAACGCTAAGAGTGTATGGCACGCAAAGCCATTCATTAGACCCGTTCAGATATTAATCAGTGCGAGTGATTTGCGTATTGAAAATGAAGTGAATATTTCTGCAGCTGGTTTTATAATGTGCCTAGAAAGCAAATCAGTAAACGCGAGTTTTTCTTTCGAAATAAAAATACTTTCAAATCATTTTTCAATGTCATTATCTCTCGTCTCGGATCAGGAAGCACGTTGCGTCACGCTGTCCCGGGTATCAATAACCTGAGGGGTCTGGTTTTACTTATAAGAAATCAGTTAAAAAAATACTGCTTGGTTTAATTTAAAGGATTCGATAAGTGATTCATTTTGAAATGAATGCAGGAAATATAAAAAAAAAATCTTTAAATACGAAGATATCCTTGATGCCATGTGGTCTGCGTCACCTTTTAATCATATACCTACCCCGAAATTGCATATGCCATGTAATTCCGGAGAGAAAGCCGAAATATCTCAAGTGCCTGTGAATTAAACGGGGACCACAGCAGCTCTGCTAGATGCCACATATAAATGGTAGTGCTTTCCTCGACGAGCTCTATTCTAAGAAACTGAGGGATGGGTGGGTGGTTTTGACCAAACCACCCATCCCTCAGTGTACAAAATAAGCTGTACAAATAAAATATGACTGTTTTGCATTAAGACAAAACAGGTATTATATGTAGAAGAAAACACAGCAA
>NWSH02000601.1:11691289-11717212 GCA_002382865.2 Heliothis virescens | reverse complement strand
AACAAACAAACTCTTCAGTTTTATAATATTAGTATAGATTACTTATGGAGTTGACTGTACTACGTTTATTATATACTCGCCAAACGTCATTAAAGTCAAAATGAACGCCTGCAAGATTTGAACAAGACACCTGTGGTAAAAAGAATCTGTTGCCTTTCCAAATTCTTAGGCGCTTTTTCGTACAAATTTTAATAAGAGCTATATTTTTTTACCTAATGTATGTACGAAGCTCCAACTTAAATTCGTGAAAGTAGCAATTAGTAAGCAATTATTGATACTACATACTTTTAGAAATTCTACGTCCTTCATGCTGATCACGGAGGCGACCATCCATCCTGACGTCAGAACGGCTGGTCAAAAAATTTTTCGTATTTCTCTGAATGTATCGTATGTAGCAATTATTGAAGACATGTAGCAAATATAAGCAATTGTGTAGCAATTCTTGAATATACTTTCAGAGCTGATTGCCATAGACAACCAGCCATTCTGACGCTAACTAAAAAAAGCTTTGTAGAGATATTAGTAGAGTTGAAAAATTCTGTCAGAGGCGAGGCCATCTCATCAGTGTAGCCTTTTTTCCAATAATATTTATTAACAATGTTTCCCAATAATGTTTATTTATTGGCAGCCCCCAACAACAAAGAGTTCATTGAACCTAAAGTGCAAGGCCTATGGAAGATCGCAGTTGGTGCCAATTTCACTACAGAAGAACTGGCTTCTTTGAAGGTGAGATACTTACTCGATACACATACTTACGTTTTACCCTCCAGCAATTGTTTGAGCTCCAGACCTCTTCACCTTCGCACCTCGTTTTCTTTCTTCCGTGGTTGCGACGAACCACATTGAACTGCCATAACAAGAAATCTTGCTTGCTATTTTCTGGGGCACGGCAGTGCCCGACCAAGACGTTTATATATTTCTGTGATCATTGATCTGATGTTTTCTTTTCATAATTTTGTGTTTTGTGCATTGATTTGCATACGGTAATTTATGATGTTAGATTATTCGATCACACCACAGTTTTCGAGAAAATACTGATAGTCAGAATTCATAGTTCGTGGATCTAATTCCTACAGATCATTACAAACTAGGGTCTAACTAGAGCCTTTCCGTTGCAGGTGGAACTTCAGCACTACGAATCTCGTCTGCTAAAACTGCGTCACTTGCAAGCCAATAACGTAAGCAATCGCGAGAAACATAAGAGCAAGGTTATTTTTATTTCTTTTCTGTTTATCTTACTTCTACTTGCTTTTGTTTTTTATTTTACAAGTATAAGGCCGGGACTCCACCAAAGCGGAGACGAGACGAGCGGAGAGGAGATGTTTTTTAAACAACCAATAGAATTGAGTTATTGACACGTCTCCTCTCCGCTCAGCTTCAGTGGAGATCGCTGTGCGGAGATGTGTAATATTTGTATGTCGCGATGGAAGCGGAGATGTGAGCTGTGCGCGGACGACGCGCAGTGGAGACGAGAGATGTGAGCGGCGTGCAGTGAGCGATGTCACCCTCCCCCCTCTCGCCCGCTAGCAACCCGCAGAACCCCGCGCGCGCGCCGGCCGGCACTCAACGCCCCGCACCCGAGCTGAAAAACATCTCTTCTCGCACAGCACACAGCACACCGCACACATCTCCGCTTTGGTGGAGTCCCGCGAGCTGAAAAACATCTCTTCTCGCACAGCACACAGCACACCGCACACATCTCTGCTTTGGTGGAGTCCCGGCCTCACTTTTAGTTATTTTATTTGGCCATTGTAGACATAAGTTATTCCTAATCGTTCTGATTTGCAATTATTACTTCTAAAAATATATACGCGTTCCAATACAGAACCTTCTTCTTTTTGGGAAGGCGTTTTTATTGATATCAAGAATGGTTTATCTGTGCCACAATTGTTCCCTTCATTTTATGTAAATCAAATGGGTAATTTTTTTTCTTATTATTCAGGTGGCTGGAGCTGGCGACAAAATCAACCACTTCGAGGAACAAGAGCAGTTGATCAAGAAACATTCTAGAAAGGTCGAGAAACTTCATGCCGACCTCGAGAGCAAGATAATGTCACGTCACACTGAGTTGTAATGCTCAATACTTTGCCAAAGCTGATCGTGTCAGTACTGTTTGCATTCTTCTAGAGTTTTATGCATTTAGAACAAATGTGATTCTATTTTTGTGGGTAGCTATAGTAACTGGTGTCAAATGATTGTTGCATAACTGTCTAAAATCAAGTTTACATAAAATGTGTTGTGTGAAGAATATTTTTATAGTTAAGTTATAATAAATTGTAAATAATGAATCTCAGTAATTGTTTCTAATAAAAATAATTTAAAATTCCTTAAATAGAGCTGTTGCTTCATTTGTATCTCATGTTGCTAATGGAGAGCTTGGTATTTCAATAGTGAGGCCCTATTCAAGAACACACGCAAATTACTTTGACAACGGTTTATTTGCCTAGAACTTACCGCATATCCTGCTTTTAATCATATTCGAGACAAAGTAAGTCCTCAATAATAATTTACTTATAAATATACACATTCCCCAAATAAACCTATTAAAAAAGAATTTATTGAAAAACAGGTGGTATTATTAAAAACACCAGTGGATACAGTGCATCAATATATCGATATTTAATCTTCATGTACAAGCAAATTTATTAATACATGTTTAATATTCCGCCTCGATTTACGAGCGTACTAATCATCGAAATTAATATCGCATTATGCCATAATATAGTGTAAAATATGTATAATAGACGGCGGGCGGCGGCCGCACGCAAGGCAACTCAAAACACTCAGCGGCACTTCGGAATCACATTCCAAGCTACCTACTATTACATTCGTTTACGCGTATATCTACATCAGATGAAACGGCGACGCCGACTATAACATAACTATAATTCGTCTAAACGTAACGTCGCGACCGGCGAGCGGCAGTAACAAATAAAACTACATCCGACTCCCCTCACGAGTTTCATTATAATGAATCGTTTAATGCTCACTTCAGTCGATCGTACAGTATAAGTAGTTCTCTTCTCGATAGGACATCTTCTCTATTATGTATATAGATAATCTGTATAATATAATTCTTTCTCACTAATATCTACACCGTTTCCAAGGGTTACAATTATATATAATCCTGTGGGGCCGAGGCGGAGGCGGCGGCGGCGGCGGCGGCTCTAGTGAGTCCACTTGCTCCAGGCCTGCGACAGACAGTGCGTGAGTGCGGGGCGGTCAGAGGCGGCGCGGCGGCGGGCGCGGGCCTACCTGTTTGTCGGGCTGGTGCGGCGCCGGCTCCCAGTGCGCGTGCGGCTCNGTTATTCCTAATCGTTCTGATTTGCAATTATTACTTCTAAAAATATATACGCGTTCCAATACAGAACCTTCTTCTTTTTGGGAAGGCGTTTTTATTGATATCAAGAATGGTTTATCTGTGCCACAATTGTTCCCTTCATTTTATGTAAATCAAATGGGTAATTTTTTTTCTTATTATTCAGGTGGCTGGAGCTGGCGACAAAATCAACCACTTCGAGGAACAAGAGCAGTTGATCAAGAAACATTCTAGAAAGGTCGAGAAACTTCATGCCGACCTCGAGAGCAAGATAATGTCACGTCACACTGAGTTGTAATGCTCAATACTTTGCCAAAGCTGATCGTGTCAGTACTGTTTGCATTCTTCTAGAGTTTTATGCATTTAGAACAAATGTGATTCTATTTTTGTGGGTAGCTATAGTAACTGGTGTCAAATGATTGTTGCATAACTGTCTAAAATCAAGTTTACATAAAATGTGTTGTGTGAAGAATATTTTTATAGTTAAGTTATAATAAATTGTAAATAATGAATCTCAGTAATTGTTTCTAATAAAAATAATTTAAAATTCCTTAAATAGAGCTGTTGCTTCATTTGTATCTCATGTTGCTAATGGAGAGCTTGGTATTTCAATAGTGAGGCCCTATTCAAGAACACACGCAAATTACTTTGACAACGGTTTATTTGCCTAGAACTTACCGCATATCCTGCTTTTAATCATATTCGAGACAAAGTAAGTCCTCAATAATAATTTACTTATAAATATACACATTCCCCAAATAAACCTATTAAAAAAGAATTTATTGAAAAACAGGTGGTATTATTAAAAACACCAGTGGATACAGTGCATCAATATATCGATATTTAATCTTCATGTACAAGCAAATTTATTAATACATGTTTAATATTCCGCCTCGATTTACGAGCGTACTAATCATCGAAATTAATATCGCATTATGCCATAATATAGTGTAAAATATGTATAATAGACGGCGGGCGGCGGCCGCACGCAAGGCAACTCAAAACACTCAGCGGCACTTCGGAATCACATTCCAAGCTACCTACTATTACATTCGTTTACGCGTATATCTACATCAGATGAAACGGCGACGCCGACTATAACATAACTATAATTCGTCTAAACGTAACGTCGCGACCGGCGAGCGGCAGTAACAAATAAAACTACATCCGACTCCCCTCACGAGTTTCATTATAATGAATCGTTTAATGCTCACTTCAGTCGATCGTACAGTATAAGTAGTTCTCTTCTCGATAGGACATCTTCTCTATTATGTATATAGATAATCTGTATAATATAATTCTTTCTCACTAATATCTACACCGTTTCCAAGGGTTACAATTATATATAATCCTGTGGGGCCGAGGCGGAGGCGGCGGCGGCGGCGGCGGCTCTAGTGAGTCCACTTGCTCCAGGCCTGCGACAGACAGTGCGTGAGTGCGGGGCGGTCAGAGGCGGCGCGGCGGCGGGCGCGGGCCTACCTGTTTGTCGGGCTGGTGCGGCGCCGGCTCCCAGTGCGCGTGCGGCTCGGGCGGCGGCGCGGCCGGCAGGTAGTGCAGCGGCAGCGCGTGCATCAGCGACAGCGCGGCCGCCGTGGCGCCGCCCGCGCCCACGCCGCCGTACGCGCCGCCCTCCATGCCGTGCCCCACGTGCCCCATGCCGCTGACGCCCTGTGTGCCAGCCACGCGTTAGTATCTCCACACAGGCATACCTAGAGCAGGCGGTATCGGGAGGCGCGGCGGTACCTGGTAGCGGTCGTGGTCGGCGTGGTGCGGGTGGTGCAGATGCGCGTGCGGCCAGTCGTCGGCGGCGGTGAGCTTCCAGGCGCGCTCGGTGCCGATGGGACGCGGCTTGCGCTCCTCCTCCTCGCCGCCGCCCCAGCCGCCCACCCCGCCCACGCCGCGCTCCAGCAGCGACTGCCAATTCAAACATAACACACGTGTAAAATACTTGCTCAGGCTTAAAAGATGAATCGAGAAAAAAATAGTCGCCAAGTAATCTTCCACTTCCTTCCAGTACAGGTTTTGGAACTGTACAAGTATAAGTACATCAAAGTAACACTTGAATATAGAAGTTTTATATCATAGTGTGTAACCTGGTAGGCATGGTGTTGTTGCTGCGGTGTATGCTGCATAGGTTTGGGTGACTGGTTCATAGGCTGCTGCTGATACGACATCAGCAGCGCGCTCAGGTTGCCCGCGTTGCTTGCGCCCGCGAACAACTGCAACAATATTACCGTACACATTAGGGTTCAATCTCCATGTTTGTTCTAATTTTCAACAACATAACTCATGATAAAATTTGAAGTAAGACAGATAAGCTGCACAGTAAATAATTTCATTGCCAAAATCCCTGCAGGGTTGTCCAAGACCTAATTTCAGTGTCGCAAAATTCGATATTCCAACTTCATGAGGGTAGAGTCGACCAATGATGAACACGGAAAATTTATAATGCCCCCCTTTTATGTGAGATGTTATCGGGTATATGTGTGTACCTGTGCGTTGTGCTTCTGCTGCATGAGCGGGTGTCGCTGCGCGAAGTCGGGCGCGCGCGGGTTGAGGCGCGACACGCTCTCCACGCCCACGTAGCCCAGCCCCAGCGCCGCACCCGACATGTTCACGCCGCTCGAGATCGATACCTGCTGCTGTGGGGGGGACGAGTATCGATATATTATACTAATTAAAAAAAAAGGCGAGAAAATTATAAGATAAATTAATAAAGAACACAAGTATCCGTTGTTTTGGTACAACAAACTATGCAGTAAGACGCGAAATAATACTAGAGGCCAGTTTCATAGGTTCCAGATCCAGATCTGACAGATCATGCCATAGAAAACTAGTCAAAATGTTATCTACAGCACTATCTGTCAGATAGCTATCTAGAGGTTAATCTGGAACCTGTGAAACTGGCTGTAGGTTTTGTACAGATGTTTAAAAAAAATAAAGCCCGCAATAAGTAGGTATGACATAAAATATTTACCATCATGTTGTGTCCGTTTCGAGAGTTGTCTTGATAGATGGGTCCATTCCGGGATAGCCCGCTCATGTCCATCGCGTTTACGTTGTTACCTGAAATGTAACGTCACCATGTCAACAATAGTACAAAAAGATCAAATACTGTACAGATCACACATTTGAATAATAATGTGTGTTGGACTTGTTATTTTTTGATCTGAACATACAAAAATTTATCGTCATAGACAAAGATTTCTAAGCCTACAATCCTGTGGTCATTAATGAGTAATAGGGTTCTCGCGATTAGTGTGAATGTTGTGTTAGTTACCGAGCGGCAGCGGCTGGTGGTAGGGCTGCACGGGCTGGTGCAGCGCGGGCGCGTAGGCGGGCGGCGGCGTGCTGCCGTGCGACGACGTGCGCGAGCACGGCGAGCAGCCGCCGCCCGCGCCCGCGCCGCCGCCCGTGCCGCGGTACCCCGGCGCCTTGCTTGCGTCCACCTGCCACAATACAACATATATTACAATACTGAATTACATTTGAAACGAAACACTAAGATTTCAACAACAACTAAAATATAGTTTGACAGCAAAATAAATGAGCTTAATTTCTCGAGACTTCATCAAGGGCAAAAAGCACTATCGAAACCTCAAAAACAATATCATTTCAGATTTTCGCTTTCATAAGCTCGAAGCCTCTATTTTACGCAATGCACGACAGGATACGCTAAGTATATTTCAGAGACAAAACATTAAAGCTGAGTCCAAATATGCGTAACATTGTATCGTGCATGGCGGGTTATTCAACTATTCACCCGGCAACCAATAATCAACACTGAGCTTTTATCAACAAATAATTAAAAATACATCTAAAGAAAACTGTGAACAAGTAGAAAATTTTGCTAGCTCCATCTCTTGTGCGTACCTGCGGCGGCGGCGGGTCGACGTTGTGCGTAGCGTCACCGGACGCGCCCCAGACGGCGGCGGCGCCGGCCGACAGGTCTTTGAACAACGAGTACTCCTGCCCGCCCGCGCGGCTGTGAGACTGCTGCTAATATAACAAACCATCATTAGATTATGTCACTCTAAAATACTATACTATACGAACAACACAAAAAATAAAAAATATTTGACCATCGAGTTTAGTAAAACGCAATAATGACGCAGCTTACCTGTGGGGTGGTGTTAATGTGTAGCGCTGAGGAGGTATTCGGCGTATTCTCCTCATTTGCACTCCAGGAGCTTGAGTTATCTGGGCTTAGCTGTAAACAAAAGAAAATACCTTAGTAAAGAAGTCTAACTTATTCTGTTGACATGTCCTATGTATCTATCCCGCTTTTATTTCTGATTGCTATTCCATTACTTGAAAAGAGAGTGAAATATTATAAAATGCATACCTGCACAAACTCTACAACCTACAGAAGTGACGATTATTACCGTAGTTTAGAATATCACAACATATTTTAAATAAATGAATTTCTAAGCTCCGTGTTACCTGCACGGTGCGGTCAGGCAGGCGGTGCGGCTTGTCGGCGTCGTCCTGCTTGAGGGTGGGCGGCGCGGCGGGCGGCGGCGGCGACGCGTCGCGCGCCTTCTGCGGCGACGCCGCGCCCGCCTGCGACGACGAGCCTGGGCTGCTGCTCGGGGCTGACGGCTGGGGACAAAATGAATATTGAAATATGTTTCAGGGCCTAATAGGACATAAACAGTGCAAAAATACGGATGAGTACAATAGGCTATATTACCTTCGAATGGAAAAACTGTACAAGAATGAAACAATTTCTCGAAAATATTTCGTGTGGAGTTTTTACCAGAGTAAATTATAACATAAAAGAACTGAAACAGTCAGTTAGTTCGCCCTTCTGCTGTAGAGATATTATCTTCCACAGGGAACCACAAATTGCAACTTTAGGCTGTGATATTACTAAAAAAAAAATCAACAATTCCTTCTTTATTTACAATAATAATTACTACAGTATTTATACAGTATCGCTTATCGCTACTCACGACCCTTCCTTATCATGGATTTTCCATACAAGTTGTTGAATGCAACTAGAGTCCAGTTTACCTGTGGCGCGGGGCGCGGCTTGAGGTCTGCGGGCGCGGGCGGCGGCGGCGCGGGTGCGGCGGGCGCGGCGGTGAGCTTGGCGGCGAAGGTGTGCGGCCGCGCGCCCACGATGGCGCCCGTGTACGACAGCGCCGCGCTTGCCTTCACGCCGCTGTTCACCGTCAAGGTGACACTGGACGTGCTGGGAGCTCGCTTCTCTGCTGTCGATGCTGGGTTGGACAAAATATACGTATTACAGTACAGCACAAAATACGTGGGGCATTTTTTTACAAAACCAAAAAAAAATGCTATGGTATAACGCAATAAAAGTTAGGGGTTTGGAGGCTAGTGACGTTACGTTCAAGTATTTAATTGTACCTAAAAGTGATGTAACGCAAAATTCAAACATATTGTTATTTGTTTGTGGAAGAAAAACAATATACTTGGACATCTAAAAGACGGAATAACTACTTTTTTATCGACCTTAATAACTACGTCGAAATTGATGAGGTAAACATTTCGATAACTATACAAGTAATACTGACTGTGCGGCTGCAGCCTTGGCGGCGCGGGTCGCACGTGCTGCTTGGCGGGCGCACGCGCTGTAGGCGTGGTGCGGCTGCTGGCCGAGCTGCTACTGCTGCTACTCGCTGCCTGCTGTGTGGCAAAATTGTATAAGTTTTAGTACTGCTAAATCCTTTCTAGAAAAGTTACGTACATATATTTCTTTGTGTAGTTAAAGCGGTATAGAGAAAGAAAGCTGACCATCAGGGCATTCTGGTAACATATATATTCTTATAACAATTACAGTTGCTTCAATCTGCTTGCTCGTATAAAGGTTACAAGAATGGACCACCGCCATTAAGTTTTAGTAGATCGGCGCCGACTACCAGCTTTCTATCTGTATACGACCTACTACTAGACTAAAATAAGCAGTAAACCACATATTTAAACAGGGCAAAAAAGTTCAGAACAGTAGTAACAAAAAAGATTTCTATAGAGCAAAATTACATGACAGATACAAAATAACATGATAACCTTTTCACAGATAAAAATCTTAGTCAATAAGTAACTAACCTTGGGTGGTGGTTGTTTAGGTGTTTTAGGTTGCAACGGCAGCGGCTGCGGAGGCGGCTTGGTGACGGCGCGCGGTAACAGCTGCACAATGTCCGCTTCGGGATCGCGGATCATTGCCGCGATCAGCATGCCCGCTTGCTTTGTAGCTTCTGCTGAGCCCCTGGACAGAGAAAAAACATTATTGAAGATGGGTAGTGAGATTAATGATGTTACTAAATAGTCGACAGAATTAAAACTGGAAGATAAATTGAAATGTATTCTGAAAATGCCTTTTTATACATTATTTTGGCATTATCATAATTAAAAAAACTTACAGAATGATAAACGAATAAATACGGGAGGTATATGAACAAGAATTTGGTAGATATTTTAAAATTAAAATACCTCCAAATCCTATCACATATACATGCTCAAGGTGGCTAACTGTTTAATAAAAGCCCAGCACTACTGTAAACTAGTTTCCACCAGCGGTTTAACCTGCATCTACATAATTTTTAAATCAGACCAGGTGTTTCTGAGGATACCGCTTGCAGACAAACAAAACTCTCTAGCTTTATAATACTAGTATAGATTTGTACTGTTACTTACTTGATAGTAATGATCCTCTCGCCCTGGCCCTTGCTCTGCTTGTCGACCTCGATGTGTGCGCCGGTGGCGGAGCGGATGGCGTTGATGTTGCTGCCCGCGCGGCCGATCACCCGCGAGATCGCGTGAGACGCTACCGATACTTTCTTGCAGCTGAAATTATATGACAATGTTAGGAATCATGGACATATTGGCTAGTTTCGACTTTATATGAACACCTGCCATTGTGTAAATTGTATATTGGTAGTTCGTTCGGAATAATGCAACTTTTATTTATTCTGCTTTTGTCATCTGTCTAGCCTTTTCCTAATCATATTGGGGTTGACTACTAGGCTAATTGCATGAAGTTGAATACCAATCTTTTAAATGTAACGACTGTGCCTATCTGACCTCCTCAACCCAAACTTTTAGTCCCCATCACTCGTAAAACATCTTATCATAATTAAATTTCAAAGGCTGGCATCATGTTTGTGTAAATTAATCTACTACATTTTCTTAGACCGAATTCATTCTAATAAGTAAATATACTTACCCGGGTTCAACAGTAGAGAGCGTCTGCACACTAGACTTGCGCACGACCTCCTTCCATCCCTCCTCGCGCCGGCCTCCCACGCAGCCGCCCTTAGGAGACGTGCTCTTGCCTTCCGTCTCCCATCTGTTGCGTTCAATATACACATTTGTATTATACCGAAATATTATACAAATTTATATATTTGATTGTTGATTTTACACATAGACATATAAGTTAGCAAATGTAAGTTTGACTTTATCTTTAGTGTTAAACACATCGTGAGGATGAAATCTATAAGCCATATAAGACTACAATTTAGTTTTGTCTTAAAATTTTCANCGCGCCTTCTGCGGCGACGCCGCGCCCGCCTGCGACGACGAGCCTGGGCTGCTGCTCGGGGCTGACGGCTGGGGACAAAATGAATATTGAAATATGTTTCAGGGCCTAATAGGACATAAACAGTGCAAAAATACGGATGAGTACAATAGGCTATATTACCTTCGAATGGAAAAACTGTACAAGAATGAAACAATTTCTCGACTATATTTCGTGTGGAGTTTTTACCAGAGTAAATTATAACATAAAAGAACTGAAACAGTCAGTTAGTTCGCCCTTCTGCTGTAGAGATATTATCTTCCACAGGGAACCACAAATTGCAACTTTAGGCTGTGATATTACTAAAAAAAAAATCAACAATTCCTTCTTTATTTACAATAATAATTACTACAGTATTTATACAGTATCGCTTATCGCTACTCACGACCCTTCCTTATCATGGATTTTCCATACAAGTTGTTGAATGCAACTAGAGTCCAGTTTACCTGTGGCGCGGGGCGCGGCTTGAGGTCTGCGGGCGCGGGCGGCGGCGGCGCGGGTGCGGCGGGCGCGGCGGTGAGCTTGGCGGCGAAGGTGTGCGGCCGCGCGCCCACGATGGCGCCCGTGTACGACAGCGCCGCGCTTGCCTTCACGCCGCTGTTCACCGTCAAGGTGACACTGGACGTGCTGGGAGCTCGCTTCTCTGCTGTCGATGCTGGGTTGGACAAAATATACGTATTACAGTACAGCACAAAATACGTGGGGCATTTTTTTACAAAACCAAAAAAAAATGCTATGGTATAACGCAATAAAAGTTAGGGGTTTGGAGGCTAGTGACGTTACGTTCAAGTATTTAATTGTACCTAAAAGTGATGTAACGCAAAATTCAAACATATTGTTATTTGTTTGTGGAAGAAAAACAATATACTTGGACATCTAAAAGACGGAATAACTACTTTTTTATCGACCTTAATAACTACGTCGAAATTGATGAGGTAAACATTTCGATAACTATACAAGTAATACTGACTGTGCGGCTGCAGCCTTGGCGGCGCGGGTCGCACGTGCTGCTTGGCGGGCGCACGCGCTGTAGGCGTGGTGCGGCTGCTGGCCGAGCTGCTACTGCTGCTACTCGCTGCCTGCTGTGTGGCAAAATTGTATAAGTTTTAGTACTGCTAAATCCTTTCTAGAAAAGTTACGTACATATATTTCTTTGTGTAGTTAAAGCGGTATAGAGAAAGAAAGCTGACCATCAGGGCATTCTGGTAACATATATATTCTTATAACAATTACAGTTGCTTCAATCTGCTTGCTCGTATAAAGGTTACAAGAATGGACCACCGCCATTAAGTTTTAGTAGATCGGCGCCGACTACCAGCTTTCTATCTGTATACGACCTACTACTAGACTAAAATAAGCAGTAAACCACATATTTAAACAGGGCAAAAAAGTTCAGAACAGTAGTAACAAAAAAGATTTCTATAGAGCAAAATTACATGACAGATACAAAATAACATGATAACCTTTTCACAGATAAAAATCTTAGTCAATAAGTAACTAACCTTGGGTGGTGGTTGTTTAGGTGTTTTAGGTTGCAACGGCAGCGGCTGCGGAGGCGGCTTGGTGACGGCGCGCGGTAACAGCTGCACAATGTCCGCTTCGGGATCGCGGATCATTGCCGCGATCAGCATGCCCGCTTGCTTTGTAGCTTCTGCTGAGCCCCTGGACAGAGAAAAAACATTATTGAAGATGGGTAGTGAGATTAATGATGTTACTAAATAGTCGACAGAATTAAAACTGGAAGATAAATTGAAATGTATTCTGAAAATGCCTTTTTATACATTATTTTGGCATTATCATAATTAAAAAAACTTACAGAATGATAAACGAATAAATACGGGAGGTATATGAACAAGAATTTGGTAGATATTTTAAAATTAAAATACCTCCAAATCCTATCACATATACATGCTCAAGGTGGCTAACTGTTTAATAAAAGCCCAGCACTACTGTAAACTAGTTTCCACCAGCGGTTTAACCTGCATCTACATAATTTTTAAATCAGACCAGGTGTTTCTGAGGATACCGCTTGCAGACAAACAAAACTCTCTAGCTTTATAATACTAGTATAGATTTGTACTGTTACTTACTTGATAGTAATGATCCTCTCGCCCTGGCCCTTGCTCTGCTTGTCGACCTCGATGTGTGCGCCGGTGGCGGAGCGGATGGCGTTGATGTTGCTGCCCGCGCGGCCGATCACCCGCGAGATCGCGTGAGACGCTACCGATACTTTCTTGCAGCTGAAATTATATGACAATGTTAGGAATCATGGACATATTGGCTAGTTTCGACTTTATATGAACACCTGCCATTGTGTAAATTGTATATTGGTAGTTCGTTCGGAATAATGCAACTTTTATTTATTCTGCTTTTGTCATCTGTCTAGCCTTTTCCTAATCATATTGGGGTTGACTACTAGGCTAATTGCATGAAGTTGAATACCAATCTTTTAAATGTAACGACTGTGCCTATCTGACCTCCTCAACCCAAACTTTTAGTCCCCATCACTCGTAAAACATCTTATCATAATTAAATTTCAAAGGCTGGCATCATGTTTGTGTAAATTAATCTACTACATTTTCTTAGACCGAATTCATTCTAATAAGTAAATATACTTACCCGGGTTCAACAGTAGAGAGCGTCTGCACACTAGACTTGCGCACGACCTCCTTCCATCCCTCCTCGCGCCGGCCTCCCACGCAGCCGCCCTTAGGAGACGTGCTCTTGCCTTCCGTCTCCCATCTGTTGCGTTCAATATACACATTTGTATTATACCGAAATATTATACAAATTTATATATTTGATTGTTGATTTTACACATAGACATATAAGTTAGCAAATGTAAGTTTGACTTTATCTTTAGTGTTAAACACATCGTGAGGATGAAATCTATAAGCCATATAAGACTACAATTTAGTTTTGTCTTAAAATTTTCAAGCACTTTTTTAATGTTACTACCGATAAGTACGCATGACGAGTTTATAAGATTTCGAATGTACAAATCAGAACGTACAGTTACGAAAAAATCCCCATATAGATTTCAACCCAAGCCACATACATTTATTTACAAGTGCTGGTAACTGTGTTATTACGATGCAACAACCCCAAACAAACAAGCCAACTGATAGTCAAAAATCAATGTCAATTTGAGGCCATGTAAACAAAGCATTTCCTCGAAGGCGAGAGTACGGCGTCATGCAGCCGGGATAAAACAAGTTTGACACTGATTTTATACATTATGTACGTATTATACGTGTATCGATACAGAGTGCCGCGTTACGCTATGATGATCGAACTTACTGATGCGTGTTGTGCGTCTTTTTATTTTTGTCACTTGTGTCAACATCGTCTTTATCCACATTGTGCCTAGTGGATTCGAAAACTTGACTCTTTCTAGAGTTATTCCCGTATTTGTTAACATTCTGTACTGTAATGCTCTTAGGGTTATCCTCTTCGGGTTTTCTGGAAGAACAATATTTACTACTTTAACCCCCCACTTGTTATTTTGCTTACAATTTAACATCTAATTGGGCGACATTATTAAACCGTTGTAGCTAGTAAATAAACAAAAGTTATCAAGCATTATTATTCACTCAATCAAACGGTAAACACATGCAACTACGCGTACAGGTCACCACACTGAATGAATTCGAAAACGCCTCACAAACGCCAAACAACAAGTTATATTTTATAATGAGTTTTTTAACAAAATATCCAAGTAACCCATCCCTCATTCATTGAGCGTGTAGCCTGTACATATATCGGCACGTGTTACTACAACTAACTTGTCTTTCTTGTCAGCAGGCCGTCGTTCAGGCGGCGGCGCGGGCTTGGCGGGCGTGGCGGGCGGAGAGCTCGGCGCCACGTTCTCTTTCTCTTGTTTCTTGTCGGGTTTAGGAGTAGTTTCCTTCTCCGGTTTAGTCTCTATTTTAGGTTTGCTCTGTGGACAAATGGTGATGTTATTTGACTGACTGTTGATTTGCTGACTAGACAGGAATTTGATGTGACTCGTATCTGATTCATTCCATAATTCTATCTCGTAAGCAAATCCAGTGATAGAGAGATTTGTGTAGTACTCAAGTTTAGTTGGTAATGCAGATGGATAGATTTTAGAAATATTCAGGTACCCTTGCTTCAACTGACTATGGTTGACAGACACTCCGATAAAAATAAGTCTTTGTTGTTTCTTCTATCACTGTACTAAATATTAAGCAAATCGTCTCACGATCCATGGCAATATGGGAGTATAGAATATTTTAGCAAGTCCAAGAGTACTAAAAGTCGGCGCAGAATGATCAAGAACTTACTTTATCAGGTTGTTTCTTGGCGGGAGGTGCGGGCGGAGGGGGTGCGGCTGCCTTCTCGTCTTTCTTCTTCTTTTTAGACTTGCTCGTCTGCACGGGCGGCGCCTTCACGTCCGACGACGAACATGAACCCTAAGGATATACACATTTTGTTAACTAAAAGCTGATAAGAAAGAACATCCAAGAAGAAGTAGTTCAAATTGGGAAGACAGTGCATTAGAGACGAGAATGTACCTACAGCAAAAATATGAACGACGAGTGGAGTTCGTTCAACAAAAATGTTTATTGCATAGCTATATATATTCTAAATGGGTAACTTCAGATTCACAGAAATATTCTGATTTAGATGTTTCATCTCATGAAAGCAAAAGAGCCACACTTATGTTAGTTAAAGAACATGCACATTATCTTTGTAAACTCAAGACCTCTCAATGGTGGCCAAGTCACACAAAATTAAATATGGCAGCCGTTTACCATGAGATAAAACATCTATCCTATTACTATCACTATTGCATCAACAGCACCTATAACAAACATTACCTGTGAGTTAGCATCGATCCCCGAGTCTCCCTCCTCCTTAGGCACGGGCTCGTCGTCCGGTTCGCCGCCCTCGGAGCAGTCCCCCAGCGCCTTGTCGCAGTACAGCGAGTTCTTGTCGTTCTCCGCCTGCAGCTTGCGCCGCTCCTCCTGCATGCAAGACTACAACGTAACGTGGTTATGCGCTTTATTGCCTAGTAAGTTTTTTTAATTATATAAATGGTGGGATGGATGGAGTTTGAGTTTTAAATTCTGAGAGAAAATAAATAGACTTTTTTTACTTCAACATGGGGAAACACACCTTTTTACAAAATAAAAATCTAAATAATATGATTGAACGATTGAAAATGACAGATTGGAACCTTGACGCTTCAAATCGTTCATGATAAATGAATTCTTAGAAAGGACTAAATATTTTGAATTGATCCTTGAGAAAATGAATAGCCATTGAAATGCACAAGATACCAATGCAAAAATTCACAAAGTATATCTGAGTACGTATCAACATAATGTTCTCAAAACGAATGAAACACATACCTTCTTCTCGAGCTTCTTCTTCTTCTTCCTCTCGCGGCGGCGCGCGGCGGCCTGGCGGCGCGACTCCTCGCGGCAGCGCTCGGCGTCGAGCTCCTCCAGCAGGATGGTGGCGTTCTGGTTGGCGCGCGCCGCCTGCGTCTCCTTGGCCGCGCGGATCACGCGCACGCACTCCTGGCACTTCTCCAGCAGGTCCTTGTCCGAGATTGTACAGATGTACCTGGGGAATTATTTTACGTTACAGATAAAGAACAAAAGAATTTCCACAGCCAACAAAAAGAGCTCCAGAGCCAAGCATTGTTCTGTAACACGAAATGATATCATACCTTGTCATTTCCTGGTCTGAGGGGAATTGCGTAACTACGCCGACCATCCATTTGACCACTTTAGTGTGGCCCTTACGGAAGGCGGCCATTAGGCATGATACCTACAAATAAAACATTTTTGTTACTTGACACGTCTTACTCTCGTCTAAAACTGACATTACTTTAACTGATATTTTAGAGTAAAATTGGCTATTTACGTACTTTTCTATTGTCTTGTGAGTCAATGTCTGCGCCGGCGGCGTACAACATCTCGACGACCGCGAGATGTCCGCCGTTGGCCGCCAGCCATAGGGGAGAGTTGCCTTTTTTGTTTTTCACTTCCACCGCCGCTCGCCTGCAAGAGGAAAAACATTAAGATTTATACTCAAACATTTATATTTGCAAAAATACTACTGTTGTAATCAAATGAATAGAAAATTGTTATAGAGATGTGTTAGCTTAGATATCAAGATAAGTTTTAAGGGTCATTGAACCACGTGCTCGTCAGCTTGCCTGGACCATAGTTTTCCTTGTATGTTTGTCTTGTAATCTTGTCTTTGTAAAGAAGAAATCAAAATCAAAAAGCATTTATACAAAGTAGGCTGATAACAGCACTTTTCGAACGTCAAAATTACATGAGACAGCCCGAAAAACGCCCGCCCTTCACCACTTCCTACGTGTTTTTGCTGCAAAGAAGTGGCGCAACAAACTCCCCAGCATGTCTGTCTGTCTGAAGAGTACTCACCTCTGCAGCAGCAGCTCCACAAACTTGGTGTGTCCTTTATCCGCGGCGATGGTGAGCGCGGTGTCCCTGGACGAGGGCACGGGCGGCGCGTTGACGTCGGCGCCCTTGTCCAGCAGCACGCGGCCCACCTCCACGTAGCCACCGCTCGCGGCTTCCATGAGGGGGGTGAGGCCGGTCTTCGCGCGGTGCTCCACGTTTGCTTTACGGTCTAGTAGTAAGCTTACTACTTCGTGCCGACCTGGTGAAGGATTACGAAATATTAGTAAAATAAAATCTCAAAGAAATACTCAGTTATCGAGTTAATAATCCAGTCTAGAATATCTCGAATTATAAATTAGACACATCTCATCAGACAACGGAAGTTAGCAGATCATACTTCCAAAATGAAAACAAACATTTCCTTTCATCTTATCAAATTTTATACATCCTACGTTTTTTTTTTCACATAAAATGCTTCAAGAATGGTCCTAATTTTGGATAAAAATTCAACCTAATCACAAAAAAAGACACCTAAATATTCGAATGTCTTGTTATTTACCTTGGAAGCAGGCGAGGGTAAGGGCAGTGTTGCGGTTGGTCTCGATCTGCGCGTTGATATCGGAGCCGCAGTCGAGCAGCAGCCGCACGGCCGCCGTGTGACCGTTCATAGCCGCCAGCATGAGGGGGGAGATGCCCAGCTTCGAACCGGTGCGGGAGTTGATTTCAGCCTGGATAGAAAGAAGTTACAAGATAAACATACCGTACGGATAAAGTATCTTTGAGTTTTCTAAAGAGCCGCACATTTAAAAAAAATAATGTTTTACGGTGTTGGTCGGCTAATTTCAGATTCGCCAAGATACGTCTGTCGAAGTGGAAGAGAGTGTGAGGAGAAGCTCGTTAAATATCAAAGTTATTATGGGTTGACTAGATTATAGTCCATCTTAGATCTTTTTTCCTGCAGAATGAATCAGGTTGACATAGAACATACCTGATGTGTGAGCAGCAGCCTGATGATGTTGACGTACCCGCCGCTGGCGGCGAGCGAGAGGGGGGTGTAGTCGGAGACGTTGCGGTGCTCCTTGTTGGCGCCGCGGCTGAGGATGAGCTCCACCACCTCGTAGCGGCCGCCGCTGCACGCCAGCGACAGCGGCGTGTCCTTCGTGCGCTCCGACTGCGCCTCGATGTCCGCGCCGTGGTTCAGAAGGATCTCCACGATCTTCTCGTGGCCGGCAGTCGCCGCTAGGATTAGCGGAGTGAAACCCTGTTGGAGGTGAAGAAAGGTTAGAATTCGCACTTAGATGACATATATCATCAAAATAGCTGATGTTAAAATGATGAACTGTAAACCTGAGAAACAGCATAAGGATTCCCATAGGGATGTGACAAATTTTTTTTACTACCAGTTTCGTTATATTTCTTGCAAAGGTAAAAAAAATACTGCCTGGGGTAGATGGGAGGTGCCAAAGACTGATTTGGTTGGCACTGTATCTTGCCTATATTCAGCTGTGGACAGTGACAGGTTCATATTAGTGTTACCTTCTTATCCCGATGCTCGATGTCGGCGCCGCGACTGAGCAGCAGCTCGACCAGGTCCTCGTGTCCGCCGGCGCAGGCGAGCGTGAGCGCGGTGTCGTGGTTGGAGTCGGTCTCGCCGTCCACGTCCATGGCGCAGTAGGCGGCGGGCGCGGGCGCGGGGGGAGTGGCCGTGCCGTACGCCTCGCCCGACCGGCAGCCGCGACCCGTGCCCGCGAACCGACCCTATGAGACAACGTGGACATTTTGAAATTAGAATATGTCTCGTGTGCCAGTGTGTCAGGAATAGAGATATTCAAATGTTCCATTTCCACTGTTTGGAAAGCATGATATTGGTTAACTCAACTTTGTGATTTGGAGCTGACTTGATACTAAACAATTATCTTATGTAAATGTCATCAAAATAATAATTGGACAGAATTGTTCTACTGACCCATACTAGTTCTACATAGATCCTGTACCTGTTGAAAATTCATTTTTATGAAACTTTAGGTTACCTTCTTCTTTGCGGCGACGGAGGCGTTGTTGTGGTGGTGCGGTTGCTCGCGCTTGGCGTGCGGCTGCGGCGCCAGCGGCGCTGCGGCCGCCGCGCCCGCCGTGCCCGCATGCGGGGGAGCGAACGTCGCCGTCCTCAGCAACGTCGTGCTACAATATAGAATATGTCAATATGGGATATACTTTCCAATATAGAAGGGTAGACAACAGTATTTTGACAAAATGACCAAGTCAGTATTCACGTGACTACCTAAGTCTGCAGAGATGAAACCTAAAAACGAATATGTTTTAGATATAAATTGAATCACTTAAATAATCACCAGTTATCACCGTACTAACCTTGAAGCAACACCATATTCTTCATAGGGCAACGTAGGCGGTGGCAGTGCGAAGTGCGGTTGGAGTTCCTGCGGCTGCTGAGGCGGCGGCGCCTGCGACGACTGCGGCAGCGTCACCACGTCGTTGTCCGCCCGCGTCAGGATGATGCCGCTCTCCAGGTTGCCCGAAGGCGAAGATGGACGAACCCGGAATTGGCATCCATTGCTGGCCTATGGGAGAAATAATGAGATGATGATTTGAAGCTCAACACCAGCTGGATTTGTTACTATATACTGTATTGAGCTAATGATGAGAACTTCCTACTCAGGCCACTGTAATGTCATATGAGTCAACTGAGTCAGCATTATTGAATGATATTTCAGAAGTAGTTAGTGTGTATACATACGGTGACGTCGACATGGTGGTGGTGATGGTGGTGGTGGTGGTGGTGGTCCTGGCGCGGCCAGTCGGCGGTGAGCGCCTCCTCCAGCAGGCGGCGCGCGTGGCGCTCGTGGCCCTCGCCGTCGGCGCCGCGCTCGCCCTCCGCCTCCGCGCACTTCGACGACAGGATCTCGTGCGACTTCTGCTGCATCACCTGCGCCACCGGCGCAACATTGTGTTAATATCAACGCTATACATATAATTACAAAACGCAAACGAAACGCCTTTTCATAAACGCAGCGGTATTTATTGCCGCTGAGGGTACGAAGTTACCACGCCTAAAACGACCTGAGAGCTCGCTGCTGCTGTCGATAGTAGTAAGTACTGCTGATTTAATGATGGGTGTATTCTACTCAAAAGGATAGCGAAATCCACTTTAGTGTGAATCGTTTGTGTGAGAGCACGATGAGTAATATACCTGCAGTACGAGCGAGCGCAGTTCGTTGGGCGGCAGCGCGACGAGCGAGGGCACCTCGCGCTGCAGGTAGGCCAGCACCGCGCCCAGCTCGCGCGCCTCCACGCCGCCGCCGCCCGACCCATCCTCGCCCGCGCCGCCTTCCACCAGCTAAATAACAAAACACGCCAAAAATTTATAAAAATACACGAAACTTGATGAAACCGTGCACCATGTAGTACCAATGTAACAACATCGGGAATAATCCCATACATCCATATATACAGGCGTCCCAAAACTTTATGATAACCTGGTACTGAGTGAAAGAGTGGTAGGTACTGAGCTAAAAATCCTACACATCATTGCTTATATCAGTTGTTTCTTTTACTTTTACCAAAGTATCTACGTATTTTTTTTTTCAAAAAGGTATTGTTCGCTTTGTTATGTTTTGGGCCACCCTATAATAAGACCAATTTATCTCACCTGCGCCGCAAAAGCTTCAGGCCTCTGCTGCAACTCTTGCACATACAACTGCTGTTGTTGCTGCTGCTGTTGTTGTTGTTGCTGCTGCTGCTGTTGTTGCTGCTTTTTCTGTTGCTGCTGCTGCTGTTGTTGTTGTTGCTGCTGCTGAGCCGCTAGCTGCTGGAATTGCTGTTGCTGCAATTCCTGCAGTTGGTGCTGCAAGACATTATCAACATAAGTTTGTGTATATCAGATGACGAGTTCTATAACCATACTTTCTGACCGATTTATACAGCTAATTATATGATAGTGGCTAACATATTCTAGACGTACATGGTAACAACATAATACGTGGCTGTTCGACTCTATAATTTAATTGAACTCGTACGTAGTAAATGGAGCTAGTATACCGACTTTTCTATATGTATTACATATTACAGTAATCAGTAATTGGTTTGATAAACAACTCGCGAAGATTACCGCGACGGCACCCACTTCACTAATGTGCTGGCCGAGGCGTTGCAACGCGTCGAGCAGTAGGAACTTGCAACCGAACTTGGAGCATTTACGTGAAACCTTCGCGCGCGGACGCTCTTGTATCGGGGTGTTCTATAATGTTCAACGCGTTTAATACTTGTAACAACTTACATATAGTATTAAACGGTAAGAAAGTACTCCACTATCAGGTATATTATTAGAACTAACATTCGATGTTACTAAAACTTTCGTTCTAGAAGGAAACTTGTTAAAAACTCACACATTTACTTGAACAATTTTATTAAAATCAAAATTTAATGGCAACACAAATAAAAATACAGTAACCAAACAGAGTATTGCACTATTTGTGAAACTAATTGATGTTTTATGTCCACAATAAAATTAATGCTATACTCGTTTATTTTAGTTCATTTCCTAACATTTACCTACACTAATGGTTATGCTACTTGACTATACGTAGTTCTACATTCTACATACCTGGTTGAGGTTGGTAGCTAGTTGCTGCACTGGGAACAACTGCTGCGGAGGCGGGTACGGCGGCGTAGTGGGAGGGTGGATGGTCGTCACACCTATATTGCAAAAACAACTTTAAATCACCGCTTTTAGGTTAAATTTTGCATATTGCACTAGTAAATGAACCCCCACTTACCTGCTCAAACTTTTAAAACAAGCAGAGAATGTCTCAAGAGGTCAGCACTATAGTGCAAAGGTTTAGTTGATTCAGTGAATGTTAAGTTACCGTTTATGTGGATGTAGCGACATTTTAGTCTCGTAGACAACTCAAGATGGTAGAAAAGACATTAAAACAAAAATTGCAACAAAATAAGTAAGGCATGACACGTCATTGTCAAAAAAAAATTAACGAACATTTCAGATGCGTGACTATGAAAGAAGCAAACGAACAAAATAACGCACATGATTAGCAAACGTAAACAAAACACGTAAATACATACACAGAAGAATATGAGGGATTATTGTGAGTTCAAATCATAATGGATTAATTAATAGGTTATAGGGTCGTCATAAAGGACGTTATATACGGTGTTTGTCGTAATGAAGTGAAGCCAAACATAAATAGAATGCTGTAAGTGACGGGACGTGTCGGACTTGCCTTGAGCGCAGAACTGTAGGTCCAAGGCGTGCAGCGCCGACGTGGCGAGCGTCGGCGGACCTTCACATACAACGTCACCGATTTACTTTAAAACTTAGAATACTAGTCTTGGCTTAGGCCTAGTGTGTTTAAGATTTCCTCATGCGTTTCATTTCACTTGCAGCGTATTTTGAAGTAGTGTTCCACACAACTTCAAAAAATGTTTCTGACCCTTTTAGAAAAATCCTCCGACTTATCTTGGCGATTCTGAAGGTAGCTGCTTTTCAGCCACAATTTTATTACTAAGTGGTTTATTGAGCAGTCAAACTTCTCAGGACAGCCAAAATACTATGTAAATCGAAATTCGCATTCCCACATGACCTACAGCAAAAATGATAAATCTTCTTCGTGGTATTCTTACCTGCGGGGTCGGGCAAGTCGAGCAGGCTGCGGTCGGCCTCGGGCAGGCAGTCGCGCGGGTCCCGCTGTAACAAAGTGTCGTCAGTCGGGCTCTCGCGGCGCCGCACCCCGTGCTACGTTTGGCCGCTACTAACGCCACCGGTACACAGAACTCACCACGCGATTCACTAATGTACTAAAACACTAGAAGTTCTATAGTTTAGGAGTGTTACTTTAGTTTTGTTGAACCCAAGAACCGCAGAGTGAATTCAGTTGGACGCTCGTAACGTTAGCAATTGGTCTACGTGTGCGACGCCGCTGTACACAATTTACTTGAGTTAGTTTAGTGAATGTAATTATAGTGTGACTCACGTTGCATTTATTTTTAATCTGGCATTTAATTTTAACTTTCTTGTTTACGTCCTTCCACGTAAACCCCGGCGGGAGTGATACCTTAGCCATGGCGTGGTGGCAAATCTACACCGTGGGAAGCAAGCAGAGAGAAATGAAATGATAGAATCGTGATATTAAGCCAACAATATACATATGTATCGATATTATACATAGGGTGGGGCGTAATGGTTAATTTGGAAAATTTCATACAAATGAGAGGCATATAAGGAGCTAAGCTTTACGATGTTAGGTTAATAACCCACACAGATGTACAACGACTATCACCTTTATTCATAAACTTTGATCAAAATAAAAACAACTTTTAAAAATTAAACTAGATGAATGTCAAAATATTTGATTATGTTAGTTTGTGAATAAAGGGTCAATCAATTACACTAGCTGCATAGCTCCGGCGGGGTTGCCGCGGCGTCATTCCCGAAATTATTCCAACAAGAAAATAGATAAATGATAGTAATTTTGCCAGAATCCCAATACGTAATAAATATCAAGCTTTACATAAAATACTGATAGAAGCCCTGTATTTTTCAAAAATGAAATTGATAAGTAATAAACAGTTAGGAAAATAAATACAAGAACACATGAACGTTAGTTATGCAACTAGCGTAGAGTTTTGTAAAGCCCTTTCACCAGACATTCAGAAGTTTACTGTGAATTATGTATACTGAAAAAATATTCTATTTTGATAATTCCCAAAGCATTCAAGATACACCATATATCTTGCTCATGAGAGAATATCTCTTATAAACGACATACTTTCCTTTCAAAGCCCATTTTAGTATGAATTTGCGTAACAAAACGGTTGTAATGTTGTACCCATCACAATAAACTTCTAAACACATAGTTGCCATTGTTATATATTTGATGAACTTAGGGGGTTGAAGCTAGTATGCCAATTTTGCCCTATTTTGTTTTACACCATTTCTTATATTCTGACGTCTTGAACACTTTACATCACATTGTCAAAATAATAGTTTATAAGTTCTTTAATTTTCATATGTACTGTAAAGTGCTCAAAACGTCGGATATTATTATTGGTTATTAAAGCTAAAATGGTTCTTAAAGTTAACGAGCAGTATATCATTTGGTTATATTTCAATATGTTGCAATATAAGTCATAATTCACGTTTAGAAACTGAGAACATTTGCTAGGAGTAACATACACTACGCGCCTAAACTCTTTAGTAAATGTTGCTTCTATTGCAAGTTTTACAACATTATTTTCAACAGTAACAAAATAAAGTATGTTCTGTCAAATTTCAGAAAAAGTAGAATAGTTAAATACTAGTCAACGTGAATTATTACTGTTATAGACGATTGCGTGACTACTCTCTAAACACAATAAATATCAGCTTTAATATATTATTCGATCATAGTTCTGTTTGTATTATAAATTTAAATAAGATAGCACGATGTTTAAAATTCATTTAGGCCTTATTATTTTAGTGAGTAGTAGCGCAAGTAGGCCTTATTGTCCGACAATTCGCAGCACAATAACTACAAGGACGTCCTATGTAGTCGTGCTACGACATGTCTACGTTACAAGCAGTATGACGAAATCATGTTTCGTCATAGTTAGGTTGATCACTAATGCCGAGTTCCAATAAACAAGAAACCATTCGTTCTGCTCATAGAGGAAAGCTTTCCAACGTTTTCTACTAAAGCGCTTTTACACGAAGGGATCAAGATCATACACGTACATCGTCGTACCGCGTCATCACTTGAACCGGTAATGTTAGTAGTTGTCAATTGTTTAGGCTCGCAGATGTCGCGGCACGATCAGATACGTCTCTAATTTGGAAACTTTCTGAGCCATATTTGAAAGTCTACCGTCCAGTTTCCAGATAGCTTTCTGCCACAGAAATGTTTTTTTTTTAATTTTGACTACTTTTCTATGGCATGATTTATCACAAAGCTGTATAGAATCTGTGAAACTAGCTGTACCTCACGTAAACGACTAATTTCTTGTTTATAGGAATGGGCAACATACAATATTTGACGGCGATATATCGAGTATACAAGCTACAGTATGTCAATGATGGGTCACTAGGTATATGTTGAAGGTGTGTGTGTGCGCGACTCACGTTGTCGTCGAGTATGTCTGGCGGCGGCGGCAGGTGGTGGTCGGAGTGCGGCGGCGCGACGCGCTGCTTGCGCGTGCACTTGTGCTTGTTGGCGTCGGCCGGCGCGCACACCGCGCCCGCGCCGCCGCCCGCCTTCTTGCGCCCCGCCACGCCGCGCTCTAAAGAGGAACATGACGTTATAAAATATATGTCACCGTTTTCGAAGAACCCAAGAACTTGAACTTTGAATATTTATTTTATTTCTTCAGAAGATCTTCAGAAGCTCTGCATCGACATGGACTTTTGATATTTAAATTATAATGGTGAACCAAAGGTCTCCAGAAGAACTGGATTTTTTGGAGACCTTTGGTTTTGTGCAAATTGGTCATTTGAGTACAATTTTTTATGTCTAAATTGACTGACGTAGAAAATGAACAAACAATTCAATAATTCTGCAGTGAAACATAGAAAAGAAGTGGTGACTTACCATCGAGGTAGACCTTGGAGAACTTGGTGGGCAGGTCCTGCGGCGCGGGGTGGTGGTGCGGCGGGT
>NWSH02000601.1:11652736-11689078 GCA_002382865.2 Heliothis virescens | reverse complement strand
TGCCCCGCCGCGCCGCCCGGCGCCGCCGCGTGGCTCAGCCCCAGCGCCGCCGCCTGCGCCGCGCTCAGCCCGCTCGCCTCCTCCGCCGCCGCTACTCCTGCACACAAACAACCAACCAACTCTTATAGTACCGACTCACTTATGAAATTCCAAGCTCGCCGGTAAGACTAATTTTAAATTGAGTACATGTCTAGAAAAGGGACAAAGGTTGCAGCTCCGTATATATCGATCTCCTGTTATTCTTATCGCAACAAAGAGGATGGATTTTAACTCTGATAATTTAAATAATTTTCTGTCAACTGTCTACATCCACATCAGCTGACCAACATTTACTCAACATACTCCATCCCTAACACCTATAAAACTCACAAATTATATCTTAGAATAAAATTACAACCTACCTCGTGGCAACATAACCGAGTGAGGGTAGTCCAACAGCAGCTGCACGACCGCGGTATGTCCGCCCTTGGCCGCCTCTATCAGCATGGTGGAGTTGTCCTTGAGCTTGCGGAAGGGGTCCGCGTCGCACGCCAGCAGGAACTTCACCACGTCCACGTGGCCGCCCGCGCAGGCCAGGGATAAGGGGGTATGGTCGCCGAGCGCCGTCATGCGGTTCACGTCTGCGCCCTGGAGAACAAAATATGATTTATAGGATACGTGATTTTGTATGAAGGTTGCATGGTCAGTTCAAATCAACTCAACTCAAACTTCACTCAAGAGGAACAGGCATGTCTATTTCTCTAGTCGTAGTAGTGGAAAACTTTAATACAGATCGAATTAGACAATATCAAATACAGTTTATTTTTTAAATTGACAAAATTTTATAGCAAAATAACAGTAAACAATTAGATATTTTTTTTGACTGTAGATTTATTTTGGCTGATGATGCCCCCCGCTATTTGTGGAGCGGTATAGTGTCAAAGTTTTATCGACCAGTACCAAGATTAAGTAGTGTTTATACCTTGCCGACGAGGAACTGCACGGTGCAGACGTGTCCGGCGCGGCAGGCCTTCATGAGCGGCGTGCGGCCGCCCTCGCTCTCGTGCTCCAGCTCGGCGCCGGCGCGCAGCAGCAGGTCGGCCACGTCCGTGTGCCCGTTCTCGCACGCGTACGTCAGCGCCGTGTCGCCCGTCTGCGTCTGCGCGTTCACGTCCGCGCCCGCGTTCAGCAGGTAGCTACACGGGGAAATATCATGTTTATTAGTCATTTTTATGGTCGGTTGAAAATATTTAATGAAAATTGGAAGACTGGTAGCATACTTATTAGCCTTAGGTAAAGAAACTTGCCACAGTAGGCAAATAATACATCACGAGTTGGAACAAACGCTAGAAAGAACTACTTAGAACTTAATAACAGTACATTGATTTTTTATTTAGGAGACATTTATAGCTTGAACACTTCAAAACTAAGACAGGGATTACACGATCAGGCTGGCGTCAGTCAATTCCATCAGACTGGTCCAGAATGATCGTGTAACCGGTTGATTGACGGACTGATGGTCCAAAATGTACCGTGTTTTTTGTCCGTCAGTCTTTCGTCAGTCTGTGACTGATGCCAGAATGACGCCAGACTGATCGTGTAACCCCTGTCTAAGACATTCAACACTTTAAATACTAGTATCACTCACCGCACGAGTTCAAGGTGTCCCTCCTGCGAGGCCTCCATGAGAGGCGTGGAGGCCCCCAGCTCGGCGTCGGCGCCCGCCTTGATGAGGAAGTCGGCCACCTCGAGAAAGCCGCCGCAGCACGCCAGCGTCAGCGCCGTCTCTTGCGTCTCCTCCGTCTGCGCGTTGATGGAGGCGCCCTGACCCAGCAGGAGTGCCACCATTTCCTCGTGACCTGGGAATAAAAAGCACAAGTTGTATTGTTGTAAGGCATCATTAAAAAATTATAAACATACAAGCTCGGTTATATTATTATATGGCAGCGTTTTTGCGTCTAAACCCGTACATTTAATGGGTGCACCCAATCACCATCGCCAATGCTGAGTAAGGCTTCACAGGAACTCGAAAGAGAGACCAGTGCAGCAGAGTTTGTAAACGACCTTACAAAATCATCCACATAAACAACATAGCTCCTACTCAAACATACGATTATGTTCAGGAAATACTTCACCCCGGGACGCGAGTAAATCCGATCGAACCCCTGAAATACCTTCCAAGAATTGTTGAATAAAACATATCGTGTCACATACCTTCTCTAGCGGCCTCCATAAGCGGCGTGTAACCTTCATCGTTGACCTCCTCGATGTTAGCCCCTCGTTCTAGCAGCAGCATTGCTAATTCAACATGGCCGCCGCACGCCGCTAGCGTCAGCGGTGATTCGAAACTATCGGTCGGCATGTTGACCTGTACAAAATAAATATCATATTAGATACAATAAAAATTATTCCACAAAAATAATAAATAGAAAATACGAAAATTATAGTATGAATGAGTGTTGCGTAGATATGGTACGTGGCACAGTTGCGGATACGACCGATTTTTTAACGAGTTGAAGGGTCCTTAAAATATTCAATCCGTAAAGTGGAGTGTGAACGGTACACGTAACTGGGGTCAGTTTAATTGAAATCTGTGATAGGATTTATTGGAGTAATCTCTTTAAAACCTGACAAATATGTATAACGCTGGTTATAACTTTTATTTATTTTTTGTTTGTCAAATCTTTCTCTGTATGAGATGACGGCTATGCCGTGCACTGGGACAGTATACACGCTATTTATTTATTAAATCAACAATGTCTGCACTAAGACAGAAGAACAAAGCGTGCAGTTCAGTAAGTTATGTCTATTATAAAATACATCATAACAATCTGCTAACATTTAAACTAACCTGGGCGCCGGAGTCCAGCAGCAACCTCGCCACTTCGACATGTCCATCCATGCTAGCCTCCATTAGCGCGGTGTGCATCTCATCGGTCTTGTGCTCCCGGTCCNATGGTCGCCGAGCGCCGTCATGCGGTTCACGTCTGCGCCCTGGAGAACAAAATATGATTTATAGGATACGTGATTTTGTATGAAGGTTGCATGGTCAGTTCAAATCAACTCAACTCAAACTTCACTCAAGAGGAACAGGCATGTCTATTTCTCTAGTCGTAGTAGTGGAAAACTTTAATACAGATCGAATTAGACAATATCAAATACAGTTTATTTTTTAAATTGACAAAATTTTATAGCAAAATAACAGTAAACAATTAGATATTTTTTTTGACTGTAGATTTATTTTGGCTGATGATGCCCCCCGCTATTTGTGGAGCGGTATAGTGTCAAAGTTTTATCGACCAGTACCAAGATTAAGTAGTGTTTATACCTTGCCGACGAGGAACTGCACGGTGCAGACGTGTCCGGCGCGGCAGGCCTTCATGAGCGGCGTGCGGCCGCCCTCGCTCTCGTGCTCCAGCTCGGCGCCGGCGCGCAGCAGCAGGTCGGCCACGTCCGTGTGCCCGTTCTCGCACGCGTACGTCAGCGCCGTGTCGCCCGTCTGCGTCTGCGCGTTCACGTCCGCGCCCGCGTTCAGCAGGTAGCTACACGGGGAAATATCATGTTTATTAGTCATTTTTATGGTCGGTTGAAAATATTTAATGAAAATTGGAAGACTGGTAGCATACTTATTAGCCTTAGGTAAAGAAACTTGCCACAGTAGGCAAATAATACATCACGAGTTGGAACAAACGCTAGAAAGAACTACTTAGAACTTAATAACAGTACATTGATTTTTTATTTAGGAGACATTTATAGCTTGAACACTTCAAAACTAAGACAGGGATTACACGATCAGGCTGGCGTCAGTCAATTCCATCAGACTGGTCCAGAATGATCGTGTAACCGGTTGATTGACGGACTGATGGTCCAAAATGTACCGTGTTTTTTGTCCGTCAGTCTTTCGTCAGTCTGTGACTGATGCCAGAATGACGCCAGACTGATCGTGTAACCCCTGTCTAAGACATTCAACACTTTAAATACTAGTATCACTCACCGCACGAGTTCAAGGTGTCCCTCCTGCGAGGCCTCCATGAGAGGCGTGGAGGCCCCCAGCTCGGCGTCGGCGCCCGCCTTGATGAGGAAGTCGGCCACCTCGAGAAAGCCGCCGCAGCACGCCAGCGTCAGCGCCGTCTCTTGCGTCTCCTCCGTCTGCGCGTTGATGGAGGCGCCCTGACCCAGCAGGAGTGCCACCATTTCCTCGTGACCTGGGAATAAAAAGCACAAGTTGTATTGTTGTAAGGCATCATTAAAAAATTATAAACATACAAGCTCGGTTATATTATTATATGGCAGCGTTTTTGCGTCTAAACCCGTACATTTAATGGGTGCACCCAATCACCATCGCCAATGCTGAGTAAGGCTTCACAGGAACTCGAAAGAGAGACCAGTGCAGCAGAGTTTGTAAACGACCTTACAAAATCATCCACATAAACAACATAGCTCCTACTCAAACATACGATTATGTTCAGGAAATACTTCACCCCGGGACGCGAGTAAATCCGATCGAACCCCTGAAATACCTTCCAAGAATTGTTGAATAAAACATATCGTGTCACATACCTTCTCTAGCGGCCTCCATAAGCGGCGTGTAACCTTCATCGTTGACCTCCTCGATGTTAGCCCCTCGTTCTAGCAGCAGCATTGCTAATTCAACATGGCCGCCGCACGCCGCTAGCGTCAGCGGTGATTCGAAACTATCGGTCGGCATGTTGACCTGTACAAAATAAATATCATATTAGATACAATAAAAATTATTCCACAAAAATAATAAATAGAAAATACGAAAATTATAGTATGAATGAGTGTTGCGTAGATATGGTACGTGGCACAGTTGCGGATACGACCGATTTTTTAACGAGTTGAAGGGTCCTTAAAATATTCAATCCGTAAAGTGGAGTGTGAACGGTACACGTAACTGGGGTCAGTTTAATTGAAATCTGTGATAGGATTTATTGGAGTAATCTCTTTAAAACCTGACAAATATGTATAACGCTGGTTATAACTTTTATTTATTTTTTGTTTGTCAAATCTTTCTCTGTATGAGATGACGGCTATGCCGTGCACTGGGACAGTATACACGCTATTTATTTATTAAATCAACAATGTCTGCACTAAGACAGAAGAACAAAGCGTGCAGTTCAGTAAGTTATGTCTATTATAAAATACATCATAACAATCTGCTAACATTTAAACTAACCTGGGCGCCGGAGTCCAGCAGCAACCTCGCCACTTCGACATGTCCATCCATGCTAGCCTCCATTAGCGCGGTGTGCATCTCATCGGTCTTGTGCTCCCGGTCCGCGCCCGCCGCCAGCAGGAACCGCACCATGTCCAGGTGGCCTTTGTAGCAGGCGAGGGTCAGCGCGGATTCCTTGAACTCGTTCGAGTGCGTGTTGATGCCCGCGCCGTGTTCTAGAAGGATCTTTGCCACGCCTACGTGACCTGCTGAGGCTGCCTGCGATGACGTAAAAGTGTACATTGTAAAAGGGATTTATGGGAGGAATATGACATGGTAAAAAAGGTTTCCAAAATTTTGTAATAACTAATGTTTTTTGTATGTCAACAGCAAAACAGGTGATAATTCACTGATGTAAAGGACCTAGAAGTGATGATAAGTGTCTCGTACAATAATCATAATATTTTGTTGTTTTGATTATTGAGTTTTTGATAAGAATGTGTGATCAGCTGTGAAAACTAAGATAGAGCTGTTTTCCCAAAAATAAAGACGAAAGCGGTAATGCAAACACTCAAATTTAATTCGTCTGTATGAGAAATGACCATAAGGTGATTTAGATCTCAACTAAAGCAGAGTAAACTTACTCAGAACCAGATGCAAGTAGTGCACAAATGCACATGCACAATTGCACATTATCTTATTATAATCGCACACTAATTATGTTTAATCTACGAAATAGCTGCGCGAAAACATAATATGTAAGTAATGATTCAGTGTAGCTATTCGTGATAAATACGGAATGTAACTATGCAACGGTTATCTGCGTCAATAAGTTGTATTGTTCAGATTAGTGTCGAGTAGAACCGAACATTGGACACAAAGTTTAATTTCTCTATATAGCCCGAGAGTCAGCGATTGCCAGACCTTCATGATTTCATAGAGGCTGAAACTTTGTGTGTTCATCGACCTTACAGTGGGTATGAATGATGTACTATCTTACCTACTATAGAGTGCATGCACAACGTCTCAACCATTATAAAATAAAAACTGTCTGCTAGTCGCTGACTCTTGGGCTAATAGCTAGGAGCAGAAAACAAGGGTATAGAACCTTTAGTGTGTAAAGACTGATATAATAGTGTCTGCAGTCTGATGAGTTTTGCGTGTTGATGGCACCAATTATTTTATCAGGTCAACTATCAGATAGTGTGGACATGTGATGTGGAGTTATAGCAATAAGCTAGAGTTGTAAAGTGGTAATCATGAGATGGTTTTTTTACATTATACAGGACCTAAATACATGACACACACACACATGGCACAAGAGCGCCGTACAAATAACTTTGCTTCTCCGAAGATAGATGTTTGTAACTTCACACATCTTTTTGTCCATCCTGAAGTTACTAACAGCCAAATTCGGGGAAGCAAAGCTATTTAGCGAGAACTATAAAATCCCGCACCATGCCTGCAAGACTGGAGTCTATAGGCGGACTTACAAATATGAGTTCACTAACGTACCTCCATGAGCGGCGTGTGTCCATTCTCGTTGTGGTCCTCGACGTTGGCGCCGCTCTCCAGCAGCGCGCGCACGCACTCCTCGTGTCCGCCGGCGCACGCGTACATGAGCGGCGTGTTGCCCGACCCCGACACCGCGTTCACGTCCGCGTGGTGCGCGATCAGCAGCCGGACGATGTCCACGTGACCCGCGCTCGCCGCCTCCATCAAAGGTGTGCAGTCGCCCTAGGAGATGATAAAGTGTTTAGGATATGTTTAACTAAACGAACAATTAAAACAAAAAAAGTCTAGGCGAAGAAAATAGCTTTGAATATACAGAATTACACACACACATAAAATCAGTTTGTATTATTTACCTTGATGCCGCGGTCCTCTACACTCGCGTGCATGGCTAGCAGCACTTGAGCGAGCTCGTAGTATCCCGCGGAGCACGCGAGCGAGAGCAGCGACTCGCCCTCCTCTGTGGTCTCGTGCACGGAGCGGCCCTCCGTCAGCAGCTTCCTCACGGTCCCCACGTCGCCGTCCGAGCACGCCTCCGCCAGCGACGGCGCCCCGTCCGCGCCCACCGACGACGCCACGGTCGGCGTGGTTCCCGTTGCACTCGACCCGCATTGTTGACTAGAACAATCACCGTACAATTATATCTGTCTCAAAATACAACCAAACAACGATGATGTAACAAAAGTTAATCAGATAAGATCAAAGCTTAACGAATCACCGTCTCGAGTCGGTCTCATCGAATCGACGCGAGAATCCTTACGGACTCATCAACGTCGGCCCGAGAGGCTTCCCGCCCGAACAAAATTGACTCAATCTCGGAATATCATCATGAAAAATTAAGCCTAAATGTGAGAAGATAAGGCGAACACATTTATAATTAAAAACAAACATTTTGCGTTTATTTTTGATGATGAGGACTTGAAAAAGAGAACACGTGTACTGCGTATATGATGTTCTTTGTTTACATTAGCGGTAAATAATTGATGACGATGCATTATAAAACTGAATCAATAAATACTATGTCGTAGCGGAATCGGAACAAGATAGCGAGGCATCTTTATTTTATTCATAAAAAAAAACCGGTAAGTAAGCGGTCTGTTTTCAATAACACTGTTAAAACCAAAGCAGTGATAACATATTGGCTATGATAATTTATATATAACAGTAAACAAATACTGCGAATTGTGACGTAATAGGAAAATTGAATATGTATGTAAATCAGGGAAACCGAGTATCGATGAATGAATCGAGAATATAGTGAAAGGAGAAAGCGTGATGTAACGTTTGATATTTTAAGATCAGATAGCGATCAAATTAGGAGCTTAGAACACATTAATGTAAAGGGTAATCAACTTTACATATTTAGAAGTAACATTGTTTACCGCATGTAATATTAGACAAACTATCTGACTTTTTCCATAATTGATATATTTAGGACGCCCATACTTGCATCACGCATATTTTGGGATTTCATGACTTCGATATTTCAGTAACGGAAAATCCGAAACATGAGTGATTAAACCGTCCATAATCAATCATTAGTAGGTGCTTTTATTAGCAAATATAACGACAAAATAAAATAACCCAGAAGGTACAGAATGCGATGTAACACGCTGTTGACCGAAATATGGTACAGGAATCAAACAATTTGTAGCAAGGGATAGCTTTTTATGCAAGTACAGACACATCAGGCTCCCACAATCTGACAAATGTCTGCAATAAATTTTCAACCTTCTCACAATAGTGGAAGGTTAACGTTCGATTGGTAAAATTTGACAGATTCGGGTACCGTGACCTGCTGTCGTCTGTTCTATACAAACAACTAGTGGTCCTAGCACAAATATGTGTGCGTAAGTACACCCGCATTGGACATACCGTCAAGCATTCTTAAATTGTTTACATGGTTATGCGTGTGAGCCGTGTGTGAATCGAGAAAGCTTTCAAATAATACACACATGACTTAATGCGCTTTTATGGCCTTCGAATGAACCCGAGTGACTAATCTAGTGTTACGCAGAAGTGTAAACAAGGTTTGTGTTCAATAAAATGTAGTTGCGAATCGTTTGTCATTTCAGTCAATTATTTTAAATAATCATTTCTATATGCTAGGACTAACTAACAAATGATCATAGGAAGACTGAAGATTGGAGCGAAAAAAACACGAAAAATGGATACAGTAAAATTGATATTTCTTGAACTAATACGTAGATGGTACACGAAAGCACGGTACAAGAGATCGTTCAAACTGAAAATGTATTTGCGCTTAATTACACCTTCGCTGATACAGGAGGTGTAAAGATATTGTAATGAATTTGAAACTCAAAAACTGACAATGTTATTTTTATCATGAGTGTCCTACTTTCTTCAGTTCCACACTTCACCTTTTAAAGGCAACTAGGTTATACGTATTCTATACTACGGCGACAAAATTAGGGCAGGTCGTCTAGAAGAATTGTTTGACTGTGTATTCCAGATTGATATTACAGACGTTCCCAGTCCCTAGGCGTCTAAGAATAGATGTTACAGTTTTAATTTGTAAAGCAACCTTTAAAAAGGTTAGATCAATATACTTGATGGAGGTAGAAGCGATTGTTTGTAGGAATTCAGTGCCCGTATCGTATTGAATCTTGATACAAGGACAGTCTAGACTAGGATTTATGTAACACATATGATTAGTCTCGAAGTGCCCGGATGAATCATAGACACAGTGAACTTCGTTCGTCGACATGTTAAAATGAAAACATGCAAACCGAAATGACATTGAAGGGTCTAGTGTTATTAAACGACTCCTGTGATCAAACGACCATTTGCACTAGTTGTTACTTTGTCTTATTTTAATTAATAGAACACCGCGTCATCTGATCCCGTTCATTTGTTTCTAGACTTATTTAGGACACAGGGTCTTCAGTGTCTTTAGTTTCATAATGCACCTATAAAAGGATAGTATCTAGATTTACTGATGAAATGCATTTTGTAATTATACGCAAATTGCAGTTAGACAAATCTAAATATCGAGACTGTACTTAGTGAAAAGTTAGTGGTATATTTGTTTTTGACGTACTTTTTGTCCTGGTGGTGGTGCCGATGGTGCGGCGGTGGTTGGTCGCTGCGCATGCGCGTGAGGGCCGCGGCCGCCTCGTCGAGCGCGCACGACACCGACGACGTCAGCCGGCGAAGCACCTCCGGGTCGGCGAGGTGCTTGCCCTCGCCGGATAGCTTGCCGATGCCTGCAGACAAATGTGCATGTCGAATTACTAGCTCCTTCATAACTTCGTGGGGTATTTCCTTTGTTCAAACGTGAGGCGCACTATTGTAAATAGCGTATTGTGTGCTTTGTATCAAAGTGATTGTATGATATACTTTTATAGCCTAGTTTACCAAAGAGGTGTATGAGGGATTTAGCACCCACGTTAATAAGTTACGGGTGAATGACAATATTAGAAGGCAAATGACAATATTGCCCACTTGATAACGAATACACTTTAAAGAACCCTGGTAGATCCTTTATAGCTGTAATAAGTATTGATAAATGCAGCCTGAAAATGTTCAGTTGAAATTGCTCACTATCAATCTGTATTCAATAAAGATTTATTTCTGAATCGGGCTTACTAAATCGATTGTGCAAACTTCATTGGACACGAGTTTAGAGTCATGACACTTCAATGATAATAGAAACTGTAATTCGAAGAGAAACCCTAAATGGCTATGATTACCATTAAAATTACATGATTAGGCCGCAGATTGCATTGCAATCAATGGTTACGATTACCGCAGATGTTTCTCAAGTAAGCTTTTTATATGAAGATTCATTACTTATGTGCAACAGAAAAATAATAAAATAGTGAACGAATGTAAACAGTACAGAATAATTAGAAAGTAATTTACGTACGACCTTTGAAGTGTCTTTATTCACTATCAAACAGCGGAGGTCAGATAAGACCTAATTCAACAGGAAAATATATCGAAACAAACAGGTTATGTAGGATTATCTTCGAAGGATATTACTATCTAACGCTTTTATGAGCATTAACCGTCAATCAAGATGAGCTCAAGCTTTAATTGAAGAAATGGCTCTTGTTTGCGCTTTCGACTAATTGTGTACTAAAGCTATCTAGCTTCTGCCCTGATCGTTGCTTGTTTTGTTGGGAAAGAATCGTTTCTATGTCGTATTGAGTAACAAGGTTTAACGCTTGGCTGTCTTGGTGGAATCCATTAAACATAGCCCATGTCAATCAGAAGTAGCTAGCTATAGTTCTTGCTAAGTCTTTTAAAAACGGTATTTCAAAGCGACTTACTCCAGCATTGCCGTCATAACTGCAAATCAGTTAAATGGACAAGGGGACTGTCTCTGTAGACAACGATAAAAATCTCACGCTAGAAACGACTGCAGCTACGGCACGTTTAAGTTCTGATAAAACGTTTATTGGGTAAATTGTACAAGTGCGGTATTCAGTAGTTATGACTCAGACCGGTTTACAAAGTCTTGCGAATTGTGAAGCTATCGTTGCAGTGGTTCCAAACCTTTTACTTTTGGTGGATCATTTGATATGATGTTGGGTTTGCCTTGATTAGAAAGTGCTTTTGAAATGAAAAAGCTGTCCTGCATACAAATAAAACATGCATTTTTGTAGTCAGCACTTTAGACTTTTGATCCAGTATGCTTTAAAAAGTAAATTCACACGCTTGCGTGAGGTGGTTGAGAGCCACTGGTCTAAGAAATTCCAACGCTATTATGTACTCAGGTAATTTTTAGTGCTTCAGCTAATTAATTGATAATTATCATAGAACCTCAAATGCAAGACTAAGCAGTTGCATATGAATGTTTAAACTGTGCTATGCATGTATTTGATCAGCAAATGGACGGGCAAAAAGGCATAGTATAAATATTAAAGTTAAAGTCAATCAACAATGTTATACTTATGGAAATCCATCCTATTAATTTTCCTCCCATAAAACTTGATAACTTTCATAGATGCACTTTGCGGAAATGTGTCAAAAATCACAAGTCCCAGTGAACATTCCGTTTATAGCCAGTTTCACCTTCGGAAAAGTACCGTTTAAAGCTTAAATACCAGATAATTATTTATAGAAACGACGTTCTACAAAATAAGGGTATTATAAGCTGTTGAACAGACCCTTAATCTAATTAGATATACATGTATGCAAGACATCATTGATATTTGTATCCAATCAATCAACGCATAAACAAAAGATCTATCGCTACTGGATCTGTTATCTCACGCTCCTTAAGTATCTACTCAAGCTAATAAGGCGTCAGATTGAAAAATATATATCAATTAAGTGTTATAGATCGTGGGAGCTTTGATTAGCATTATTATAACTGTCCTTGAAAGGCTAAATGTACGTTCCATATTTGTTACATCAATGGCTGAAAATTAGACGCGATCTATGGGAAACTTTCCCGTTTATGAGGCCGATTTAACATAACTTCAAATGATGCAGGTCACATGTGGGATTGAATGAATTACGTTTTTTTCCCCTTGATAGCGGCAACACATGGATTTTTGTTGTTATGAATTCTAATAAGACATATTGTATAGTTCAATTATGTGAAATAATATTGCATAGGGGTGTATTGTGCAAGTTTCCAGGGATTCGTTGGATACGAAATATTAATCCAAGTCTTGACAACATGTATACGTAAACTTGCTCGTACTTTTAACATAAAGAAGTCACAGCCCTGAGGATGCTGGCGGAATGAATGATGTTGGCTTTCATGTGAAATTAAGTTTTATTTCTACTTTAAACAAACTTATTAATTAGTATAGAAAAAAAATCATGACCATGAAGTATTTTAATAACACAAATGAAGTCTAAGTTCGCGTTATTTCAATGAAATCAAAGCCTTGAATATTTCGGCACATACCGTTATCAGTCGGGACGTTATACAGTATCCCTAATTTAGAATCCACACAATCAAACAGTTGTCTGCAAATGAATACTGAATGAACGGACAAACGGAAGCAATTATAAATGTTGCCAGTTTAGGCTGACACCATATGATTTTATATAACAGTACTCAAACTTCACAAGATATTGTTTTTGTGTAATTGTTCGACTTGAAGGAATTCAACAGAGTACAATGGGGGCAAAAGGAATGTTACATATTTCATACAACATCTATCGAACAAGTTTCTCGGCGATTTCCAACTGATTTCTTAGTGAGACTGAATAACTTTAAATGACGATGAGCGCTTCTAGAGCAAACGATTCATCATACATATTCTATGGGTATTTAATGGGTTTTAGGAACAGTTATTGCAGCTCTCTAAAGACCGCTTTGTAATAGGTATCGGGTTAAGCATCGATCCAAGGTGGCGAGGTTAAATTACAACAAGTTATTGATGAGAGCCTATAGACAAAGAGATGATGCATATTTTGCCGGTCGGACGTAAACGTTTACTGAAAACGCTCTGGGTGCAGCGGTATAAATTAAGAATGTATTTTTTATTTTATGTATTTCATAACAATAGATGAGCAGAAGCGTAAATTCAGTTTTTTTTTGCTGTCATAACTTTGTGAAATCGATTTTATGGCAATTGGGAAATGTGCACACAAAGTCCATTCAGTATTTTCTTCTGGCTTCTAAGAATTTAGGAAAAACTGAAACAAACTTCACTTTTCATATCCATACATGACCTCTAGACAAAGTAAACATTGTTACCATTTTAGTAGAAAAAACATAAGCGTGGGTCGTACTTACTACGTATCCCATCCCACTTAACGCTAATAATTTTAAGGGGGCGGGATCTTTTATCATAAGCTTCCTCGGCAGCTATTTATAAAGGAAGCCTTTACAAATTGATCCATCAAAGTAGGCTTAATTCCTGTGAAGCGATTCCCGTATAAAACGACACGTTTGAATAGCCCACGTCCGCGTGCTGCGCTTCCATTTGCGAGCCGTTAGGGAGATCTTTTTCCGCGGCTGTTCGTGCATAAGTTACGTCACGAGTCGCGCGGTACTTGGGTGGCGACTGGCTTTTGACTGTACCAGCACTTTAATGAGATGCCAAATAAGAACTCTCTGTATTTGCAGCACAACAATACAATGCGACTTCATATATTATTATTGGTTTAATTAGCCACCTATACCTAGTACTAGGTATTGTAAATTATATATTTATCGACGAGGACACCATTATTTTCCCAAGGGCAGAATAACGAATCGCTATGTGTATGGATAGCTGCTATCAACAATACAAGTTAGCGAATTAAATATTTTATGCACTTTTACGGAAACCCGACAAGGCGTAGAACAACGTGTGGGCAGCTTAATCATATAGGTGTGTTCGAAGTTTTTACTTTTAAATATTTTTTTAGCGCCGACTATGAAACTATGCAAGGTCGTATCCAAGTAGAATATAGACTTTATTATATTACGCGGTATATTATTGCACGATGATTAAATCCTTAATTATCTTTGATTCCCTTTAATTGGCAAATGCAATAGTTTACGGGTGTTAAAAGTTGATGTGTTCGTTGCAGTCTGACGAAAGTTATCGATTTATTTTATACTTACTCAGACGAACAGTGAATGCAGCAATGTGTGCGAAGAGGTCAAGGCGGGTTCTGCTTTATTTTACTAGTCACATTGTCGCCCATTATTTGCTAATATTTTGTACTTAGTAGTATCACTGGATCGATATAACGTGTATTATATTGTACTAGACATATTTAACGAAATAATACGACTGGTTTTAAATAATAAGTATAAATCACGCTATTATTGTTCACATCATGCATGCACTCAGGTATTTGCGTTACAGTGTCACCTTTCCAATACAATAAATAAAATATAAAACTGCTACCCAAACTATTTCTAAAATTTATTTTACACATTTATAACATATATTTTACAACACGTATGCATGTAAAATAATGTTTTCACAAAATACATAAAAGCATGATCGCGTAGTATGTGTAGCATACAACATAAAAAGCACAGCGCATTCTCACATCACTTTCAGTAGTATCAACAGCATTTTATGTAAATTCATTGTATCAAAAACTAATTGTTTACGAAACAGATAGTGCGTGGATCACGCTAACATCTGGCCGCGGCGTCCCAGGCATGAGTGTAGCGTAACGCCAAACAGATTCAATGTGCGCGCCCGAAGCTTATCAATCGCTATGGGGCACTGGCCGTGGTGTGAGTAAGCAGTGCCGGCGATACATGACGTATACTCCACCGATTTACTACATATTTTATTAGTTGACGAGCTAAGCGCGCCTTATCGCCCGATATTGTAAAATCAATCGCTTTTAAAATGACGCGACCCGATCAGTTTAATCTAACACGCTTTACAATATTTTGTGTACGTTTTGATTTAGCATATTAGAATCTTAGGCGTATAATATCATGGTTGTTTTTATGGTCTGATTGTTGTTAGTCGCTGTCGCTGTTATATTGTACCAAGCGGGCGGTGCGTAGAGTGGCGCGTCTGCTTCTAGTGACGTTGCACATTTCGGATGTCAAGTCTAGCAGCACGGTGCGAGACGGTGCGTTGGAAATCGTGTTCGAGTCCAATTCATGCAAATATCTCTTTGTGATTTAGTATAATCAGGCATGAGACCGCATTAGCGTTGTAAATTAACATTCAAAACATTATCATTTAAATACTTTTCTTTGATAGTTATAAAATCTTTGTCTTTGGTAATATTGAAACAACAGATTTAATACATTGAACTCGTACACATTCCATAATACAAAAAAAAATGTTATGCAAAAAAATTGTACAAAGTACTATGAGAATTCGATCAATGACACCAGCCATCCATCAAAATGCGCACACAATACTGATGGGAAGTTTTAATGATAATGAAAGCATGCAATAAGAGAAAAAAGACAGAGTAGAATACAATTTAATTAACACCTATATCGCACAAATTAGTATTCAAAATGGTTTGATATTAGGAACGTAAAATGTTGTATAGGAAAAGTATGGTTATGTGTCCCAAGGCGGTCGTTAGCAGACGTCGGTCGGCTACGTCACGCGTGTGTCAACAGCAACAGCTGCACATAGATAAGTTAAAGTACCGCGCGTAATTTACTTAAACCGGTAGTGCTAAATGGCCGAACCGCCGAACGTCCACTAGCTTCCTGACTACTCCAATATGCATACCATGACGACGAGGTAGGTAGGTATTCTTAGGAGGAAAATTCCTTGGTAAATAATCTTCTATTTAAATACAATTTTATTGCTCCTTAAAGATCTTTAATGGAGGTGTACAAGTGAACCTTTTTAATAATCTGAAACTTGATCATCTATTAGTTGTATGACTACATGTAAATTAAAAGTGACATGATCTCTCAGTGGTGTTAAACTGCATTATCAAGTATGCAAATTACATAAATAATTATGCATAAACCTTGTTGATCATAATTATGAAATTATAATAAGTAAAGGGATTTCTGAGATGTTGCACCTATTTTGTAATGGATAGTAAATTATTTACTTTTTTTTTCTAATTGGGCAATTTAAATCAAGGCCAAATAATAATTTAATATTTTATACTTTAGACCAAAATTTAAACTAAATATTATTAACCAAGTACAGTTCATAATGGGAACATCAACATATCCCAATATAAAGTAATATGTAGTTACATTTGGTGATATTATTGTTTGTTTACATATTGCTATACTAATATGCAAAGTTCATTCAACTCAGATTGACTCCGCTCTTAGTCAAATTCATCATTGTGATAAATGTGAGAAATCACTATTTCCAAAAATGTTAACCTATTAAAATGTACTTAAGATAAAATATAATAAAATAATATAATAATAACTATGTCATGCAATTGTTGATATGTTTATACTGAATCACATGCTAAACTTTTAAAGCCATATCTTGTTGTTATCTGTTTTTTGTTTATAGTAATTGATGAGACAAAAATATAAAAAAATGGTAATGTTTTATGAAAAAATAAGATTTACTTTAATAGATGGAATTATTTCAAAGATGTATTTTTTTCATAGCTCAGTCAAAACAATGGACTTCCTTTCTATAGCATCCAGGATTGCAATTATTGAGTATTATGAACATAAAATATAGAATTGAGCAAACAAAAAGAACAATGGACGGTATAACCTTTGAAAATTAGATACATTGTTATAAAACAGGAAAGAAAATATAATTTTACATTTAAATGAATGAAGGTTAGGGATATTAGATATAAAGTAATTTATGATAATTAAATTTCAGCTTTGTTAGTGAGCAAATGAAGTTGTAAATCAGCGTGAGTGTTCAGACAATAACAGTAAAGAAAATAAATTGATACAGGTTAAAAGTTAATAATTCCTTTTGAGGTTGTGATGGAATTCTATCTTTGTGAATCTAGTTTCCAAGTGTTTATATTATCTGTGTACAATGTTACGCCAAGTGCGAAGATTTTCTTAAATTTGGATAACTTCTTTTACTGTTCTCTGAAGATGACCATAACTTACATATGTATGTAGATAGCAAATTATTTTCTCCATAATAAAGTTTATGGTTGTTCAATAAGTATCAACATGAATATCACTTGTACTCATATAGCACGGGTAACATACCAGCTGCTTGGAGCAGAGCCTCGAGACGTGCCTCCATCTCTGGGTCAACGGCCCGCTCCGGGTCATCATGGGACAGCAGGAACTTGGATGGCTCTGCACCACCACCTTCTTCTTCCATCTCCGCCTGTTACACAATAAAACCCATCAATTAATCATCTATCACATTCAGACTCATATGTATAGGGGCGCTCTGATTTTATAATATTAAAAATTAAAATAATCTTCACTGAGACACTTTATGGTTGAAAATAAGGGAGCTTAATGATTTTTAATTTAAATATTGTGATTTCAACATAGAATTCAGTAAGCTAGTTATTGCTTTTATGACACTTAACTTTTACAACACCAAAAAGCATTATAGGTTAGTTTTAGTATTTTAGATCATTCCACTAGAGGTTTAGCATAATTTTGAATCATTTTAAGACATGTATAGGTTACAGATTATTAGTATTGTTAAATAAGATTGGAAAATTTGATATTCAGATAAATAGCATGTTAGAATCACAAGGACCATTCAACATAAAGAAAACAAATATGTGGTAATTGTCCATAGCACACACATTATGCAGGTTAACGGTAAGAGTCACTCAAACTGCAACAGCAATTGTTGTTGGTGAAGCTCTGGGCACTGAGTAATGTAGTCTTCGACTTACCAACAGGTCTGGCCTGCTAAGGCACAAACAAGCCAGCAAGATCTATAACACCAACGAGAAACATGTGAGATGTACTGACAATGTGGTGCATAAGGACGGCTTTACAGCTAATCATTACTGTCAATGGTCCTTGCAATTCACCAATAACCGTAGTTTTTGCGCGAATATCAATAGACGTTTTGCACGACTTGGTCATTCGTGACGACACAAAACATTCCATGATCGTCAATATTTATGACGAATCCAATAGAAAATTATATAATTCGCACTTTCATAGTAAAATAACGTCATGAAAATCCATTATTCAGAGATTTACATCGACTGAATGCATGTGATCCGAGAAACATGGCCACCGCACATCAAACCCTATCCAAAACACAAATAGACAATGAAAACTCTCTTACGGCGGATTAGCCCATATACATCGTAGAATTACAAAGAATCAATTGAATACTGTCTAGGAACGGCTGGCATAAATAATTTCATGCATTACTCAGTAGTACGTATGTACTTATGACTTTCTGACGTTTTACGGAATATTTGGCAAGCGACGTACTCTATTCAGAATGTAAAATAGATTAGTCCGTTTCAGCGTGCTACGCACGATTTCAAGCAAATATTGCTGCTAGAAGAGTGGTTTCGGTAATAGAAGAAACTGTACGGTTAGAGCAGACATGTACAAGATGTCCCTTGCAGTATTTAGAGCGGTACAGATAATCACATTCCCTCACTGCCACCGCCTCTGTCGAAAACAAAACACGTTTTACCTCGGACACAGATTCATCCTCGCTTTCCGAAGAGTCCGTCATGTATTTGGCAGGCGCTCCTGAATACGTTTCGGTTTCAGATTTGGCCGGACTCGAAGCCGAACTTTGAGGAGTGGACGATTTTACCACATCAAGTTGCACATTCACCTTATCGATATTTCGGTTTTCAGACTGTCCAACATTCTGCATCTTTGTCCTAATCCAATATAACTTAATTAGTCTTTTAGTATCAACACTTTTTCTACGAAATTAACACGATCTTATATTACCAAACAAAATTTATTTCGTCATTTAGCCAGGTTGATACCCGCCATGTCTACTACTATGGCGAGGTTCCCGGATGCTTCAAGTAGGCTAACCAATTATCTCCCTCTGGTGTAGTAATTTTGAACTTTTCGTGATGCCATCTACCACCAAAAATGCGAATTTTAACAAATAGACAATATATTTACTTTTTAAAGTACTGTGCATGAATGTAAACAGCCAGTTAAAATATTTTCATAATTCATTTCAGGACAGTACATGAAATAAAATAGACTTTGGGACTATGTTATGGTGTCACGATTCGCAAAAATCGATTTTATTATAAAAATTGTTCAACTTAGCTAAGCTTCGCTATCAAGCGCAATGGCTGTTCGATCCATAGACAAGTTTTAAAATGATACTAGTTTAATGGGTCTGATTTAGTAACCATGATTTTCTTCAAGTTTTATATAATATTATTGAATCAAAAATCAAATTAAAATGCATCCATGTGCTTTTGCAATAATTTTGGAGCGAGTAACACTTCATTTTACTTTAAATATGGCAACTTTTTTCCGCTCACCAATCAATGATGAGCTGGGTTTGAGTTGATTTCTATTCGGCCAATTATAATACGACTTTGAATTTGACATGAATCAAATGTTACCATGCTAAACAATACTGATCTTTCCGGCTTTCCGCGTGAATAATGATTACTAAATTATGTATTGTCTGTGAACTTTTATTTCCAGTTTGCAACATAAAATGTTGCCAAGAACACAAAACCAATGAAAATCTTTAAAAACAAGAAAAATGAATGAAAATACTGGTGTAAGAAATATTTTCCTGAAAGAAATGGTTTCTTATTTGTTTTGCCGGCTGAAATGTTAAGATCGAGGAGTTATAAGTGATGTGCCATGTTTTATACTTATTTAAGTAATATTAAATTGTAAAATTATGGTTTCTAAATTGAATTGTACCTGTGAATTATTGTGTTTTTGAATTTAAAAGGTTTGTGGATGTTTTCCGTGATGTGATTTTGGAAATAAACTAAGCAGGATGGCGCGAGACGGTGATTTGCCAACTATTTTTAATCCCAAGCGAGTGCGCGCACCTTCTGTGATAATTACGAGCGAAGAAGTGGTAGAGAGTGAAAGGGGTGGAACTGGAGATGGGGACAGGGATCGTCCGAATGGTCCTCCGACGCCGCTGAGTCCTCGGGCGCCGCTGACTCCGCAGGCCTCCGTGTGCTCGGCTCCGCCGCTGACCACGCAGCCTTCGCTGCAGCAGGCCTACAGTGAGTCTGCTGCTAGCAGTCAGGATGAGGAGCGTCAGCTGCGTGACAAGAAGTGTCCTCGATCTTGTTGCTCAAAATTTGCTAAGAAGGTAAGTAAAGTTTCTATATAATATATTAAAGTTTAGCATCCTTGTGAACAGTTTCAGCAGAAGATTATCTTCTTTTTAAACGAATCTTATAAAAGTATTTGTTTCAGCCAGTTTACCATCCTGATTTACTGAACATATCTCATGATGCTGTTGACCTAACATTGTGCACCTATAGCAAACCATTATTCAATATTGGCCAAGGGAAATCCATCCCAATAGCTGCAACAAATTAATTCAAACATTTAAATACCTTTATTGAATCTTTCATAGCAATTTGCACATAAAAACTCCTTGTTTCAGATATACTATGGTATTTGTGTAATGCTAACGCTGACTGCTAGCTGGGTAACATCAACCCACTGTATAAAACACATGTACCTTGAGGAATATCCACCAACCACCCATGGGATGGTATACACTACCGAGTCATCCCCTATGGTCAATAACTTCACTAGGCAGCAAAACAATGTAAGATTTTTTTTTTAGAATTTTCCACACCTGTACCCATTAGCTTAGATCTTATAAACTTTTCTAAATAAAATTGAATTCTGCAAGTCAGGTTCTGTAGAATTTTCACCAGACAACGGAATAGGGAAGACATTCAATAGGAACCTGTAATGGAAAAGTCCAATTTTTTATGCTATTAAACCTTCTTCATACTTGAGGACCTTTAGTATCACTTGAGTGGGGCTCTATCAAAAGTAAAACACATATGTATATTTTCCTCTTTTTTTCAGCATCTGTACAACGCACCATTCTTTACGGCTTGGTTTTGCACCAACTGGTTGATATTCTTTTACCCTCTCTACCTGATAGTAATGCTCATACACAACAAGTGTAAATCTGCCAATGATATTGTGTTCGATGCCTTCAGTGATTTTAAGGAGAAGGGGTTCACTTTTGGTGAGTATATCATATATTTTTGCAGCTTTCACATGAAGTCTCAGCAAAAAGAACTAGGGCTTAGAGCAAATAAAAATCGATTTCACACACATTCCATTTACTTACTTTGGTAAATGTAAGATTAAAAATTTCGGAAAGTTACCTAGACAAGCATTTTTTTATAGTTCCAAAAACCCTTCACACCAAATTCATGCTAACTATAAAAGGCAGTTTTTTTCGTCTTTTTTACGCGTCAAATCAGTGTGAGCGCTGTTATCTTCGTAAAAGTACATAGTTACGTCACCGTAATCAAAAACCACCTTTTAAAAATATCTAGATGACTTTGATCACCCCACCAAGGATATTTCGGCAAGACTGGTCATTTCCAACACAGGGCAGTAAAACAATGTTCTCTCAAACAGCACGATTCATAAGCCGATGCGGTCTATTCTGCCTGCTATGGACGGTCACAATCTACATGTACACCTATGCACTGAAGATCTTGCTCTCCACTGACGTGATGGCACTGTTCGCCACTAACGTATCCTGCATCTACCTACTCTCCTGGGTCATACTACACGAACAGTTTGTTGGAGTCAGGGTGAGTAATCTAAATAAGGTTTTATGTTTTGCGTGTGGTCATTATGTCCCAAGGACTAGCGCGGACTTGAGAAACGTAGGCTTAGATCTCGTTGCGATTAGGTCAAGGACTGAATTACCGGTCAGGCTGCAATTCCCGTATTTTGATGTAGCATTGGTTCTGGCCGAAGGCTCTTATGTCCTGAGAATTAAAGTTTTACGTTATCTTTGCGTAGGTAAATAATCATCTGACTCTTGGAAACAGGTGAGCATTAGCAGAGTCAGCTGGCATCATTTTTCTTTGGGGTATCGTGGAAACCCACAAGAATACCCTGTAATTCAGGCTGATATACAGAGACAGACATTCCCACACCCGACCACTTAGTTCTTCATAATATTACCCCGGCCCCAAGGCCTCAGGTGTGGTCGCGTGTGTCCGAATTTACTAATGCTCGCCACGGCCGGAAATAGCGCCGTTTGTTTTTAACTCATACTTTATTTTTATAATCTTGAATCGCAGTCACGAATAGGCCCTGGGGCTCGGGTCGCTCTTTGTGACTAGAGGTTAATTAATATCAATTAAGTTTATCACGAAACTTTGAAGTCTACAATTACTGGCAACAAGAAGTTTGAAACAGGCGAAAGGCGACGGTTATTATTTTAAATGTAGCTACTCCAATTTATTAACCTACACTTGTATAATGTAGAAGTTGTGTAAATAATTGACGAGTCCTTTTATGCTAGACAAATGGGAAAAACACATTTGATATTGGCAGGGCCACAGCTAGAGGTTTCAATATTTAATGCGGGCAAATTCTCTGAAACATAGTCGATATGTTACGCGATCGTAGTTGTGGAGACATCTACTGAATTGTGTCGTATTTTAGATTGTAGCTGCGATACTATGCGACACGGGTATCGCTCTCCTGGCGTATATGGATGGCATCACGGGCAGCTCAACTCTTGGGGGCGTGGTCCTAGCTGCATGTGCGGCCGCGGGCTTCGCTATATTCAGAGTAAGTAAGACTTCGAATATGTATAATGTTATACCAACTTTAGCACGGTTTCTCTCTAATGCTGACTTCCTGAGGGAGCTATTTTGACCTTCCAACTTTATTTTAAGCTCGTTGGGGTGTATAATGAAAATGTAGAATACGCTGGCGGAATTACTTTCGCCCTTACATACTTTTACGTACTTAAATAAGGACTACTTAAATTTTCGGCTGTATTCGTATGTTTTCGTTTCTTTCTGGCCCTTTAAGCGAGTTGCAAATGAAGATAAATAATTGAAAAAGCGTATAAATAGATGTTACCAGTACATAAAATAATCCCTTAATTGTATTTGACGTCACTGAATGTAATTTTCTTCTTAGTGGCCTTCCATGCTCTTATAAATGTTTAGAGATGGGATTTGAATTTAAAAAAATAAGAACTAAACCTACGCTGAAGTACCTAGTTATACGACTGACAAACTTTTATGAAATGACTGAGATTGTAATTATACCCACAATAATATGACCCACGAGGCAAGTTGGCCCAGCTGTTACATAATTTTGGTACTAAGGTAAGACGAAGTTTTGTGGCTGAGCTAAAATTGTGTAGGATAGAAGTTTTTCCAGATAGAAGGCGTTTCTAATTTGTACGTGTGAATCGTTATAGCCAAATGGATGAACCAATTATAAACTATATTTTCTTTTATCGAAAGCTCATGTTCACTTATCTGTGTTTTAAATATATTGGTCAATCAGAATGTTTAATGAGAAAGGAGCGTTAAAGCCTTCACGTAATGATTAGCAGTTTGCGTGGGCAACAAATCTAATTTTAACAATGCTTTATATTATTATCAAACAAAATATGTCGTGACCACGCCTATCATTACTCAGCAGTCAAAGTGAACAAGGACTTTGAACAGCCCACTTTCACCCAATTGGGAAGTTCAGAAAACACCAACAATCAATCAATTGACATATTTTTTATGAGCTGTCGAAACGCGATGTCCCCATAGATTTTATATGAAAAACACACAAAGCCGTGACGTCAAGAATCAATTGCCTATTTATTGATTTCAAAGCAATTAACAGCCTATTTTCACAGTTCATGTATAATAGCTTTATGGTGAACGCCAGAAGCGCCGAAGAGTCGAATGCGGCAAACTCGCCGAACGAAACGAAGTTCAGAATTCATTCGAATCGTCCGATCTGGAAGAATCATCAGTCATCCGAATTCGTCTGGAATTCTGAGGCCAGACGAATTCGGATAACATGAGTGAAGAAACAATGTCTTCGTAGGGTTCAACGCTTTCGACTCCGATAGATATGCTTTCACAGTAACTGGGACTATGGGTAATGTTGCTTTAAATTATGCAATAGTTATTTGTTTGTAGGTGTTATTCAGAAAAGTGATGGGTGACGTGAACTCCGGGCAGCGAGCCCTCTTCTTCTCGATCCTGGGCATAGTGAACGCGTCACTGCTGTGGCCGCTGTGCTTAGCGCTGTACCTCACAGGCTCAGAGATGTTGCCCTCGCATCGTATGCCCTGGATATACCTGCTCGTCGCTAGCATTGCGCTGCTCAGTAAGTACCGTTTCTATGTAGTTTATCAAATTGGCCCTGACTACTTTTAAAGGTGAAGTCCTATGCAGCGATCATCTCAACACTCACAGTTGGGATTTTTGCGTGTAGAAAATAGTTTTATATTAAGCTGGCATGATCCTGTATAACAAAACTGTTTAAAAAGAAGGTAAAATTAAATTTAAGCGTGTTTTCTTTTTCAGTTTTCCACTTGGTGTTTCAATTCGGCAATATCATCACGTACAATATATTCGTCTCGCTCGCTCTTATCACTGCGGTTCCCGTATCAGCAGGTATACATAATACACAAATAGTAATGGCAAAATACCTTTAAAAAGTTCCAAAGATTTTCAAATGATTTTTTTTCTTTAGCCTTGGATGTGGTTCTATATGGAGTACAGTTCGAGGGTATGAACTTGGCTGGACTGATTCTGATCGGCGTCGGTTTCTTCCTAGTCATGTTCCCGGACAACTGGCCCGATTACATCATGAGGCTTTTGAGGTGAGTCATTAAAATCAATCAAAGATTTTGCATAATCAATTTTAGTATAATCTTGACCTTCATCCTATCTAAGCTTGATGACTAAGATGAAATCAATGACATCAGTTCATTATTTCTGTTGAATGTGTTTTAGTATGAATCATCTGGTAATTTATTTTTGTCACCACGTGATACGAGTGGACACCACATTTAGCGTCTGACGGTCTGCGGAAGATAGATCGGATAAAAAAGTGGCGTGTTGTATACCTAAGACTGAAATGTGGGGCGCGGCCGACGATAGTTTACATAAATGATGATATCAAATAGAAATAGCAGAAGTACACCTTGATAAATAATCAAGTCATCACGACCCGACGATAAAGGCTTATGTTATTTCACACTGTATCGATACAGAAATGATTTCAGAATACCAAATCTTAGTCGTATTCTTGTGACCAGATGGAGCCGCAGTCGCAAGCGCGGCACAAACGGCACGGGCCGCAACCGGGACGCCATGGACTACCGCACGGGCTACATCCGCTCGCACCTGCGGTCGCCGTCCGGCCGCGTCAGGTGACCGCCCGAGCCCTAGCAGCCGCTCCTCGTGGTCGCCTGCGCGCCCGGGTGCTACGAGCTTACGGTCAGGAAGTCGGTTTGAGGCGGTTACTCATACCTCTGTTTTGCCAGATTACATATTCTTTGCCGAATTCGGTCTACTTTGCCAGATTGGGTCTTTTCTGTATTATAGTGTCTTTTTTGCAAGGTAAGGTCTTCTTTGGTGTATGTATGGTTAAATATTGAAATTGTTAGGTATAGACGAAACAGTTTGCAAATATACCATCCTGCTGAAGAATTAACATTATGCAAAAGGTTTTTCATCGAAAAGATGTCTAAAAATTTTAAGTCTTTATTCTGCTATCAACTTTATACAAGTTTGCTGTAAGAAATAAATATCTACGAAGCTGTAATTTCTCGTCAAATGCTGAAATCGGTTATGTTTAAAGCATACAAAATTTCAGATCGGCATCAAAACAGTATCTTTTGTTTCTTTTTTTAGGACCATAATCAGTTAGGATACTTTTGTAAATATTTGGAAATTTTCGCAATGAATGAACTTTGAAGAAATTAGAAAAAAAAACACTTTTTTGATTTTTGGTGGTCAGTCTTAAGACCTACTGATTTGTACCGTCTGGCAAACAGGGCTAAGATAGAGCCGCGAGATACATCGATCGATATTACATAAAATGTTTTCGCTTAGTCTAGTGGTTACGTAGATTCGTGTACGTCTCGGCACGGTAGAATAATCGATTTACAGTTAAGTTTGCGCGAAAAAATCATTCGTATTTTGCTGGTTTACGATTATATTTTTCCTAGTCGAGATTTTATATCGCCTTATCGTTTGGCCATACCGATGCTTTGCTCGACTAGGTCCATTTGATTACGTAATAAAATTTTGTGATAAAAAAAAAAAAATGCAGCGCAAACTTTAAAAAATAGTCGTTAAAACACATTCCAGCTCTATATTTCCTGCCCACAGGGCAACCTCATGCCACTGTCCAAAATGTCCACTCCCAATATTCCAAATTATCAATATCTATCTATCTAAAACATTCCCACTTCTCTATCACTTCTTAGTACTGAATCTCTTAGCAAGTTTTAGTTATATGTACGTAACTCGGCACTCGAAACTATTCTTATCTTATGGTACTTGCATACTTATCTCGGTGTTGTGATCCACCCGTAGATTTAGCGTAGGTTTAGGACCACTTAAAGGTATGAAAAAAAGGATAGAAATTGTGATAGCAAAAAAAAACAATAGTCTCTAAATAAGTAAAACTCAAATTAAGACTTCGATAAATTCTTTCTAATTTCAATTTTTAATGACAATAATATTATAGAAACTGATATTATAATAAAGGTTGCATAGTAAAAGTATTTCGTGGTGAATTAAACTTTATTTCATACCTTTAAAGGTCCTCGGGAATGGCTTCCGAATTTGTATCTTATTAATCGATCTCAAAGAATCTAGTCAAATATTATAGTCAGGGTAAATTATATAATTAGATGTAATTATAATTTAATATTACTATGAAAGTCGATATGTAGCTGGATCGATGCTAAATCGCTTATAAAAAGGGTATTCGCATGCTGTATGCAAATAGGAAATGATATGGGGAATCGTAAAGATAAACTTTCAGGCATAGATGTGTGATGCACGTTTGGTATATTCTATCGAACAGCCTAACCAGTGAATAGCTAATTAAGCAGAATTTTACCAGTTTGTCAAGTTTTATCATCTTTAAAAATATTCTATTTAACATTGTCTTAAAACTTTTTAGGCTGTTCAGTAGACAGAGAAAGGTGAATTCAATACTCTTTGTCAATAAACTCTTCAATCTTAAATATTCGTAATTGTCGAACACTTTAGTTTAATTGTCACGTTTCCCTGTATTGTATAAGTATTACAACCGCCCCAATGTAGTGTTAACTCATATTATATCGTAGCACTTTATTGAAACTATCATATTTAATGGATGTAACGTAGACGTAGAGATTAGTATCACGTTGTCCGTTTTCGGATGTTTTATAGATGCGTTACGACGTTTTTAAGGATTGAAGTTTGAGCTTAGTTGTCGATGGAAGGAGGTTGATTAACTGTTGTTACTGCAACAGTTGCGCGTACATGTTATATGTAACGTGGTTTAGAGACGTGACGATAATAATTTTCGTTGACTTTTTGACGCACACTGGCCGTCTCTATTTTTGCCTTATTATTGCAGATCCAAATTCTGTGTAGCTACTAAATAGTACTATATACTCTTTCACTTTCTAACACGAGCATCCAATAAGTTGCGGTTGATTAGAATCGTTTACCGCCAAATGCAAAAACGTAAAACCTTTACTTGATCTTACATAATACAAGTACGCACGATTGACGCAGATTGGCATGCCATGTCGCGGATATCGATTGCTCGGTGTCGTTCACATGTTACTTTATGACGATAAGCGATAGGACGATTTGTTACGCGTTCCATAAGTAATGCCTGACCTAATGACGGAAGCAATAGTGACGCTCTCAATTACGCCGTTTGTACCTTGAAATTATTTCATGTTTACATTGTAATTTGTTTGGTGTTGGGGTAGTCAGGTTGAAGGCAGGCAGAGGAGTATGCAGAAGCTCAAAAGAGGAAGTTGTCTTGATGTGGTGGTTAAAATTATTTGCAGATTTAAGACAGAACTGCTGAGGCTTTAGATATGACTCCATGATTCTGGACACCTGATATGAGTTATCATTTTATCATGGTTCTAAACAGCAACCTGCTACTTACATCATTATACCATCTGTTCAACCTTAGCCTGATAAACTTGACACACAAACTGTTACGTGAAATAATCTCAAACGTTGCTTAATTAATACGTAAACAAATAGAAGTGCAAGCACAGCTCACTCAGCAGAATATACTCAGTCAGCTTTATAACGATGATGCCAGAATTTCAGACTACGCAATAATGAATTTTAGTTATATTGTACGTAACATGTAAACGAGATCCATTAAAAGTTTCCAACTTTGTATTGTACACATTCAAATGTCATAAAATTAAATACATTATTAAAGTTAAAACAATGTAACACATGATGTTAACCATTGTTTTGAATGGTTTGTTTATAGTTCGTGCCTTTACAAGTTGAAGTGTATGTACCTTTGTTGTTACTTGTTGGTATTTGTTAGAGTACGCCTCATTGTTTTGTTGTTCGAGATGCCTCATTTGCACTAGGACGAAAGGTCGACTTGACCCTTCAAGGTGGGACTAGAGGTAACTGTCTGAATTCACTCAACACGTGGAGAAATCCGACTCGATGTAGCCGATCTAGTGTAAATAAGTCGTCACTAAGTTAATCGTTCAGTAGCATTAAAGTTAACTATTAGCATTACGTTCTAATTAATCCAACCTTGATATAAGTTCTATGATACTCATGTAGACTCCTTCTATCTGTACCTTTGCTAAACCTTTTGATGTGTTGTTGTATACCGTCGACGTAGACGTAAGTCGGTTATGTTCGTTATGATTGTGTGAGTGTACCTCGTATCGTCTTAGCTCAATGTCTCTGTTGTGACTGATGTTTTGTACCACGCTTACTGTACATACCTATTTATTTTTTATATCGTCTCATTTATTTTAGATAACTATGTAGTTCCGTGATTTGTATTTCAATTAAGTAAAATCTAAATAAATAAAAAGATAAATCAAAAATATAAATGAAAACTTTTGTAATTCGACGATCTCAAATGATTAATGATGTTAAAAATTTGTACATTGGTTATTGTTTCTACAGTCTTTATTGCTCGTTTTTATTATAAAATTTTAAAGACTGAATTAAATGAAAGTTGACTAAAATTCAATTATGCAGTCATGGATGTTAGTCTAGTATTAGTTTATAGGTGATACTGATGATAATGTTTAATTCGGTTCGTAGAGTACGTAGGGTCGTGTATATCGGTGTCTAGAGTTAGGTAATAACTGATAACTTGTATTTAGGACTCACGTGGTTCGAGTAGTGCAACCTTATGTGTGTAACATTTACCGCGAGTAGTGAACACGAGATAACACCTTGGCCCCTGTGATTCATTTTGTTAATTAAACGTAGACGTAATTTGTTGGTCATGAAATAAAATTTGTCATAAACTTATGTGTTTCATTCATCACCCTCGGCATTGATACAAAGTTTATATTGACTAACAGTCTTGTTTTATTGTGGTCATCACATTGTATGAAAATACTTCATAATACAAATAAAAACATTCAGTTACAATTATTCTAGAAATACATTCATGAAGATTCCGTCCAATTTGTTTAGTTACGTACATATTTGGTCAGACACTGTTGGTGGTGACTCGGTCCCACCGCCAGATGGTGCCGTCATCGCAGCACGTCAGCAGGATCTTACCATTCCGGGATAACGTCACCTGGGAGACAAAAACAAATACATGTTTCTTCAGGGAGCTGAATATTTGTGAAAAGATGAATAGGAAGAAACTACTGGAAAAGTGGTATGGATACTTTGTTTACTTGTCCATGTTTAACTGGCCACTATAGATTGAAAGTAAGTTTTTACCTGTCTGACAGCGGCGACGCATCTCGGATGCACTAGTTGCGACACGCGAGAGCCTCCCGCCACGTTGCCGAGCTCCCACACCATTGTCTTGCCACATTGATTGCCTAACGCTATCACCTGTAAAGTACAAAACCTTTGAATGTAAGACAAGTTCTCCTAACTAGAAATAAATAATATTCTTAGGATTATGTGCCCTTACCCTTTGACTATAGTCCACAGCAAATCTTATGAACCATATCTCACACTCTTTGTAGTCAAACCTGTGCACGATAGTCACAGAGTTGTCGCCGGGACGTAGGTCCGGGTCTTCAAGGCGGCCCGGCTTCCAACAAATAATGGCGTTTTCACATGACTGCAATGAAAATGTACATATTAGCAGTTACAACTTTACAAGTAATATTTGAACGGGGTTGCAAATACTCACCTTAGATAAAATGAGATCACCCATCCATCTTACACAATCAACATAATTCCTATGAATATCTCTAGTTGAAAAGTCTGGAAAGTGCTCCTTCAAGGAATTGAAAGGCCTCAAAGCTCTGTGAGGGTTGAAGCTGTAACTTTGTTTAATGGCTTCATGCATTGATGGCTTGTCTAGACGCCATAGCTTGAGGGAATGGTCCATTCCACAAGACATTATCCTCTCGCCTTTGAGGTCAAAATCGGCGCTCAGAACTTCGTCCCTATGACCTTCGACTCCGCCGAAAATGGCGATGCAGACATCTGTCATGATATTCCAGAGTCGTAAGGCATGGTCTTTGCTGGCTGACAAGAGGAGATTGGGGTCTCTCGGGTGGAATTTGACCTCATTGATGGCATGGCCGTGGCCGATGTAATGCTTGATGCAGGTCTGTGTGGAAGGCTGGAATACACGGACAATGCCGCGAGAGCCAGCAACAGCGAGGAGTGGGAGGTTGGTCTCCTCTTCATAGGACCAGGCGCATGTGTAGAATGTTTCATCAACCTGCAATTTTGTTCATATAGTTTTTAGAAATGCACATATCCAGTTTACTGATACACACCACACAGCTAAATAACTTTAAAAGATGACAATACTGTATTCTAACTCTATTAGATACTTTGTGGTTGGGAATCATAGTAATTGAAACAGATAATCTGTCACCAAAATGAGGTATTGATAAATGTTTTTAATATGACTTGGTATAACCAAATCTTTACTGTTGATGCAATAAACAAATTTTAAAACTTGGTGACTTACATCAGGATCAGCATAGCACTGCAGAAACTTGAAGCCTCCGGAGTCAGGACATTCATATATGGACACTCTGTTGCTACCCACCACTGCAAACACCTGCGGCTGCCCCTCACCCAGGTGGTGGTTGAACTGACACCCAAATAGAGGCTGGCCATGGTCTTCTTTTGCACTACAACTGATTATTTCAAATAGAATTAATTAAAATATTGTCTTTATAGATTGTACTTGAATGACTGGCCTGTGTAATCAAAGCTACCTTTAGATAAAGAGATAACTAAGTTTAGTATTTAAATTCTGTATGAAAAATAACCCAACTTACTTAAATTTGTATGGTGGCTTAACTTGTTTAGTAGTATTCTTTTTCTTTCCCCGTCTTCGCTTCTTCACACGAGAGTTTGTCGGAGTTTCACTACGTGATGTGTTGTCTGTATTCGAAGTGCTTTCAACGCTCGAAGTGTCATCCTAAAACACAGGTTCACAAACTGATACAGGACAATGACCGCCAGCACAAAGCCTGCTCAATATTTATAGCTATATGATGCACGTACACACGACAATCTTTGTGTAATTACAAGTCACATTGACGAGACAGTAAACAATACGAAAAAGAGCATATACTTACGGCTTCATTATCAGAAAAGTTCATACTAATTACAATATTAAACTAGTTACACGTTCTATAGCTTATTTACACAGTTTTCATACAAACGTGCAATTTAAATAGCGATAATTTCAATGCAAGATCGTTTATCAGCTGACAACCAACAGCAACAGCGTCTTTTACGTCAAATGTCAAATTTTCGCGGGAGCTGAGTCATCGCTAATGTAGAGTGCGATGCGTTCGTTGAAAATCCAATTTTGTTAAATAAAAACTAGATCATTAAGCGCTCCCTAGACGATTAATTAAATTGACAGAGTTAGTATTGAAGATTGCTGATGATTTTTAGATATATATTTTTTTATTGCGCAATATTTATCATACGCATGTTCAGTGTTATTGCGTCTAGGGGCTGCTTTGAATTGCTGATACAAATAATGGTAGTCCCAAATTCATTAGCCTTCAAATATAATCTGAAAAACTATTTATATCGTGCATTAATTGGTTTATCATATTACATTTGAATTGTAAGGACTTTCCAAATATTATTACGGCGATTTATAAGATCACGTCTCATGTGTAATGTTAAAAAAACACTTTATATTTGAATTTTTGGCCACTAATCGACGCAAAAAAGGTGGCGTCGGGTGTCCAATGATAATTATTGATATAAAAGAATGTCACTTAGTAATAGATCGTCAGGGTAATGAGAATAAATGATAGTCAAATCATGTTCAAGTACTTTTATTACATTTTCATGGTAGACCCACAAATGACAAAAATATCTACACATCTACAATTATGTTAAATTCTTAAACTAATCACAGCCGTTTTCATATTCTACATATTAAGGTAGACCTATTTAACATATATTTTAATAATACTGATGTTTGCACAAGTCTGAATAGGTACTGAATCATCAACGTAAAATGTAACAGCCAGCTCTGCTATCGATGACAATTTGATGAGCAACACTAATGCATAATATACCTACTGTCGTATGATTAGCACTATTTAACAGTAATGATTCTATCAAACCTAATCAAAATAACCTATAGGCGGCCTCAGTTCCAGAAGTTATGATACGATTGGACTAATCAATCGGACGGTTACTCAAAGAGACAGAAATGTGTGACGCATTTTATGTTTCTTATTGAATATGGAACGTGTGAAATTTTTTCTTCTTCTTTTATACCTAAGACGGACCCAATTTGGAATATTGTAAAATCATTGCGCAATTAATTCTTCATCTTCGTAATTAATTGCGCAATCTTTATTGATCGTCTAGGGAGCGCCTAACATAGTTCAAAGCAAGAGTGGCACTTCAACCTTAAACCAGTCTGTTTCTTTTCAGAGTCGTTGGTTTAGCGTAATTTAGTCCATTGTAATCATAAACTGGGCATGTCTACTGGTACTATATAAATTTTCAATCCTGTCGACTAGTCTTAACCATATGCAGGGGGTTGGCAAGTGCAAGCGTGGCGGAGTGCCACACGGAGCCAGGGTAGAAAGCGGCCCACACGGGCGTATACTCCCGGGTAGCCTGGTCGGGCGCAGCCTCGACCCCATGACACGATCCCTGTGGAACGTAGAGAAGTTCTAAATTAGTCCACAATGATCAGTGAGTAAGTTCATAGTGAGAGCAAAAATCTTGAGGCGGGTGATGATAGGCCCATAAAGATTTTTGATATGTAAATGGATATTTTGCTCTCTATTATAAACTGGCTTTAGAACTAAAGAAAAAAACTTTGAAAATGGTTATAACATGCAAATTAACATATGTAGGTAAATACTGTGAACTGAATGAACAGCAGATGACAGAAGCCTTAGCGTATTCCAAACATAATAGCTCTTCTGGTGGGGGTCACGTACCCCCAGATATTTAGGTTGATCATCAGTTGTCAAATACTCACCGACTAGCGTAAAATAAGGTTGAGACACCAGCAGAGGGCCGCCAGAGTCACCAGTGCAGGCGTCTCGGTCGGGTGCGTTGGCGCACAACATGCGCGGAGTCACTTTCCTGCGACCGTAGCCTGCGCCCGAGCATTCCTCTTGGGCCCAGATCTGGACTGCAGCCTGGAGAATAGTTTGTAATATATTTTTTTATCGCAAGAAGAAGGATCTTTATAGATGAATTAAATTTCGAAATGTAGGATATTAATGATAAAGGCGGTTAGGCCAAATCAAGGTTTCAAACGAGCATGATATCACCTCTCGGCGTTTGCTGCATTAACCTTATGTTGCAACTTACGCTGAATTCTAATGACAAACTTAATCCAATACCAAACAATTTTAAAACTCTAATTCGACACATAAAAGAATGAATACTATGGTATTACTCTGAAAACATATCTACTAATTAAATAGATAAATGTAACTTCACCATCAATGAAGTTACAATACGCACGCGATCCGAATGCAACAGTATCCATTAGACTCAGGAAGCGTTTACTTATAATTAGATTCTTGTCGTGTCATAACATTGTAATGCTAGTTATGATCGTCGCGAGATCGTGTCACATACGGATCGCGTCCACTTCCTTACTTTCATCGGTATGTTGGAAGCAGGGCCCTTTTCGACGGTGCTGCCCCAACCTGTTACTATTGCTTCTTCTCCTTCAAGACCGTCTAGGTCTTCGGCATCTGTAATTTTAATGTTAATAAGTTAAGAGAATAAGGTATAGATCGCAATGCAAAGTTTAGAAACAACAAGAGCTTTTGATAGCTCATTTTGGAACTCGACAAAAATATAACTATCAAAGTAGGTTTAATATCTACGGAATTCACTCAATTCTGGCTAGTTCAGTTGGAAAAAGTGAGGATTACATTAAAGTGCAAGAAAAAGAAATTAAATTATTTTTAATTTTTGACATATTATATGTCATCCAAATTTTTTTGTGGGTTTCAGCCAGTTATGTATAAATTCGATTTGCATCAAGGAGGTTCGATAGATTCTAAAAAGTTTTTATTATAATTTTGATAGAATGTAAATCTTACCGGGGAGGCAAGCAGGTCTGAACAGATTATCTGGAATTGGATCAGCAAGTCTTAGAACAGCTATATCATAGTCGTATGTATATCTGTTGAAGTCTGGGTGTTGTACCACATGGATGACTTCAAACCCATCAGACCTGGAGTTGTTCACATCATATTCGCCCACGAGGACTGAGAGACGAGATGCTTCTATCCTGAAAGTTAAAATAAACCAACGTTATTGAAATATAATTGTAATTGGAGGGCAACAATCTCGTCAAAGAGTCAGCAAATCCCAGCGGGGCCCACTAGGGCCTGCTGGGGCTGCGGGATTGTTCGAAAGAGTTAACGCGGCCCAGGCACTCAAAGGGCTCAAGAAGGAACACCGCGGTGGGTTTTAGTCAGTAAAATGGTAAAAGTCTGACACTCCCTAACGCTGTCATCAAGAGCGGGAGGGGTCATATTCTGATCCCATCGTATAAAAGGGCAACAAGTGCATTGAATGCTCATTAGTGGACTTTGTACGATTTAAGCCGTTACATTTAATTAAAGTGCAATACGATTAGAATGTGCATGCGAACATTCAGAGCATTGAACATTTATGAGACCGACATCATAATAAATTGCGTAAGCTATACTTAAATTGAATTTAAAAATTCGGTTATTAACAGTAGGTATGTACAAGTTCAATACAGTTATTATAAAAACATAAAGTCAATATTTATTTGACCACAAAAGGAGCAATTAAAGCGACATTTATCGCCAATAAGCACGATGTTATCTCTACGTCAGTAAAAGTTCACGCTTCATTTAAAATATTTTCATTTAAGCGTATCTCGTTAAACTGTCTATTAATATTCAGTACACATCGTTAAGTAATGCGAAACAATTGATTCGCGACACTACGTGGCTATTGGAGAGGACAAAAGGATCGCGAGCGCATCCAATGCGACCTTAACCTCATTGGTGTGATGTAACTTTACGGCTCATACATCATATTCCTTTGCCTACCAGATATGGTAAAACTTATAAATATTTATTTGTTTTTTTTTCACAGTATTGTTTTCGTAATATTAATTTTATTGTGTGATGAAAACAATTTTTGTTGTGATGATAAAATCATTTTAGGTTCTAATAAAACATTCGTTAATTTTCCAATTTCCAATAAAAAAACGTAATTATCAAGTTCTAAGTAAAGTTTCCGAGTGTCTCCTCCTATCTATTGCCAATTAAATAGTACCTGAGATTTAGATGATTTTAATCGCTTATTAATAATTCTAAAGGCCTATACCGCAGGCCATGCAACCAGGGCTGGGCAAAATACATGCTTTGCTTTAATTGAAATACAAATTACAAAATACAGTATCGCAAGTAATTAAAATGCAAAATACAAAATACCTTTAGGTAAGGTATTTGAAATATAAAATACAAAATACAGTATTTTAGCCATTTTTAATTGAAATACAAAATACAAATTACTTAATTACTAAAACTATTTAAAAAAAACCGCCTTCAAAAACCATCAGACAATGAATGATGAATGACTTAAAAACAAAATGACCAACATTTTATCCCTTTGTTAGTTCAAAAATTTAACCCAAATTCTTGTCAATACCTAATTTTCTGACATGATGT
>NWSH02000601.1:11638420-11651333 GCA_002382865.2 Heliothis virescens | reverse complement strand
AAACAATAAGCGAAAAATGCTCATTCATAACATAAAAAATACTGAACCAGGTGAATGAAATTTTAATTTTGTTGATTTTTCAAAAACCGCTTTTCCGGTAACAAGTGCAGTGTTGCCAACTCTAATAGCTGCTTTACCATCATTGCACTTTCGCCTCGCACTCACACTCACGATCGCTAAATGAAGTTTAAATGTATTTTAATGTTAAAATGTATTTTGAAGCCTCAAGTATTTGAAATACTAATTACAAAATACTTCGTCGTCAGGTATTTGAAATACGAATTACAAATTACATTTTAAGGAAGTAATTGAAATACAAATACCAAATACGTATTTGTATTTCAATTACGTATTTTAATTACAAGTAATTCAAATACTGCCCAACCCTGCATGCAACGCCAAGGTGACCGTATCATCTAACATTGGCCTCCATACTCTCATGCAAATATTCCAGGTCGTGGTCGGTAATCAGTCATAGGTTTAGGTCCAATAAAGTACAAATAAATAGGTTTGTTTCTTTTGAAGCCAACGCACGTAGCTCTGTGATGGATAGAGATTTTCTAACATGGCAGCATCGCGACCATGACTCACTAAGGGATATCCCTCCGATATTCGAAATTTTTAATGTGCTAGATTGGGTAATTTAATTTGGTAATTAAATTGGGTAAGTTTTGGTGATTATATCAACGCATGTAACATGAGTTATCGTTATTATTATTTTCAGTTAGTAATGTAAAATAGATAGGCAAGTTTAGGATGCTTCATTTGGGTTTAAAGATTTTTAAAGGAAGAACCGACGACGTTATGTCTGTAGCTAAATGCAAGAAAACGTTAAACAAACTACAATATCGTGAGTTTCTTTTAAGAAAAGCAAACTATTAACGTGTTCTTTGAACCAATCAGGGTTAATGCTCATTTGCTCAGGATATAACATTTACAACAAACATTTTGTAAGGTTTGTTAATAAAAGGGTCTTTACGTAACGCAAGGAAAGTGTGTCGGTACTTCGGTACCGATAAAGGTCACGTGTAGGTATTGTTTTTGGGACCTTAAGGGCACGTATTTGTACAAGTTATGTAAATCAATATTGCGGTGAAGATTTAAACGACCCTTTTTGACTTAAGAAAGTGTTAAGTGCTGTACCTACCTACCTTTAATTGAATTGCTGTTGTTTGAATTATACGTATATGTAAGTGCTTAGTAGAATTTTAACATCCGCGAAAACAAAGATTTTGGAAATCAGATCACTTGCAAAATGAAAACAATACAGCTTTACAGTTAAGTCCCACCCGACCATTTGTAATTTTTTGTCATTTAACGATTTTCAAAAATCGAGTAAGAAAGCAAGAAGTGGCACATGCAATAAAAATGCGTAAGTAACAAATTAAATTGACATAAATAAAAATGCCTGAGCGGTTGCAACAGTATTTTATTACCATCTCCCAGTTAATGTAAGGAAAGCAGTAAAGCAATGAGGGTCAAATGCGAAACCATAAAACATATCCCAGAAGGAGGCAACGTACGATCACGCACACATGCATGTAGGTACAATATACACGACACATGCTCGTTATCAGATCCGTACAGTTATCTTGATTGCATGGAATTAATTAAAACATCACTAAAACCAAAGTCCGTGAAAAGTTTTAACTAAATGCATTGCATTCTATATGTAACTGTTTCTGCAATTCCGAAAAAGGGGACACGGTTCTGTACGCGCATGAGGAGTTTAAAGCATGCACGTTATTTGCATTTTATGATAAAAATATTCAGGAGCATAAAGTTATGTTGTTAATGGTAGCCTTCTTGTATGTTTATCTTGTAAGGCCTACTACAGTAGCTGCGTCACCTATGTTTGAAAACCCCTTCCGCTCTACCTACATCGTAAGGGGTCATTTGATGTATTCCCACCTAAAAAAAAGCTGTCGGTTAAAAAAAACCGAGGGACAAATAATTGAAAAATTGCAGTTCCCTGAACCCATCAACGAGAACGTTAAATGTTGAGTATAGTATATGTACAAATGTTGAATCACTTTATCCAAAGGAATCCAATTCTTAACAGGTCTTGCTCATCATAAAATATGACGAACGATTGGGGCATTGAAACGAATTTATAAATAACCACTAATTTATTTGAATAGCGGATGTCTTCCTTTTAACCCGCGCAAGCAATTAGCTTTTATTTCCAATAACGGGTAATATCCCTAAATTATATTATATTGTCATGCACACAATAATTTACATAATGTCGTTACATTCGGGAAGAAACGGGTTTGGTCCTAATTATGCTCCTTGCGGAACCCTCGGGACATTCCGTCGCCAATGTACCGGTTTCCAACAAAATCGTTCGTGGTTAACAGGAGAACTTTCTTGCTCCTTCATTATTGATAAGTTTAAGCAGTTAAATATAATTACCTATGCAATTACTGACTACTATTCAAAAAAGTATTCTGCATACCCAAAAATGTTGCATGGTTATCCGCAGACTTTCCTGTACATCTTTTTGTAGTTCACATATATTGGAGGTCGACATCAAAGTAAAACGTGAGGTCAACATTAATAATTAGTATACACATTCGTGTATGATCCATGAATCATAATTTCATATCAAGATGGCACCGATTAATTTACTTTTTAGGGTGAATGAAAGTGACTTTTTCTTTCGCATTAGTCACGTTAACAGTTAGATTAGAAAAAGTTTGTGTGGTGCCAATAGACTGCTGTTCAAGGCAAACATTTTCATATTATGCGTAATGACTAGACACCTCTGCTAGTATAAAATGATAAAGCTTGACCTCATAAGTACTTGAATGGAGCTGTTGGCACCCACAATGACTTCCGACAGGTGTCTGGCATTCACACATCTTTGATTACAAACTCTTTGATGACAAGAGCCTCCATTTGAGTCAATAATCCACTTTCACCAATTACTGCTCACCTACATAGACTATTGTTTGTAGATAGTCCAAAGCAACGGAACTATAAAATCATTATTATCGTTTAAGATATTCATGTCAATTGTGTGACTAATGATTAGATTTGCACGTGTAAATTGATATTTATAGAAAGGCGTGTGTCAATAAATCATGTAGTGGGCCATCATAGTGATTCGCGAGGCGTTAATGATCGGTGTGGGCTGAACTGCTGGGTTGATGGGTTACCGAATGAATATGACATTTGACCTTCTTTTTGGTGTCAGAGAAATGGCACAAGAAACGAAACTTGGTTGACCGTGTTTCTCGAAAGAATTGCAATAGTGGACCTACAAGGAGCTATTATTATAATACAGTGAACTAAATAAAATGGCATCAGCCAACATGCCGAATCTAATAATGACTTTTTATTTTATAGCGAAACATTATCTACTTTCGATTTCCACTTATCGGATGGCTTTCTCACTTCCAAACATGGTGCGAACAAAACGGTATCATACCAATATGTGATGTAAAATTTAGAGAGCACAAAATGCATGAATATGAACAGTGTCATTTAACACCTTTTAAGGATTTCGCGAAAGGTCAAGATTGATATCGGATTTTGCTTCTGGTTTTGGTAACACGATATTTTAATATCTACATATTGATCTTTAGGAGTTGTTAAGAAACTTCGTCGTTCCTGTCGCAACTGATATGTTAATGAATGCAGTCTTGTGTGTAGGATGAGAAAATTGTATGTTTTGCAAACTGTACCTTTCAAGAGCATTGAGAGATATTTTATTGCTCTCTTGATTGAACTTTTAAACGGAATATTGTCTGAGAATGGGCCTGTGCGCCTCTTTTCTGTATGAGAAGACTGCAGTGGGGCAGTAAAAATGATCATTGATATTATAACTATGAAATTCAATAGAATTCTGCATGGAAAATTGAATTATATCATTGCCTCTATGTGCTGTTGATCCCGACCTCATCGGACGTCCTCGAACTAGCTTTGTTTTGAATGATAAACCACGTGTTACGTACATTTTATTACGAGGTCAAAGTCATAGTTGCCATCAAGGTTATGGGACCTTGCCTGTTAACACCGTGATACGCGAAATTTTCAAACGGTGAAGTATCGGATTTATTTTGATATGAAGTGTTTTTGTTACCTTTGTAAATAAGGGAACAAACAGTTTTATCCGAAATGAAAAGTTTGTTATTTTATGACAGTCTTTTATTTTGTAAATATTGAATGAGATTTTCAATTTATTTTCCGTGTGACAATCGTGGAGAAACTAGAATTTAGAGATTTTTGTTTAAATTGTTTGGTTAAATTAAAAAGCGAACCTAATGTCCGAATTCATTATCCAGGACATGGGCTAGTTAAATTCCCACAAAGTTCTTTAGAGATTGAAGCAACTTACCCGTGCACACAATGAGTGGCGGTAATGAGATGGTCTCTGGCCACTACGGTGGCTCCGCAAATGACCTTCCCGTCTCTCTTGAGTGCAGCCAGCCAGGGGAACTCGCCAGGAGTCACTGTTTCACCTCCAACGACTCGGGCGCCCCGAGCCACCCCACAAGCTGTTAAAAGATATAGTATTTAGTATCAATGTCTCTTTGGAAGGAAATTGGCTGTCATTTGAACATCTTTGGCAGTCGTTACGGGTAGTCAGAAGCCAGAAAGTCTGACAACCAGTCTTACCAAGGGGTGCCAGATTGCCCAGGTAACTGGTTTGTGGAGGTCAGATAGGCAGTCGCTCCATGTAAAAACACTGGTCTCAGCTGCATCCGGTTAGACTGGAAGCCGACCCCAAAATAGTTGGGAAAAGGCTAGGCAGATGATGTCTCTTTGGAAGGAAATAAATAAAGGAAAATTCGTTAATGATGCCTGAACTTGAATGGAAATGAATGGCTTGCATGTCAAATGTGGATTGCAGGACGTTGCGTCTAAAAACTTGTCTCGATTCCTCAAAATACACAAACTAGGGATATGACACGGTCACAGGTCGGGGTAGTATTCTTCCCAAATATAATAAATCGTGTTAAAGATGAGACGATAAAAAGATAAGAACTTAATTAAAGGCATGATGAGCAAAAGATTTCCCTTATAAATGAAAGGTTTTGGTATAAAATTGCCAGATCGCAATGCGTCTTTTCGCGTTCTATCGCTAGCATTTTATTTGCAAGAACACCGATGCACTTTCTTATCGCCTTTCAAGTTTTCGTGTATTATGTAATGCTTTTCATTGAGAACTTTGGACCTCCGATGCAGGCAAACTAGTTCATGTTTCAATGATTTATATTTTAGTTATTTATAATTTGTCTTGATTAGCAATTAGGTATTTCCAACCATTACTATCACTTGTCGAAAATAAGTTTAGTTGGGTTTTTCTAACGCATTACATAAATCAGTTTAGTAAAAGTAAATATGTAGTGGTTTATTTTCCTGTCTAGTATTTTTCCAGAGAAAAGAGGGTCAAGTCCTCTTTGGGAGATGTCAAGTGGTAATTCATTACCCAACTTATTGTTATGAACTTATTGTGTTGTGGCACAAAATTGGTAACCTGATCCACGCTGATATTGACCCGGTGACATTATAAGAATTCTGTTTTCGAAAGACTGTAAAAATATGCACAACACAAGTGCATTTTTTGGACTTGGTTTTCTTTAGGTTTACTTATCATGCGTACGGTAGTTTTCAGTAGTGATAAGTAGCTATTATTAAAATGCCCCTTTCGTCTTAATTGACTTTTGCTATGGCCCCATACATATTCCATCATACGTATCGGGATTGGTACATATTTACCGTACCTATCTATTTACAGTTTCTTGCAGTCCCGAAGTTAAGGATCGTATATGGAACAACGAACGAGGAATTACAATAACGACTATGTTTCATGAATAAGGAATTCACAAGGATTTATTATACGTTTTACTTAATTTTGAATATTTTCATATGAAGCTGACGCAACATGTAAGGAATCTGGCCAAAAGAGAAATTTCTTTAATTTTATTTAAGCAATATCGAAAAGATAATTCTTTAATATTTTATAATAAATATAAAAGTATATGAGTAAATATTATTAACATGCACGATTGAAATCTAATCTAGCAGAGACCAACGTACGCAACGTTTGAGCAAAGTTCATTTGCATATTAGAGAACGCAATGTTAGTAAACAAACATTGGCGCCATTATGATTAGGGACACGGTATCGAAAAGAAAGTATCGATACTGTACTCATGAGTAGTATCGAATGAAAAGTATCGTACTCACATAAGTATCGAAACAAAAGTATCGATACTTCAAAGTATCGAGTACTTTTCTTGGAGCCCAATGACTCTAATATACATATATTAAATATCAGTCAATAAATAAAAATATAAGGTTTTGGCACACAAATTTATTAAGCGGGAAAGAAGCGGGAAATTCAAATATAAAATGGTTTTTTTATGTTTTACATAAGTTAACATTCAATATGAGGCGTGGTTTTATGATTGGCGGTTATAATATCCCACAAAGTAATTTCTGATGTCCTTGTTTAACTCCGAAACTTACTCTGTAAAAAAAAACTTTGTAAAAAACGTTTTATTGCGCAATAAAACGTTTTTTACAAAGTTTTTTTTTGTACTTTTTTTTTACTACTCTTTGTACTTTGAGGACACTATGGAAATGTGAAAACCGTATTATGGTGTTCTGCAACCATAACGTTCAATAGTGGCCGTACCAATATTTTGAGAAAGACGACTAAAGACGAAAGATTATTCGATACGATACCTGTTGAAAAGTACTCATTGAGTAAAAGTATCGAATGAAAAGTATCGAGTACAAAAGTATCGGTATCGAAAGGTAAAGTACTCGATACCACAAAGTATCGATACTTTTTTCGTGTCCCTAAAAATGATCAGATTTTATAGAACTGCTGCACTAACTTGTATGCAATACTATGTAAAGTAGCATGCATTTTATTACATGTACATTTTTTGTAACTACCACAAGCAAGCATTTCATAATGTACAGTCGCGAACTGGGTCGCGAATTGCGATCAAAATACGATAAAGATAAGCCTTTTTCTTCACGCCATTTGTATAAACGTTATGCTCGAGTACCAAAGGCTTTTAAGACATGGTTGCGGATGTAATTGTTAATCAGTAACAGACAATAAATTCAGCTTTTCGAAGAAGTTCTCTACACATCCGGGGCACTTAACATACTTGTGAAAATATCTGCGGTGTTATCTCGACAGGCTCATATGCGAATAAGCATCGCCAGTAAGTGGCCACACTCTCTAAAAGCACTTCAAACTATTAGCACTTATTTTATGACATAACCAAAACTGAAGTAATGCCTATTGAATAAGAGATTAGAAATTAAAATTTGTGTAAGAACATCTACATGTCACAGCAAATATTTTTGAAGGCGTATTGTGGTTGCGTTTCGTAATCCGCTCCATTGATTGAAGATGGACACAAAATATATTTTCACTTGCTTACCGAAGTTATTCAGGTAGGTAATTAATATTAATTAGAAAAATAACACTCGTTGCTTTTTCTAAAGAAGCTCTGTACTAGATTGGTGAAAAAATTAAATGTCCATATTTTGGGAAAATTGTTATGAAAAATGCACTTCACTAAACACAGAATATGAAAAGCTGCTGAAACGCTCCTGTAGTTGAAAATATTAGTTAGGACACTCACTGCAGGGCCTGCATGCGGCGGCTGCGGCTACGGCCGCGAGGAAGCAGAGGACGCGAAACATGTCTGACGGAGTCACAGCCCACTCTATAGTCAGGGGGAGACGCCGGCCCAGCTATTATAGGCCGTGGGCGGCGCCTCCGATAAGGCCTCGGGGCCAGTGTGACAGACCAGATCAGGCCAAGTTCACGGCAACGCGACGACTGAGCGAGTGACGGTGGCCGTCGCGTCACCCCACTCGCGCCGTGCCCGCTCGGGGATTGTGGAAGGACCAGCGGATTAGATAATGACCTTGAAGCGATAGAGTTGATTGAGCAACCCGTTGCAGCTTCTTTGATTGATACTCCTGATTTGTTCTACTTTTGAATGTACATATACGTTGCGTTCGCTACCTCTTGAGCACGGACTATGCAACGCGTTTTGCATGCGATAAGGCGGGCTTCAGGAGTGGATTTTCTATTGAAGGACTACTTCAATAATAGAATTTTCACGATTTGAATTATGTAAAACTTTTTTAACTGTTCTACTTATTTAACCAGTCCGTAAATAAACTCAGATACAATCACAAATTTTGCTGACTGACCATCATCATTAATCGATCTCTTGAATTAAGGAATGCTGTCCACTGCAAACGAATGTGGTGGTACGACTTGGTATTCATCATCTTGCACGACCAAGGGGCAAGCCCCCTACTTAAAGATGCATACATACAACAAAAAGCTCACCATTCACGTGCGATCGGTAGCGGAAAATCAAGTTCCGTAATTAGTTGCGTCACATTATTACTTGGTAGAGCTGTATGTTGTCATTAATTAATAGGGACACGCCCTTAAAAAGTGCACGGGTCCCGTTGCATTCCTTATAAGAGTGTATAATAATGAATGGGATCGCTTTCACGTTCAATTAGTTTAATTGATCACTTCGAATACTTTAATGTCTGGGTTATCACGATCCAGCGACGCGGTTTTGGTGAAATTGAAGTAGTAGCGCTTGGCTACACGTTTCTTTTGTATTCATGTTTTTTTTGGTTTGCTGGAAAATAAACCATTATGGGACTTGTGATATCTAATAAAGTCATTGTCTTAGTCATCATTAATTCAAATGCGTGAGAAGTTTGTTTGGCTTGTGGGACTAGATTAGCATAATTTAAGAGATGTGCGTCTCATAAATAACCTAGTATTAACGTATTGTGTGTATAGAAAGGATGTCGCGAAGTCGCTCGTGAGTGGGTCGCTAGTACTGCGCATATATCCTTGCAGAAAGTCGAGCTTGAATGTTACGCAACATGAATTTAATTTCACCAGTGGCCGGATGGCTTGAGTTGTTCAATTTAATTCTTTTATATTTGGACAATCTTACTCAACTTTTTACGTAATGCCAGGATTAAAGCGATGTATTTTGAACGTTTTGCAATTTTTGATATTTCGGAACAAACATTAATGCAGGGGTATATGGAGGCTTCGCAGCGGCCGTCAGAATACCATCGAGGCGCCATTCTACTTTCTTGTTTACGTTGTGCGCCGTGGAATAATACTGTAATTGATATTATGATTTATCTTGTGCGTAATGCCACCATGTGTAAATACCGTTGTAATAATTTATTATCCCAGTAACACGGATTGTTGCGGATGCACTAAAAGTAAATCAACTGCTTTATGTAGATCGTTGAATTTTAAATTTCAACATGTCACATTAACAAAGGGACCGTCCATTAATCACGTGAGGTTCGAATAGGGGGGGGAGGGGGTATATATAAAATCACCAAGCATCACATCACATTACTTCTTGAACCTCAAATGTATCACCAAGGGGGAGGGGGGGTGAAAAAAAGCTAAAATAAACATCACGTGATTAATGGACGGCCCCAAAACGTAAACAATTAATGGTAATTAAAATCGACCTTCTAAAAAACCCATAGAAAAGTTTATTTAACATTGATACTTGAACTAGATCTGGTAGTTATCTCATAATTTCCGTGTTTGTCGAATATTTATCAAAGGGTCGCTAGTCTAGACAAACATGGGTGACCTTGTGGCCGTCGCTGAAGGTTAGTTTCATGGAAAGAGCCGGTGCTGAAGATGTGTGCAACGGGGCCAAGGCGGCGGGCCACCCGTATGCCGATAACGATGCACGCCCACTGTACTGCGCGAATTAGCTACTATTGTCATTCGAAATGTAATTTTTCCATTTTAATATTTCCTTTAAAAAAAGTTGAATTTAGGCAATGGAGTTATCCCACGTTATTAGTTCTGCGGGATAGCTCCATTGCCCTCCAAGGCGACGAAATAACTCAACATTTTTAGATTTTAATGTGTTTTTAGCAATGTCAATGTCACTTTAAAAAAATATTTTGAAGTCAATCTAATTTTAATTAATTTTACCTCATCTTTACTCAATGGAGTGGATGCAGTCGTTTTCTTTAATACCTAGATACCAATCTAGTTATAATATTTTTGTTGCATTTAATTCATCCTGTTATACTTTGCTATTTGATGTGAACAAAAAATATAGGGAGGTGCAACTCTTTATTTTATTGCCACTTATCTTTTATTTTTTGCTAAGAAAGTAAAAACACTTTCTTTACAATTTTATTAGAAGTTGTGAATTTAGAGTCGTCATGTAGTTATTTTTATCTCATTGGCGTATTCTGTTTGAACACTTTCACTGAGCTTTTTTTATGAGAGACCTGAATTATCTTTGGTATTCGTAGTATTTTATTTTTTTGTTTAGAACGAATTATTTTACGTTTTCGTATCGGTGTGCACTTGTAATGAGTATGATCGGATGTTGTTGTCATGTAAACTGTAAATAAATACATGGAAATTCTTAGAATTTTATTTTGAACACTAGCTTCTGCCCGCGACTTCGTACGCGGATCATGTCGCTTATGCCAGCGACAACGGGGTCGTCAAAATCAAAGACCTGAAGCATCTGATGTCGTATTCTAAGAGCCCGGTAGCGACTGAATACGCGAGGCGATTCAGAACTTTCATTTTTGTAAGTCAACCCACCAGACTAAACAACTTTTGCTAAGACATCATTCCTACACGTGTTATAGTATAGCTGGGCTCTTGAAGTTTCACATAAGGTGTTCTAGATCTTCAAATTAAATATCTCAGCAGAAAAATTTCATCACATGGATAAATTTTTACAATGGCACCATTCTTGTATCTCTTATAGTTTAGCTCGTCTGTTGCGGTTCTGCATCAGGTAAACACATCAAAAACATAGGACTTTCATACAAACTACCAACCCCCGTTTTACTCCCCTAGGAGTATATTTTCGTAAAATGCGATGCGATGTCTACACCCTAAGAGAAACCTATCTTCCACATTTCATGTCACTTTCTTCAAAAATCATAAGCCTTCTATACAAATTACTAAAGCCCTATTTACCCCCTTATGGGTGGAATTTAAAAAAAATGGTGAAACACGTGTTTACTTATTTATTTCAAGGAGTAACTTCACGAAGTTTCATGTCGAAATTCGTAATTAATATTCATTCCCCATACAAAGATTCAACCCCTATTTCAACCCCTTAGGACACGAATTTCAAAAAATCCTTTCTTGACACCCGTCAGAGTCTTAAGATGAATCTCTGTGAAAAAAATCAGCTTTATAGGTTCACGGGCCGTGCGATGTTGAGTCAGTGAATCAGTCAGGACTTTGAGTTTTATTTATATAGAAGAAGAAGATAGAAGAAGAAGATAGAAGACTACTCGACGCACCCGGATAAAAAGAAACCTATAGCCTTCCTCGATAAATGAGCTATCCAATACTGAAAGAATTTTTCAAATCGGACCAGTAGTTCCTGAGATTAGCGCGTTCAAACAAACAAACAAACAAACAAACAAACAAACAAACAAACAAACAAACTCTTCAGCTTTATAATATTAGTATAGATTACTGATGTTAACGAACAAAATAAACACTAGCATAATTCGCATCAAATATTAAAGTAACAACGAACGGGTGTAAGTAGTAGCAGCAGATACCCCGTGAGGTCACCCACACCCACGAACTCATTCAGAACGTAGTAGATGCAGGTGGTGTCGAAGTTCAATCTTAGTCTAAAAATCAATTGGCAAGACTATGTGTTGCCATAATATTATCGCTGGCTCCTGACTACACTTACCGAATAAGTACCATCAATCTACATAACAGTCATAGTGCAAGTGACAAATAAGTCAATACCAACATCCATATACAAATCTTTGGATCTCGATAACTTCTCACCAAACAACTCGAACGTGTTTTTCACAGATTTTTTATTGCAGTTTAATCAGAAACCAGTGGTAATAAAATGTTTATCATATTTATTGACGCCTCCATATCTGCGAATAAAGTGAGCCCTATGCACTGACACAGTTCGGCTCAGCATTGGCCTGCAAAGCCGACCTGCATGCTGTTTGACCATGTAATGTTCCACTTTTGAATTTCATTGTAGCTTCTCTTGATTGCGAAATTGAGGGAGTGTATGAAATTTTATCTCTCTTGTTTTGCGAGCAAAGAATATGACTGCGTTTCATAATTGGTTAAAAAATCTTATATTGAAATTGGCTAAAGTTATTGAGTTGATGAAAAATCAGACTCTTATGAATTATTGTCTAAAGTAGGAGTCCCTCAGGGATCTTATCTGGGACCAAGCTTTTAAAGATGTCACACGTAGAGAACTAGGAATTTCTTTGAATACTTTAGTGGTTATGCTTGATCAGTTTTATTATTATTTGTCAATTTTGTTTGACAGGGTACTACTAGCAAAGTACCTAACGAGTATAACACTGGTCTACAGCATTTTTGCAACAAAGGTAAAATATATGATTTCTTGTAGATTATTTCATACTGAATCATAGTCCAGAATATAAAATTGCTCTAGCACGTCGGGATTTGGAGATAAACCATGGTTATAGTGCCAAAAAGGCGATTTTTAAGGCTATTTGACGTAAATTTTTGGAGAACAAAAAAAATATAGTTTTTTTTTACCTATACCATCATATAGTACTACTCTTCCCGATGCCAACCCATTTTAATTTCTAACGCTACGAGTTTTTATTGACGTTCTATACTATTTTAGCTGCGGTAGTTCGATCTCCCCTATATTCTATTTGATCTATTAGTATGAAAAACTCTGATGTAAATATAAAATGCTATATCTTGGGAAAGAAAAGTCGTAAAAATTTAAATTAAAATGGATTGAATGCGGGGAAAGTAGTACTATATGATGGTATAGGTAAAATATACTATATTTTTTTTTGTCCTCCTAAAATTTACGTCAAATATCCTTAAAAATCGCGTTTTT
>NWSH02000601.1:11542077-11635862 GCA_002382865.2 Heliothis virescens | reverse complement strand
TTTTTTTTGACGTTCTATACTATTTTAGCTGCGGTAGTTCGATCTCCCCTATATTCTATTTGATCTTATTAGTATGAAAAACTGTGATGTAAATATAAAATGCTATATCTTGGGAAAGAAAAGTCGTAAAAATTTAAATTAAAATGGATTGAATGCGGGGAAAGTAGTACTATATGATGGTATAGGTAAAATATACTATATTTTTTTTTGTCCTCCTAAAATTTACGTCAAATATCCTTAAAAATCGCGTTTTTAGCACTATAACCATGGTTTATCTCCAAATTCCGACGTGCTAGACCAATTTTATGTTCTGGACTTTGATTCAGTATCAAATTATCTACAAGGAATTATATATTTCATGTTTGTTGCATTTTTTTATTTTTATTTTGTTGACTAGTGTAATTTGCAATTTGCATTTTTTCGTTGCAGAACGCAAGATAATATCTTGATAATTTATAAAAACGCGGAATCTTGCTGGAACAAGTACTTATCGAATTTATTGTTGGACCGCGGAAACTGCTTGTTTGCCCTAGTTACAATAATCTTATGAGTATCACGGCGCCCAGCGGGTGTAAGGCAAAAGCATTTTAATCGAAACAACGAATATGGAGATAAGCGATATTACTAACTAAAAACACAAGTAAGTAAGCTTGTTCTGAGCGAACAAAGTGGTCCTGCAATTTTAAAATTCTGTCGCATTTCGGAATGCTTGCGGTAAGACTGGTAGCTGATTAAGAAGTAGCAAATAAATTGGTGTTAATTTACGGGATAACTCTTAAAGGTATAATGCTACAGGTGCACGTAATTTGCTGATTATTTGGTAAATATTTTTGGCAAATTGTCGTTGCTTGATTTTTGGATGTGCCTTAATAAGATAATCTGCTTCTCTGAATTCACATTCCTGTTGAAGCTTGTAAAGTTTTATTTGTAACTATGACTAAAGAAATAATTTTAGGCCATTATTGCAAGATAGTTTCAGGGTCCTATTTACCTACTTATATACCTATTCCAGAATCAATAGAATGTTATTTTCCGATATAGAAAAATATCGCAGTATAAATATTGCTGTGGCATTTGTAAAGGGCTCCAGGAAGAACACAGGTCCTCACGCTGCACCCACAACGAGAGAGGGATCATCTGATGACCTTCCACCTCAAAAAAGAACAACAGTCATATGCGGCCGTGGTGGTTTATAATGAAGAGACCGAATGTCACTCAAACAATGGATGTTGCAATCGAAACAAACAATTCCTTCCGCTCCAAGATGATATCATGTAGGAAATTATATAAAATCGTCTTTGACAAAATCCGGAACTCATCATTCAGGTTAATCAAATTCGACGGCTTTGTCCAGTAGTGGACGTCTTTTGGCTGATACGACCGCACCTTGAGAACGCAAGGGTTAGTGAAAGATAAGGCATAAGGTCCACTATTATTACGGTCCGCTTCGACTGATCTATGTTACGGTAAAGGAATACTTACAAATCATCTGAAGAAATGCATCTTCAGCTTTTAATTTCTCCATCGGCCATTGAAGTATTCTTTGTATGCTGGACTGCCATGATAGCAACAAGTCCGAAAGATGGCGTTGTTGGGTACCGTGGTCCTATCTTTCATGGAGATGAAAAAAAAATATTTCACCCAAAAATAATCGGATAGTAAGTAATTAACTATTCCCTATTTCTTTTTGTTCAGAAATGAATTATTTATTATTTTTAAATTCCGTAGTTGCATTAGTTTTAGTTAACTGAGGTGAAGTGGGAATATACCTACCATAAGTTACGGGGGTTGCAGGTAAATCTAGTAAATACTCTTCCTATACCGCGCATGACAATTCGAATCCTATAAAAATATGGCCAATACGGGGCTTCAGAAACGAAAATATTTCCTTTTCGCGAAGAACTTATAGAAGTGTTAGCAAAATGCCTGACATTTTATGCCATGCAAGAAAGCTTGTTACGATCGGTTGCGGTTGAAATGTTCGTGGCACCAGCTGTGGTACCTATTTTGTTAAATTAATTGGTATGTCTAAGCTAATAATTACGTTGTTAGCGTTTTGATTATATTGTTAATCATTGTCTCAGTAAACTACTTCAAGAAGTCGGGCATGTTATGAATATATTTTTATCTGATTCTCTAATTGCAGCTATGTCATCTAAACCGCTCATTAATTAAAAAGTATTTTAACTCATTACAATTAAAATGTTATGTAATGTTATGAAAATGTAACTGGCTGGTTAGAACCTATCACACAGCGCTGCATCCAAACGCATTGTACCTATAACAAACAACGAGGCGATCACTGCTATCGCGTGTAGGCATCTATTAGGATCCCTCATGATCGCTAATGCTTCTAATTACACCATTACAGATAATAATTCCATAAAAATTGCGGCAAAATCAGTTATGGAATTTGTGACAACGCCACTGGGTTGTTTATAAGTGGTCGTGCGGGTGTAGGACCTGCATACGACAGGACTAAGTGGAGCGTAGTGGAGAAAGTGTTGGGGCCTGGGCTCCACCGGCGTCTGTACCTGTAGTGTGTTCTGCGCAGGCGCGTCGTGAGCCGCACCGGCCTTCTCCTTACTCCTCTAGTGAGTTCCGATTTCATTTTCAACCTTGATTTTTATTCGGTTGTGTTGTGCCAGTGCTGTGATTGAAACGGTTAGTATTTGAATTTTCCCAGTTTTTTTTAGAACAGGGAAATCCATGAATTTGTTCGTGGCCCGCATTTGGATAAATCAAAAGGCGTGATTTCCAATATTTTACTCTTATTTTTTATATAAGTTAATTTATATTCGGAAAAAAATTGTCTTCCAATCGGTAGGATTCTCCCTATTGAGAAAAGGCATCAGCTTTTATGAATAATGTTCATTTTACCTATTTCAAACTGGACTGATTTATTTGAGACAACTGCATTTCAAGTTAACGTCCACGAGGTGTCAGTTACATTCAAATTGATAACGTTTAAATATTGAGAATTATTTTTTGAACCACTTCATGTGGCCACTGCAAGCCTTAGTTACTCTATCCATATTTTAATCCATATTCTATATTATATGTTGAACTTTGAAAGGTGTTTTTTTGAGTTGCGCTATGAAGCATAGAATTTATCCTGTAGCCCTCAGGTACTTAGACCAAATGTTTGAATGTCTATAAATAAATGCAGTTACTTTCATTTCCGTGAAATAGTCTCGGGGAGCAGGAAAACCGACGGCTCTCTACTGCGGGCCCGGGAACCGCGGAGTCGCACGCCGCGCGCATACCAAGCGGGAAATTTCAATTTTATTCCGTCACTTACCATTCAACAGATTATTTATAGCCGTTTCCAGTATGTTGTAAGACGATTTCTAGCGAATAATGAAGAACCTTAAAAGTGTACAAAGAAAAAAATAGCAACACGTGATTAATGTACTCATTTTAGCCTACCTCGGTGCGTGAGTTGATTTGGTAAACACGAGTAGCTTTCTTCATAAAACCTACAATTTTTTTACGTAAAACCAGTAGCATATTATGCTAATCATGACACAGTCACAATACACTCAAAAGAATTTAGTTCCTGTTGAAATGTGCGCGTAAAATCATCAAGGCTAAAGGTCAGGACCTAGACTTCGTACAAACAAAAATTCTCGCGCAATACTTTCCTTTAAAAAAAATATCAAATTAGAAAACTTTCTTTGCATTACAAATCTGACGAAAACAAACGAGCTGTGTCGTGTTTTGGATACAGATCATCTTTTGTTTTCAAAGCCTGTCACTAAACATTAGGGCCCAAAACTGTCCCTTTAGGCATTCCGCATTAAAGAGGTTGCTTTTCCTCGATCAAATTTAAAAAAAAGTTAATGCTAATGTATGCTGTGTTGATGAGTGATCTTAAGTTAGCGGTAAATTGGCAACCCAGCGGGTTTTTTGACCCGGTCACGTCGTGTCCTTGATTCTCCGTTAACGTTATCAGATGCAATCTCGTTTCAAACTCGATTATTATACTCGAATAAAATTTAAATGAGCTGTAAGGAAGGCGCCCGACTAATTATGATAAGGACATAAATTGTGGGATTGGTCCTTGTTACGATTTCCTGGTTTAAGATGTAGCTGTAAATATTCCGAGTTGAAGGGTCTGCGTAATACGAATTTTATTAGCGGTATCGATTATCCTCGATGAATTTTACTTTGGCTCTCCAAAAATTACAAAACAAATATGACTGTCATCGAAGAAAACTCTTAGAGAAATATGCTACATCTGCAATAGAAATTATTGCCAAAAAAATCTGATTCTCTACCCCTATTTCTCAGATACTAGGTATTAATCTCGCACCGTTTTTTAACCCCGTGCCATATTTATATAAAATTCTAGATTGTTACTTCTTACGATGAATTGGCCGATCCTACTGGTGTGCCTGGTCGGCGTGACGAGCTGTCGGGCTGCGAGCCTCGAGCCCCAGGAGAAAGAGAAGGGCTTCCTCGACTGGGTCAGCAATCTACTAGGCGGCACAAGTACCACTGCCAGTCCTGTGATCGCACATGATCCCCCTGCCAATTGCCCTGCTTGTCGTAAGTATTCACCATAAAGAAGACACATACATTCTAATAGGCCCCCCATACTAGATCATGTATCGTAGTTGGAATTTTTAACTGACTAGCTTCCATTCGGTATTCGAGGGAACAACTTCCCTCACATGGATAAGAAGTAACCTATATTATTATGTAATGTTATAAAAGCTACATGACTGCCGAGTTTCATCAAGATCCATTCAGTAGTTTTAGCGTTAAATAGTAGTAAGATAGACAAGCATTACTTAAAAATATTTTTCACATTGTTAACTAACATTAGTTGTGTCATGTAGTAGATAACGCAAGAAGTTGCTATATTATAGGTGCACCTAAGCCTCAATCTTTTGCAGCCTTCTAGGGAATTATTGTATTAATTATCTACGCAAAATTCTGTATTATTTCAGAATGCGGTATAGCGCGGACCAAGCGGCGCATAGTCGGAGGTTACGAGACCAAAGAGCGCGAATACCCATGGATGGCAATGCTTATGTACAACGGACGGTTCTTCTGTGGAGCATCCCTCATCAATGACCTGTATATCCTCACTGCTGCTCATTGTACTGGGTAAGATAATAATGAAAGAGAAACTGGAAATCAGGGACGCAAGATTAGTAGAAAAAGAATTCGATAAGTAGAAAGTTAGGATTATATATGAAGGATACTCGATAGAAATTAAAATAACATTTTGATTATCAAAACTAACGAGTACCAAGAGATCGTGTGAAGTGATTCTCGAGACGGCACTCAACCAAGATGCATCGATTCATCGTATGTCTAGTAGCAACTAAATTAAATCTGTTGATATCTAACAAAGCATTTTATTTACCAACAACTGCTGCCAGCGACACAACGGAATATTGAGATCAAAAACACTATTGAGTGGTTGTTGCCAATTCGTTGGTACCTGTGGATACCCACCGACTTTAGCATATCTTAGTCTAGGTGAAATGTTGATTATGCGTGCAGTGTTGGCTCCAAGCCACTTGCATTCTATCGTACGCTTCTAAATGCTTTTGTTAATACTAAACAGGTGCAAATCGGTGATCTGATTATAGAAATGCTGTTTTCACTTGGTTTTCAAATGGAATTGGTTTGGTGCCGTTGAGACCTAGGAATCTTCTTATTCTTGGCACACAAAAAACATCTCATACTCTTGAAAGATACCATCTTAGATGTTATCAATTTATTTATAAAAATAAATAAATAAGCCTTTGACTAGGATATAGAATCTCTAGAACGTAGGACATGAGTTTATCGAACGATAGCAGAGAATAGAAGTTTTTTTTTATCTTAGCCAATATATCTACAAAACTAAATCCTACTCCTCAACTCCACAGCTACCGCAAGGAACGCCTCACAGTGCGCTTGTTGGAGCACGACACCACCAACCGCAATGAGACGAAGACCATCGACAGGAAGGTCTCGGCGGTGATACGCCACCAGCGGTACAACCCTGGCACTTATGACAATGATATCGCTCTGATGAGGCTTGATGAAAGGGTAAGTAGGTTCTCAAATCCCGAATTATTTTTTATTGAAGCGTAAAGGTACTAAACCTTATTGAAAACAATGAAAGAACACAGGTTTTAACAAAGTAAGGAAGGAAGGAAAACTCTGAAATAGTGTACTAATTTATTGTTGGTGTTGGTGTCATACATATTTCTAAGAAACATTGTCCAAGAATTTGTGGATTATGAGAAGAGCCGTTAGGTCATTCATGTTATTATACTCACAGCTACACGCTTTAAATAGATTATTTATTCATGTTACATGTATGTACCTGACAACCTGCACATTACAGAAAACATTAGGTACCTACTTATATTGTATGCATATGGCCAATAATAAGTCTAACGCAAACTTTGTCCATAATTTTGAGCATTTCTCACTCGTTGATTGCAAAGCAGATAAATCATTTAATCATGTCATGACCAAGTTTATGTCTCTATTTACCCGTTCCGCTCAGTAAAGCCACTTATGAGAACAAAATAATTCGCGGACACTTAAATACTGTTTGTTTTGAAGTTGAATAGCGTGACAACGGAGATAAATCCGGACTTTCCACCGCTGAAATTCCTCATCGCTAACGAATTTCTTTAACAAACACTCTCGATTGGCATGAAGCATACCGTGATTTCTGGTTTAAGTACAGGTTCCTGCCTAATTGAGATATTTTTCTTGGTCATACGTCACTATCCGCTTAATAGTGCACTTGATGGGTTTTAAATCTTCTCTTGTTTCTTTGCAGCTGGACTTAAGCACCGCAATAAAGCGAGTGCGCAGAGACGATGCTACAACCGAAGCCAGTCCAAGCAGCACCACTGAAGAAACTTCCACTGCGGCTCCAGAAATTGATGACGTCAGAGTGCGACCCGTCTGCCTGCCCACTGCTGGACTGTCTTATACCCGTCAGTGCGGCGTCGTCATCGGATGGGGGGTTACTGATGAAGGAGGTTCCATTTCTAACACTTTGCAAGAGGTATGTATTCTGGAAGAAATTGAATTTTGGTTCCTATGGGAAGTCACTTGGTAGGTACTCTCGGAGAGCTTTGTGTAGCTCATGATGCTGCTTTGAAAGTTAGATATTGACCCTTTGTTTGAATCATAGATATTTTAAAGAAGGAGATATGCCCTGTAGACGAAAATGTATCGGATACCTGTGTCTCCAGTTTCCCCTACCACACGGCAACTACTACACGCGCGGTTTAGTAAAAGCAATAGATACATTGCTTGTCTGATCACTGAGTGACAAACTTGCGTAGTTGTGAAGGAGCAATGTATTTATAGCAAAACAGTGCAGACTAGTTCGCGGAGACAGCCTTTACGAATTATTTGCGGTACGATCGCCTGTTCGAGGAGACAGCGACACGCCCACTTACCACTTCTCCTGTTATTAATATTTCTGTGGTTTGAATAAATGCTCTCACACGATGAGTATGAGACAGCAAAAGTAGGCAACAAAACAGAAGACCAGTAACATAATCAAATCAGTATCCAAGTCCTCCAAATACTGAAAACTCAAGCCCAAATCTCCATCCTCAGGTCAAAGTGCCAATAGTATCAAACGCTGAATGCAAGGAGCGGTCATACGGCAGACGAGTGACCGACAACATGATGTGCGCGGGCGAGCCTGATGGCGGCCGGGACGCCTGCCAGGGTGACTCCGGCGGACCGCTACATGTGTTCAACGAGACCACTGAGAAGTACCAGGAAGTCGGTTAGTAGAACAATCTGACAACTTTATGATCATGTGGGCATTGGGTTACTATACCCTGTTCGCGATAGGAATAGAAAGAAGTTAAATAAGGTTCTTTAAGGCGTCCACTTTAAAATAAAACTACAACAAAAATGATTACAGTCAAGATTGATGTGGAATAAATATGATTAATTGAAATAACAGGTGTTACACTTAATTGTACATATTTAGCCTACCTACTTTCTAAAATTACAAGATTTTCATTTAATATCGTTTATTTTTACATTCTGTTGTGATGTCGACGTTAAAAAAATCTAAAAGAAGCAGGGGTAAACAGTACCGGAATGTTATCACGTCACTATAGTTGTACCAAGCCTAAAATGTTACATTTTCCCTTCATAAGTTATGGCAGCACGTTTTATTTTATTTAATTGGTTTAAAATGTCAACCATCCGTCAAATAGCGTAAATATTGTGCAGTTACTTGTAAACGCTACACCTTTTTTCTTATTGTTTTTGCTGAATTATCGCGATTTTGTTGTTAGATATTGCTATGTTTCTTTGGTTATAATTATAATTGTTTATTTTGTGTTGTCGGTGCATTTTGTGGAAATACGGATTCTACTGCATTTGGATTGTTTGAACTTAACTTGAAACAAAAGGTTTCGTACTCCTGCTTCTGCGAGCCTCTTTTTTCTAACGTTATCGTGAACAGAGTATAGGCCGTTAGAAGTAAGGATCTACTGACCATTTGATGAAAAACCTCAAGGAGCTTTAGATCTGATAGTACTTATCGTTCATTAGTGTATTGATCTACCTCGGTCGTAAATTTTATCTACTATAAGTAGGAAAGTTCTGTCAGCTCCCTTATGTACCTATTAAAGCCAGAAGGAATTTCAAAGACACCTGTCAATTCAAACCTTTTCCTAACCGTAATTCACTGATTTTCCTTTTAGACTTTCAACTCATTTAAATACTAGACATGAATCACGTACCTATATATTTGAATTTATTAATTGCCAGAATGCTATTATCCTAATTCTCCGATTTACGTGTCCCAGGTGTGGTGTCTTGGGGCGAAGGTTGTGCGAGACCGGACAAATATGGAGTGTACTCCAGGGTGAACCGATATCTCACGTGGATCAAGAGCAACACGGCCGACGCTTGCTACTGTGACTGAACACGAAAGATTACCTTCTGAAAGTTACGTGACAAAGTTATGAATAAAATTGTGAGGGCCAGTTTCAGAGGTGCCAGGTAAACTTCTAGATAGCTATCTGACATAAAAAGGATAATAATGCCAGAGTTTTTTTTCATTCTGACTACTTTTCTTTCAAGGACGATTAACTCTGTGTTTTCTAGGTATGGCATTATCGGGCAATTAGCTATCTAGAACTATATCTGCAACCTCTGAAACTGACCCTAAGCGTTTTTTTCAAACTGGACGTTTCGTGTCGTAACATTTGCAGGACGACAAATGGACCGTTGCCACACTGCAGCATTCCAGCAAGGCACGTTCAATTTGAAAAAGTCAAAAATGTTCAATGCGTTCAAATAAAATTTAACCAAATTGGCGTACTGGACTAAATTTTAATCGTAAATAATAATATTATTGTAGGTTCCATGTTCATTGGCGAACAAGATTAAACTGTATTCTTTCTACAACTGATGCCAATTTTTGTATGATAATCTCCAAAGAGAAAGAATTGCTATGAAGCAAAATTCAGGGTTTCAAGCATCACACATATTTTTGTAACTTTGTCACCGACTTTCGTTTTATGTACTTAAATAAGCTCTCCGAATGTATGATTTATTACTATTTATTTAATAAATTATGTGAAAATTGTTTAAATCTTTTTCTTCTGTATTACTTATGTAAGCCCTAACTCCCACCAACGATTTTACCCGCGTCCCGTGGGAACTACTCCGCGCACCTGGATAAAAAGTAGCTTATAGCCTTCCTCGATAAATGGGTCAGGCTGAAAGAATTCTTCAAATCAACCAATAGTTCCTGAGATTAGCATGTTGAAACAAAAAACAAACTTTTCAGCTTGATATTATTAGTATAGAGTATTGATATAGGTATCTCAATTTTGATTCACTAACGGAACCAAATCTAACAGACAGAAAGTAAATAGGCTACTTCTACATGGGAGTGCAAACATGGTGAAGTGCTGCCTGTGTCTAATAATGCTAAGTTTTCATATTTACGGCTCTTCTCGGTTGATTAAAAGAAATTGTTGGTTGTTTAATATGTATTTATTTAAGTTACATGATGTAATTCCAAATCAAGAAGATATTTATTTGATCAATATTATAATTAACAGTAAGGGCCTTATACTAACCACATCTACAGGCTATGGGACAAAATATTTGCACATCCACCAGATAGCATGACTACAATTCAAGAACTCTTTTGTAGCTATATATCGAAGAATATAGAATAAACTTTAGTTATAATTAAACATCTATATTTTTGCATATCACATGCAAATACTATGAAGTTATCAATTTCAATTTATTCCTCTGCAAGAAAGAGAAAATACAATTGTTATCTTATTCTAATATTTCACCAAATGTTCTACATACACGACTATGGAAATGGGATTGAATATGTATTAATAAAAATGTCTAAATAGAGAAGAGAGTTCAGACATTACATTGTTGTATATAAAGCCGGGACTTGATAATTGATCCAAACCTGGAGTATGTGGCATTCGGGTGTCTGTTCCAGTGGATGAGGAGGTCACAGTCTCTTCAACCACTTCATTGCCGCTTTTGACTATCCTCCTGGTTTCCACCGACCCATCTGGCTTAGTTACACTTGTTGTGATGATAGTCTGACAGAAGGAATGGCCTGGGACTAGATCCCCATTAAACGGTGTAATGGGAGGTATCTGTGGATCTTTTTTCTTTTTGAACAATCCAGACAAATCATTTGATGATATTTTTCCATCTAAATCTATGTCTTCTTTAACTTGCTCCTGTGGACGGCTGTGGTAGCCTGGTTTCAGATAGTAATCCCTTATATTGTCTCCGTGGTAGTGTTCCGGGTGGCCGTGTTCTGGTGGAAGTGGATTGATGGTCGCGAAAGAGTCGAAAGGGTTATCGTTGATGAATGTTTTTATATCACCGAACATGGTACCGAACGTTTGGAGCATATCCTGCATCTGCCTCGAGAACTCTTGATGTATGTCCAAAGCACTAGTGAAGTCCTCCATTTCGTGTCTTGTGTAAAGTTCATCACCGTCGTCTTCGTCGTCGGAACTCCAAATCGGATTTCGGAAATCATTTCTAGGTGGATCCTGCCGTAGTCCAAAAAAGGTGCGTAATTTATCCATGAAATTGCTGCTTGCCATTTTCAGTTTCACTTGTTGATTTTGCCGGTGATGTTAGATGTTAGTCCGGTTTTTTTAATGTAAATGTTGATTATTTTATTTATTGCGCAACAAACAAAAAAATCATCGACAGCTGTTCTTATTGCATTCCAGCTCCAGCTAAATAGTTCATTATAAGCATAGCAGAAATTGTAATTCTCCCTTTTCTTACAGATTTTACATGGCTATGTGGACGTCGGGAGAATGAAATGGCAATTATCAATGCCAAACATTTGAAAATTGAACAACGCAAATTTTCTGGATTGGAACGCTCAGAATCGCTGAAAAAGCTGAAATGTCAATATTATTGTCAATGTCTGATTTCTATTCAGAAGTTTGTAGAAAGTACTAGAATTCCTTTAGTTTCTAATTATTGGTTCTAGTTCAAACGTTGAAAAATGTATGTTACCTTTATTCAATATCAGTTGAATTTACAAATCACTATAGATTTATCACGAGTAAAAATAGTATTCAACATAAATAAAATGAATATATATTCCTGAACGCAGAAAAACAAAAGCAAATCGGATTCGTTTTCGTTCGATTTTTTCAAAAATTTAAGCAAATACAGTACTGTGTTTGTTAACACTATGAAATACTGGAAAATAACGATTTATTAAAATTTCGAGCAAAACTTCAAGTCCTATGGAAAAAAGTCAAAAGGCAGAAACAAACAAACAAACAAACCCTACAGCTTTTTAATCTATACTAATATTATAAAGCTGAAGAGTTTGCTTGTTTGAACGCGCTAATCTCAGGAACTACTGGCCGATTTGAATGATTATTTCAGTGTTAGATAGCCCATTTATCGAGGAAGGCTATAGGCTACTTTTTATCCGAGTGCGCCGAGTAGTTCCCACGGGACGCGGGTGAAACCGCTGGCAGAAGCTAGCATTAGTATAGATTTATTTATGCTAAATTATGAGGCCAGAAAATTCTAAATTGTTGGTACTCTTCTGGTATAATGACGTATTCTTTATTAAGAGTTTACTTTTATCGCACAAATAAATTGGACACACTGTTCGTTACTCGTGAAAATAATATTTAAACGTGAGATAAAACAACTGAAATGTTGTAAATCCAGCGATTTTTTGTTTTTTTGTAAATAATATTTTTTGAATAATTGAATTTATCAATATACGACTCTGTTACACGTTTATTTGGGACTTTGTTAGATATTATGCTTCTTCTCTTTTTCACTTCAGCGTAATGCTGTTATCTATCCTGTTGTCACTGGTGTCATCGATTTATATGACTGCAACTATAAATGGTGGAACGGAGCGTTGGTGGAGCAGTGAGCAAATAGCAGTTAGTGGTGCGGCGGATGATACTAAAGCAGGCCGCACACCAGCGCCACATGCTACACGCATCGAACATTTGTGTTGCCACAATCATTGTGCTACAATTCAACTTAATACAAATGTATTGTATATGCGCACATTAGACGCACATTTGTAGCGTGGCACCGCTTTTAGAATGTCGACATCAGCGTCTGATGATGACGAATTCTTGATGTGGCGATTAATGAGAAAAAATACATTATTGCACAATTTACGGGAATTTCAAAATTTCGCAAGAATTTCAATTTTGACGAAGAAAAGTTTCGATAATATTATCGAATGTATGAAAACACACACAAGCCAAAACAAGATACCCGCTTCAGAGAGTGTATTTCGGCCGAAGAGCGTTTACTCATCACCTCTGCAATAAATTCAACGTAAAATTCAATGTTGTCTTTTATTTTTACAAACCAACGCGACACAAATATCGAACATGTTCGATCTTCAATTCGTGTAGCGCGGACACCATCTCGCTACAAAGTGCACCCGCTACAAATGTTTCCCAGGTGTGCATGCTCACGAACAAATATATGGGGGCGTTAAATGTGTCCTGCTTCAAATGTGGCGCTACAATTATCGAGTTACAAATGTATGCCTGGTGTGCGGCCTGCTTAAGTTATTTATTTCTCCAATTTAATAATTCAGAAAGACGATACATATATCCGGCAGTTCACATGCAGCTCTCAAATTATTTCAAATATAATAACTGGAACATGATACCGTCAGCGACACTTCGGTGAAGAAGCTTTAATTCGATTAAATTAAGGTATGTTTTATTATTTATATTTTTAATAAATATCTTCAGTCGTCTTAAAGGGTATTTGTTACCTATTAATTTGTCTTGTGCACATAATTTTTACACGAACAGGCGACAAAGTATTAACAACGAAAGTAAATTGTTTAATAAAATAATTACTCAATAAAGTGCGAAGGGTAAGCCCAAGCGAGCACTCGTTCACAGAATAATGCAACAATTCGCATCGCACCATGCGATTTCATTAATTTTTAAACGTAATATCATTTTTCTTAAATTGATTTCAAGGTTTGTTTGCTCTGTCAACTGGAATAAATATTTAGAATTGTGATATTTTTAGCTGTGTGGTTTGGACGGTGGATGTGTGAGAACCGGTTTCGGATCCGCGTGTTAGTCTGTCAGTAGTGTTATAACCGTTGACCGGCACTATGCAGAGGGATAACACAACAGGCCTACTAGGCCGCAATGGTTAGTTAAAAAATATTATTTTTCACAAATGTGTGTTTAACCATATGTTGCAATTCGCACATGCAGGTACTAACTTTCAAGCTGTTTATTACAATTATAATTGAGAAAATTAATTAAAAACACCACAGAAAATGCACTGGCTATTAAAAAAAACCCACACCCTCACTTACACCCTGCCTATTATTAGTTCTAGTCTTTATAATTTTAGCTTGATTAATTCAAAATTATTTAACACAATTTAGATTTTTGATAAAATATACTTATATTGAAATTGAGTAGTGTAGTCCTATTATAAAATATGACAAAGCTAGTCGCTAGATTGTAACATAATCCATGTTTTAATGTTGTAATATTAGCTATTAAATTTGTTTAATGAACTATTTAATTTAATAATAATAGAGCACACTATAACATTTTGTGTAAAGGAAGTTAAAGAATTTGTTCATTAAATTAAATCTATTTTTTAAATTATAAATGTCTATTCTGTGTAAAAAACTTCGGGCCTCATACACTTTTAGAGACAAATTTTGAAGCAGGTTTTATTCTTATGTTTGAATAGCTCTTGAATGTTAATTATGACCCAATATGGTTTTAGTTTTAATTATTTACATAATCTATTTTACAGAGCTTGTTAAAAACATATATTCTGCTTAAATCAATATAAAGTAGGTAAATTGGACATTTTTTTTGATTGCAGTGTGTAAAATTGTACTTTTCCACAGAAAAAGATATGAATATATGGACACATTTTTCATGCCCATTCAATAATTAAATAGGATTCAATATTTGTAGGGCTATGTGATCAAAATTGAAAAAAAAAATGTCTTTGGTGAGAGTCTTTGGTGGCTTTTCAATGCATCCATAACAAATGTACCCAGCAACATGCAAAAAAATAACATAAAGTTGACAATAAGGATATTTTTATTATCAAAGCATTGTTGTATGATAAATCCAGAGCACGAGACGTCGCGCCAACGTTCATCGCCCTTTTTATTAGCAGTCATTAATGGTCGTTATGTAATGAAAATTCATGCAAGCCACTCTTTGACATGTACTAGAAACCTTATAAGCACGAGATTTAGGTAATCGTTTTACTGGGCTAATAAAATTATAGTGGTTCTCACTGCTTTTATCACCCGACGTAAAACCATTGAGGTGGTTACGGCAGTGTTTTGTTTTCGCTTATTAGATCACGATTTGCTTAGATTTTTGTCAAATCTGAAGCGATTTTTGTTATTATTTATTTAGTGCCTTAGTTTACTATTTCTTTGCTATCAATAACTCATAAAATATGCAGTGTAGCTGCATGTCGATGCCAATGACAGAGAAAAACCAAAAACGTGAAACCATATGATGAAATAACACTATTATTAATGTTTGTGTCCAGTTAATCTATACTTCTATACTAATATTATAAAGAGGAANTTTACTCATCACCTCTGCAATAAATTCAACGTAAAATTCAATGTTGTCTTTTATTTTTACAAACCAACGCGACACAAATATCGAACATGTTCGATCTTCAATTCGTGTAGCGCGGACACCATCTCGCTACAAAGTGCACCCGCTACAAATGTTTCCCAGGTGTGCATGCTCACGAACAAATATATGGGGGCGTTAAATGTGTCCTGCTTCAAATGTGGCGCTACAATTATCGAGTTACAAATGTATGCCTGGTGTGCGGCCTGCTTAAGTTATTTATTTCTCCAATTTAATAATTCAGAAAGACGATACATATATCCGGCAGTTCACATGCAGCTCTCAAATTATTTCAAATATAATAACTGGAACATGATACCGTCAGCGACACTTCGGTGAAGAAGCTTTAATTCGATTAAATTAAGGTATGTTTTATTATTTATATTTTTAATAAATATCTTCAGTCGTCTTAAAGGGTATTTGTTACCTATTAATTTGTCTTGTGCACATAATTTTTACACGAACAGGCGACAAAGTATTAACAACGAAAGTAAATTGTTTAATAAAATAATTACTCAATAAAGTGCGAAGGGTAAGCCCAAGCGAGCACTCGTTCACAGAATAATGCAACAATTCGCATCGCACCATGCGATTTCATTAATTTTTAAACGTAATATCATTTTTCTTAAATTGATTTCAAGGTTTGTTTGCTCTGTCAACTGGAATAAATATTTAGAATTGTGATATTTTTAGCTGTGTGGTTTGGACGGTGGATGTGTGAGAACCGGTTTCGGATCCGCGTGTTAGTCTGTCAGTAGTGTTATAACCGTTGACCGGCACTATGCAGAGGGATAACACAACAGGCCTACTAGGCCGCAATGGTTAGTTAAAAAATATTATTTTTCACAAATGTGTGTTTAACCATATGTTGCAATTCGCACATGCAGGTACTAACTTTCAAGCTGTTTATTACAATTATAATTGAGAAAATTAATTAAAAACACCACAGAAAATGCACTGGCTATTAAAAAAAACCCACACCCTCACTTACACCCTGCCTATTATTAGTTCTAGTCTTTATAATTTTAGCTTGATTAATTCAAAATTATTTAACACAATTTAGATTTTTGATAAAATATACTTATATTGAAATTGAGTAGTGTAGTCCTATTATAAAATATGACAAAGCTAGTCGCTAGATTGTAACATAATCCATGTTTTAATGTTGTAATATTAGCTATTAAATTTGTTTAATGAACTATTTAATTTAATAATAATAGAGCACACTATAACATTTTGTGTAAAGGAAGTTAAAGAATTTGTTCATTAAATTAAATCTATTTTTTAAATTATAAATGTCTATTCTGTGTAAAAAACTTCGGGCCTCATACACTTTTAGAGACAAATTTTGAAGCAGGTTTTATTCTTATGTTTGAATAGCTCTTGAATGTTAATTATGACCCAATATGGTTTTAGTTTTAATTATTTACATAATCTATTTTACAGAGCTTGTTAAAAACATATATTCTGCTTAAATCAATATAAAGTAGGTAAATTGGACATTTTTTTTGATTGCAGTGTGTAAAATTGTACTTTTCCACAGAAAAAGATATGAATATATGGACACATTTTTCATGCCCATTCAATAATTAAATAGGATTCAATATTTGTAGGGCTATGTGATCAAAATTGAAAAAAAAAATGTCTTTGGTGAGAGTCTTTGGTGGCTTTTCAATGCATCCATAACAAATGTACCCAGCAACATGCAAAAAAATAACATAAAGTTGACAATAAGGATATTTTTATTATCAAAGCATTGTTGTATGATAAATCCAGAGCACGAGACGTCGCGCCAACGTTCATCGCCCTTTTTATTAGCAGTCATTAATGGTCGTTATGTAATGAAAATTCATGCAAGCCACTCTTTGACATGTACTAGAAACCTTATAAGCACGAGATTTAGGTAATCGTTTTACTGGGCTAATAAAATTATAGTGGTTCTCACTGCTTTTATCACCCGACGTAAAACCATTGAGGTGGTTACGGCAGTGTTTTGTTTTCGCTTATTAGATCACGATTTGCTTAGATTTTTGTCAAATCTGAAGCGATTTTTGTTATTATTTATTTAGTGCCTTAGTTTACTATTTCTTTGCTATCAATAACTCATAAAATATGCAGTGTAGCTGCATGTCGATGCCAATGACAGAGAAAAACCAAAAACGTGAAACCATATGATGAAATAACACTATTATTAATGTTTGTGTCCAGTTAATCTATACTTCTATACTAATATTATAAAGAGGAATAGTTTGTTTGTTTGTTTGGTTGTAATGAATAGGCTCAAAAACTACTGGACCGATTTTAAAAATTCTTTCACCATTCGAAAGCTACATTATCCACGAGTAACATAGGCTATATTTTATCCGGGTACAGGCAGTAATTCCCACGGGATGCGAGTGAAACCGCGGGAAAACGGCTAGTATTTGATAAAAAAAATAAAAAACTGACTACGTGCCAAAACGAGCGAGTTAAAAAAATATTCATGCGCCTAAGCACGTCGGCTTTTCGGCGTCAATGCGTCGTCACCCACCAGTAAACAAATCTATTGTAATTTCTTAACGATTCCTTATTTTATTAGGGTTCCCTGTGACGCACGGGTAAAAGGAAATACTGAACATTATAGAACTACTTAAATGGAGTCTTCAAAATTGCATGGCATGGTACCTATAATGTGTACTCATCACGGTGGCGGATGATGCAACTGAATAATTTATCAAAATGAAAACATTTCACATGGTGGCTGATAAATAGTTCTTCTCAGGTTTATAACTCGTTTGACAACGACTTTTAAGCATCTTCATATTAAAAAAAGTGCTATTCTCGTACACGTTAAAAGTGAAAAGATTTAAAGAAAACAAACTTTTAAGATGCCGAATTATTTATAAAAGATATTAATAGAAATAAGAGCATAGCGTATACAAATAAAAGTGAGTATAAAATATGCCAACAAGTATCACTGAAACCTATAAAAAAGTCACGAAACCACTAAGTAAATGTTATCAAAATTCCGGGAATGTCGTTTACATTAAATGTCACTGCCATCTCGCGTGAAAGGTATTGTTATTTGTTCGACTGGCGTTAAAATTAAAGACGCGTTGTAAAGAAGTTTGATATTGGTTATATTTGTTCTAAAATCTTAGGCATCGAACAATGTCGAATGATCGGTACCTGCTATGTCTCCTCCCAATTTGGCTGGTAGCAGTAATCGTAGAAAACCTGACTCATTTGCACCTTCAAACTTCCTAGTAGTAAGCAGTTAAGAGGTTTATTACATTTGCATAGAAGTCCTAAAACTATTATCCTTACTGGAACATAATAGACAATTAATTTTAAGTGGCTGGTCTTTCCAAATGGCCCTAGCCCTATTAATCTAGTGCTTACTCATTTCACCAAACTTGGTGTCGTAAAAATTTTACAGTTCCCGAATTGCGATGTCCAATTGTGAACAGCTCATGGTTGTACTTCTTACTATACGTGGAGGCCTTTTAATTGCGTATAAGCCATAATATAAGGCCTTGTTGATTTTCGGAAAAATCGAGACTCACCTATGTTTAAGCCCATTGCCGTTTATCAGGCCATATCTAAAATGCCGTAGGCCATGTTTTGGGTCAAAGTTCAACCAGGAGGCATGACTCGGGTAGGCATTTTATTGTCCTCCCCTGAAGAATTAGGTCACAGCAGCAGGCATTCAGAGGAATTTATCGGAATTCCACGATTACACACCTCCACTTTATCGAATAGTCCGTGGTATATTTTTTATTATTGAATATTTGATGCACTTTATTCAAGTTAGGTCATAAACATGCAAATATACATAGGAATTTATTATTAACTTCCTTTTACCTGGTTTGTCACCCAGTTTTGTTCCCTGGAATTTAGTTTTCGCAGTAAAAATTACTCAAAATGATAATGTCTGAATACACATTAAACAACAACAATATTATTCATAGTCTGAATTTGGCAAATTTATATTCGAAACCAGAGCAAGAAACAGTTGTTCAGCATTTGGTTTTAGTATTTGACAGGTGTGTTTAACTATCTTATGTGACAGAAATTGACTACTGACAAAAGGAACCTTCAACCTTTGACCCTAAACATTAAATTGATTACAAGTTCAAGGCAATATTACCGGAATAGTTCTTTACCTCTGCCTGATAGTAACTGTGTGTTTATTTGGTGTCTCTTGGCAAGTCTGTCGACTTCAATTTCTTATTAACCGGTGACGTCACTGCGTAAATAATGAATGATTGGATTCTCCTTGTCTAATTCCAATTGATCATTTCATGTAAATAGGGTCATTGGCATGTAAAATGTTTTTAGACAAAGTATATTTTTTTCCACCTGTCTCGAAGCTATTGAAAGTGCATTTATTTAGACCTGCATGAGATTTAGACCTCAACTTTGATTATTTAACTTTGTGGAACTCAAAGGTCCAAAAAAACATCGTTAGAAATTTTAAGACTAAGTACAGGAAAACTATCGCTAGAATTATGTCAGTGCTTTGAAAATACAAACGGAATTTTGCGGCGCAAAGTTCACAAATATCTGTAATAGTGTCAATATTAAATTTCAAAGAAATTTGCTGAATTACTCATAAAAATATGATTTGTTTGTGAAAAATGCATTTACATGCAAGCTGATTTTCAGGATGATTCATTCTCTTTATATGATATACTCGTAGTTCCTTGCTTATTCTAAGCACGTATCGCCACGGTATGTGACGATTACATTGATGACGTAGTGATAGCTGCCGGCGCCAATGAGACTTTCTCTAAACTATCGCATCGTGTTTACACTTTTACTTACATTGAAGGAATTTGTATCATATTGCTTTTAGGTCCAATAGTTGCTTTGCTGTCGGTGGATTTTGTAGAGCATTGAACTGAAGTAAGAATATATTACATAAAAAACTGGCAGCTAAAAATATACGAAAAGTTTCATCGTACGATCAGATATTGCCGTGTGGCTGGTGTCATACTTAAATGAATAACAAATAAGTAAATGTTATATTATTCTGGGTAAGAGATGATTGATGTGATAAGCCACCAGGCTACTGGTAATCAAAAGAAAATTGTAAGTAATTCTGGCGCCCGCGTAAGGTCACAAAGGGTTTTGTTGTGTCTGTTTTATCGAATTTATTTTTATCATCAGTCGCAATTCTTGTTATTGACCCAAAACTTATTTGGCCTTCACCTTCAGCTTTTATTTATTTTTGCGTCGCGTCGTAAAATATGTTTTCCAGTCAACTACCATAAACGAAGTTACCTTATTTCATTGACAAAAATGATTATGCCAATCGACGATATTTACATTGAATTGTTAATAAATATCCCAAAACCGTTGAACGTAAATTAGGTAGAACAAAGGTGATAAACGTTCCCAGACAAACATACCTCGTCTTTGCTATTGCGGTTTAGCACGCGGTTTGGCGGGTTACTAGTCCTGGGAAAAACCATGGGAAGTGACGCCGCGTGCTCGAGGGTACATACAAATTATTAAATTATCGATCCTCTGTCTAACTTACCTTAAGTGCATTTATTATTCAAAGTGCTTGCGTAGAAGGAAACTGATATTAAAAAACTCGGTCATGTGCTTGTTTTATTTACGATAATATTTACGTAAATAAAAGCCAGAATACATCGAGGAAGACACTGTTTTTTAATGGTTGTTATTTTATTATAGCAGTTATTGAACTGCTGTCATAAATCCCTATTCCGATCTTGCAGCTTGTCTCATTAAACTCATACGCTTTTCAATCAGTGCAACTTGTATTTGTAGTTCAACAAGCTCCATGTTTGTGTATATGCCTTAAATTTTAGGGTTGCGGTTGTATCTCTAGATCCTTCTATGTTTAATCACCCTAGTGTCAAACATTTGTCAAATCTGTCTGACGGCCTCTAACGTGGAATCGTAACAACGGCTGCTACTCTACAGCATTCAGGGAATTCAAAAATTCTTCCGCTAATAGATAAAGTCTATTAGAGAAGATCTTTATTATGAGCAAACAAGGGGGGCGGATGCTATATAATGTTAAATATTACGTCAGTTGGTGTATAGAACAGATTAGATTGACAGACTACATTGTAATCATTACTTGCTGTAGACGCTTTTATTACATAAACAACGCTTATGTTTACATAATGAGATTGCGTTTAAGATTCCATCGTTTTGACTTGGCTCGTTACTTTATCTTGACATTTCTGCCCCTAGTTTCTTTATTCTTGGACATATATGCCTAATCTCATCCTGCATTATTTATAACAATACATATTTCTTTCGTGGGTTGCAGTAGTCACTGTGGTCAGCAAGTACCTACTTACAAGAGGTGCATAAATTATGCATGACGCACAAATGTATTTTGCATTTATTTTCCTCTAACAGTTCAGTCATTTTTGTTTTTTGAAGTTCTACTTAGTTCGTTATTTGCCTTTCACCATGGTCATGTCGAAAAATCGATTTAATCTTGGCACTGAAAGGAACACTCAGGAAAGAAAATTACTTTCATTGGATAAGGCAATGGCCGCAATAACATAATGTTACAAGTCCTATAGACTTATATTTTCGTTTGCAATAAGTACACAGAAATGTTGCCAAGCCTGTATTTTCTGTAGTCAACTTTGGTGGTCTGAATGAATGTATGATTACCGTGATTACTCTATTCATACAACTTGATTGGATAATTGTAGGCTCTTTATTCGTATATTTTTATCCTATTCAGCCGAAATCGTGAAGAAATGTTTAAGAAATAAATCGCATATTTTAGCAGTCAGTAGTCTCTCAATATTCCAAATGTTTAAGCAAATTGAAGCCTCTTTCTTGACGGCAGGTAGAAAAATGATAGATATTGTTATCTGCCAAATACTACACGTAGAGTTAGAGCTGTTTAAGTTCCTAAGTATGCCTCTTTTGTGTACCTTATTAAACACGACTTGTGACTTCCTCGATGACACGCAAAAAATGTCACACAAGAAACCCGAAGCAATTAGTTTTAAATAGCGTCTTCCTCAGCCATCGTGTGTGGTTATTTAGTCACTGGGTGCCTAATAACCATGAAACTTATATCTCGTCGATTATTATCTTTGGTTATNATTCTGGGTAAGAGATGATTGATGTGATAAGCCACCAGGCTACTGGTAATCAAAAGAAAATTGTAAGTAATTCTGGCGCCCGCGTAAGGTCACAAAGGGTTTTGTTGTGTCTGTTTTATCGAATTTATTTTTATCATCAGTCGCAATTCTTGTTATTGACCCAAAACTTATTTGGCCTTCACCTTCAGCTTTTATTTATTTTTGCGTCGCGTCGTAAAATATGTTTTCCAGTCAACTACCATAAACGAAGTTACCTTATTTCATTGACAAAAATGATTATGCCAATCGACGATATTTACATTGAATTGTTAATAAATATCCCAAAACCGTTGAACGTAAATTAGGTAGAACAAAGGTGATAAACGTTCCCAGACAAACATACCTCGTCTTTGCTATTGCGGTTTAGCACGCGGTTTGGCGGGTTACTAGTCCTGGGAAAAACCATGGGAAGTGACGCCGCGTGCTCGAGGGTACATACAAATTATTAAATTATCGATCCTCTGTCTAACTTACCTTAAGTGCATTTATTATTCAAAGTGCTTGCGTAGAAGGAAACTGATATTAAAAAACTCGGTCATGTGCTTGTTTTATTTACGATAATATTTACGTAAATAAAAGCCAGAATACATCGAGGAAGACACTGTTTTTTAATGGTTGTTATTTTATTATAGCAGTTATTGAACTGCTGTCATAAATCCCTATTCCGATCTTGCAGCTTGTCTCATTAAACTCATACGCTTTTCAATCAGTGCAACTTGTATTTGTAGTTCAACAAGCTCCATGTTTGTGTATATGCCTTAAATTTTAGGGTTGCGGTTGTATCTCTAGATCCTTCTATGTTTAATCACCCTAGTGTCAAACATTTGTCAAATCTGTCTGACGGCCTCTAACGTGGAATCGTAACAACGGCTGCTACTCTACAGCATTCAGGGAATTCAAAAATTCTTCCGCTAATAGATAAAGTCTATTAGAGAAGATCTTTATTATGAGCAAACAAGGGGGGCGGATGCTATATAATGTTAAATATTACGTCAGTTGGTGTATAGAACAGATTAGATTGACAGACTACATTGTAATCATTACTTGCTGTAGACGCTTTTATTACATAAACAACGCTTATGTTTACATAATGAGATTGCGTTTAAGATTCCATCGTTTTGACTTGGCTCGTTACTTTATCTTGACATTTCTGCCCCTAGTTTCTTTATTCTTGGACATATATGCCTAATCTCATCCTGCATTATTTATAACAATACATATTTCTTTCGTGGGTTGCAGTAGTCACTGTGGTCAGCAAGTACCTACTTACAAGAGGTGCATAAATTATGCATGACGCACAAATGTATTTTGCATTTATTTTCCTCTAACAGTTCAGTCATTTTTGTTTTTTGAAGTTCTACTTAGTTCGTTATTTGCCTTTCACCATGGTCATGTCGAAAAATCGATTTAATCTTGGCACTGAAAGGAACACTCAGGAAAGAAAATTACTTTCATTGGATAAGGCAATGGCCGCAATAACATAATGTTACAAGTCCTATAGACTTATATTTTCGTTTGCAATAAGTACACAGAAATGTTGCCAAGCCTGTATTTTCTGTAGTCAACTTTGGTGGTCTGAATGAATGTATGATTACCGTGATTACTCTATTCATACAACTTGATTGGATAATTGTAGGCTCTTTATTCGTATATTTTTATCCTATTCAGCCGAAATCGTGAAGAAATGTTTAAGAAATAAATCGCATATTTTAGCAGTCAGTAGTCTCTCAATATTCCAAATGTTTAAGCAAATTGAAGCCTCTTTCTTGACGGCAGGTAGAAAAATGATAGATATTGTTATCTGCCAAATACTACACGTAGAGTTAGAGCTGTTTAAGTTCCTAAGTATGCCTCTTTTGTGTACCTTATTAAACACGACTTGTGACTTCCTCGATGACACGCAAAAAATGTCACACAAGAAACCCGAAGCAATTAGTTTTAAATAGCGTCTTCCTCAGCCATCGTGTGTGGTTATTTAGTCACTGGGTGCCTAATAACCATGAAACTTATATCTCGTCGATTATTATCTTTGGTTATTTACTGCGGAAATCAATATTCTGTCTATCTCTGGATTTGCTTACCAGAGATAGGAATTTGACATTACTTGTATGGGGCTAATGTCAAAATTCTATCACTAGTAAGCAAATCCAGATAGGTTATTGGGAACGGCCGTTAATAATCTTCCCTAATATTCGAAATGGGAAGTAATTTCGTGTGGAGAATTTGGAACTTAAATGCTGGGATAAGGTACAGAATAGATAATTCTTGAATCCCTTACCAGCATAGGCCGATGCGACGGCAATCCGACATGTCCGGAGAGAGATCAGGCGCAAGATCGACAGTTTAACCAAACGTGCTCCGAGACCGGAGTCGGTTTTACTCTATTTGGAGTAAAACCGACTCCGGCGGCGACGGGAATGTAGCTAGTTTTATATACATAATTGTATAGCCATGAAATTATTACCTTAGTGCTAATGCGTGTTTGATTATACTTAAGAACTTTTTGCCGCTACCGATGCCGTATCGATTCTAGCGAATAATAGTGAAGCCTTTTCTATTTTGGTCGTTTGAAACTTGTTTTATAACTTATGCAATAGATCGAGTGCTAGTTGTTGTATTATATGTATTAGATTTTATTTTGTAATTCATTAATTCAGGTAATTTATTTCTATTCTATCGTACCTTAGTTTTCATTTATCTTCTTTTTGAGGCCAAACATTTTCAGCAATATGATTCGTTTCATAAAAAGTATTTTCTTTCTCGGTTCTGATTTTGTGAGGTCGAGCAACACTGATCTGTCCCGGGTATAGGCACAAATAAAATAAGTAACGAAATGATTTCCAATTTTTCTAATCAGAACAATGTATGCGAATTGCTAATTAAACTCGGTTAATTAGAGTGATTAGATTAAAGTAATCTAATGATGCAGACATACTAGCGATTTGTTGATACATCCTTCACTAAAATTATTAAAATAATTGTTGCTGAAAAGTAGTGGTGGATGGGTTTTATGAAAATAGGCATGTATGTTATATTTTCATCTGCGTACCTCGGAGGGTAAGTAATGCCATTGTTACCGTGCTATTTATTCCACGTCAGAGCCCGTCAGGCCGGTTTGAGAAAACTGACACTTTTATAGGGCCTGCAGATTACTCAAAAAGAAGAAAACCGGCTGCTAAGTCATTAAAAGTTCCTATTAAGTTTGTAGAAAAACAAACGTTATAAAAGGACTTATTCTCAACAGTAGAATATAAATTGGAAATGCACAACACAGTTTTCTATCGTAAAGTAAAATACAGAAGCGTCAATTGAACATGCTTTATGTCATAGCAATGATAATGAACATTACTATCAATTGTTTATATTTAACTAAAGAATTAAAGGAAAATAATGTCGTTTTAAACGTTTATCAGTTTTATGTTTAACTTGTTGATATGTTCCGTGACCTTGCTATTGAAAACAATAGCGTCAGGTGTGGGTTCGTGAGATATAATGTAAATCATACTACAACTACCAAGTAATCGCCGTAAATGTAATTATTAAACGTGTAATTATCAATAATAGCTTTAAATACTATACTATTGTTTATAAATAAAGTTTTTGCAATGATCGTAGAATTCCAAGTATGGCACATTATCGTAACGTCATCCAATTTAGGTCGTTTCCTAATTATTGTTAAGTAATTGACCTGTTTGGTTTCTATTACGCACTCTACTAAAAGTTACTTCCCTTATTGTTCAATATACTTACTTGATTGACAACAGATGGATGTTGTATTACTTGTATATTATGTTAACGAGACTTGTATATTTATGTGCAAGAATTATGGTAAAAATTATAGGTTCGTCACATTAATCTAAACTCCTGACATCTCTACATCCACTTAAGTTTTAAATACGACCACTAAATCTACAATGTCTGATAAACACATTAAGATGTTACTATAAATATTTATGTTTACTACCTCGTGGAGCGTAAAGCACGATTTGAATATCTCAATGCAAGTGAGTCGTTATGTTCTAAGCTTTACGACACTGCTTCAGCGTTGCGAACGGCCTTAACTGCAGCCAGTGCGTTTTGGTCCGTCGCCTTCACCACACAGTTTTTACCATTGACGGCTACAACAGCTTCCATTTTATTCGTAGTGTCTATTTCACTGTGCTCTGCTGACGTGTGTGCTTTAGTTTCTATATCTTCTGGTGAGTTTCTGTCCTTTATTATGTTATTATTAGTACCAGGATTAAGAACAGAAAGTGTCGTGTCGCCTACTTTTAAAGTCCTTGTGTCTGATCAACCTCGTTAAATGTCATAATCATGATAGTTTTTGCGGAGTTGAAACTAAATCTTTTACCTAGATTGGGTATTAAACATTTATGAGCCAAATATTATTAGTGTTTGTAATGTTATGTGTGAAATATGGTACATAGTTAATTTTATACATCATAACAAGGTATCGTTCAATCTTATCATTATAGTTTTTATCACCGTTTGTTCAGCTGGAAATATTTATAGTAGTGTAATGTTTACACATGTTGCTTCTTCTCTTCAATGTAATGTAAAAATCACCAAATCGGCGACTAATGTTTGTATCGCAATTCGTATCACTATACTAAAATACATATTTGTGCTATTCTATACGCATTGTAATGTTCGTTACTTACTTCTTTTTGTGTTCATAATGTCATACATTATCACGCTATCATTATCCTCTTCAATTCTTACTAGTCCTCTGTTGGACCTTTCTTAAGGCACCACTGATTTTCTAGCGGACATCAATCCTAAAGAATTCGATTTCTTGGCACACGATCTTACTAGAACATTCTGTATCATTTATGCGTTGGTTTTAAATGTCATCTTGTGCTGCTTATTTAATATTCGTACTTTTATTTCGCATCCATTATCATCTTCATCAAGCGGCACTAATAGCTGGTTTATCGTCTGTCACTTGATGTTGTTCGTAAATAGATTTAAGTGTTACAACAACATTGCAAGCTGTTTGGATATCTCCGATTTCTTTAGATCTATTGTTTGCAAGTTAAATGAAACCTCTTTGTTAGAATAGTTTCTCAATAAATATTTGTGTTGCAATTTGTTTGATTTTGTTGTTAAAAGCAATTATGTTTTTTTACTTTGTTATCGGACTAATTAGTTGGTTACGCGATTTGTTGAAGAATGTTGACTCTCTTAGCTGGTGAAATAACTAATCTACTTTCATCAGGTTTTGCTTCGTGGGGTATCATCAAAAGTTTTTTGTGCCTAGGCATATTTGTGATCATCTCTTATTACCCCAGGACCTTTTAAGAAAATGCGTAATTTCTATCGTGTTTCTTTCCTGTAATGGTGTAATCAACAGTTCCTTATCAGCATGACCAATACTCATTAAGATTTGTACTGTGCCTTTAAAACTGTCGTAAATAGTTTCGAACTCTTGAATCTCCCAGTTAAAGACTTCCAGAGTATTCCTCAATATCATACATTACCTTATTAATGACTCGTATTTTCCATGTCATTTTCAAGGATGGATTCTTCTCTTTTTTAGACCTGTGCTACGTGCAGTAGGTATGGGTAATAACAACTTAACCTTGCACTGAATAGGTAAAATTCATAAAGTCCTACATGACTTTCCTGTGATGACTTCATAACGTTTTCCCTAACTCATTAATTTTGACAGACATCAACTTATTTCCATAAAGTCACAAGAACAGCCTGTAGGTTTGTCAGTTGCAGTAAATTAGCATTTTAATTCTATTATTGTTCCATATGGTGCAATTTATAATGAGTCGATATATTAAGTAATTAAGTTATTCTCAAGTGGATAATAATTTGTTGAATATATGATGTTCCGTTTCCGTATTTTTATAAATATAGTTTATTGTGACATTGGGTTGCCTACTTTGTTTTTCTTATTTATTACCTGCTTATACTAATGATTCAATTATTTATTAGGTTTTTCAAAGGAATGAAAGTTACTGAAAAGTAGCCTCCCAACACCGGTTTACCACTATGTTAACCACAAAAATTATTTGTCCCCAAATAACGACATGATTCTAGAAACTTATTTAGACTAATGGGCTGTTAGTAATAATTTAACGCCTTTCTATTTTAATCAAATAAAACATTGGTAAATAGGTCGCCATGTAATGGAGACAACGGCTTACTGAGTACGGCTTACGGGTATGGCTTACCCGGATGTTTCATGACGTTACTTTTTACATTCGATTCAATGTTTATTCAATAATATATACAATCTTAATTTATATACACATATCAAAATCTACGTCTAAATATATTTACAAACTTAAAACTACTCTTAGATACTAAAATAATACAAACTAAAAAACGTATATAAAAGGACATTAGTGNGAGTTTCTGTCCTTTATTATGTTATTATTAGTACCAGGATTAAGAACAGAAAGTGTCGTGTCGCCTACTTTTAAAGTCCTTGTGTCTGATCAACCTCGTTAAATGTCATAATCATGATAGTTTTTGCGGAGTTGAAACTAAATCTTTTACCTAGATTGGGTATTAAACATTTATGAGCCAAATATTATTAGTGTTTGTAATGTTATGTGTGAAATATGGTACATAGTTAATTTTATACATCATAACAAGGTATCGTTCAATCTTATCATTATAGTTTTTATCACCGTTTGTTCAGCTGGAAATATTTATAGTAGTGTAATGTTTACACATGTTGCTTCTTCTCTTCAATGTAATGTAAAAATCACCAAATCGGCGACTAATGTTTGTATCGCAATTCGTATCACTATACTAAAATACATATTTGTGCTATTCTATACGCATTGTAATGTTCGTTACTTACTTCTTTTTGTGTTCATAATGTCATACATTATCACGCTATCATTATCCTCTTCAATTCTTACTAGTCCTCTGTTGGACCTTTCTTAAGGCACCACTGATTTTCTAGCGGACATCAATCCTAAAGAATTCGATTTCTTGGCACACGATCTTACTAGAACATTCTGTATCATTTATGCGTTGGTTTTAAATGTCATCTTGTGCTGCTTATTTAATATTCGTACTTTTATTTCGCATCCATTATCATCTTCATCAAGCGGCACTAATAGCTGGTTTATCGTCTGTCACTTGATGTTGTTCGTAAATAGATTTAAGTGTTACAACAACATTGCAAGCTGTTTGGATATCTCCGATTTCTTTAGATCTATTGTTTGCAAGTTAAATGAAACCTCTTTGTTAGAATAGTTTCTCAATAAATATTTGTGTTGCAATTTGTTTGATTTTGTTGTTAAAAGCAATTATGTTTTTTTACTTTGTTATCGGACTAATTAGTTGGTTACGCGATTTGTTGAAGAATGTTGACTCTCTTAGCTGGTGAAATAACTAATCTACTTTCATCAGGTTTTGCTTCGTGGGGTATCATCAAAAGTTTTTTGTGCCTAGGCATATTTGTGATCATCTCTTATTACCCCAGGACCTTTTAAGAAAATGCGTAATTTCTATCGTGTTTCTTTCCTGTAATGGTGTAATCAACAGTTCCTTATCAGCATGACCAATACTCATTAAGATTTGTACTGTGCCTTTAAAACTGTCGTAAATAGTTTCGAACTCTTGAATCTCCCAGTTAAAGACTTCCAGAGTATTCCTCAATATCATACATTACCTTATTAATGACTCGTATTTTCCATGTCATTTTCAAGGATGGATTCTTCTCTTTTTTAGACCTGTGCTACGTGCAGTAGGTATGGGTAATAACAACTTAACCTTGCACTGAATAGGTAAAATTCATAAAGTCCTACATGACTTTCCTGTGATGACTTCATAACGTTTTCCCTAACTCATTAATTTTGACAGACATCAACTTATTTCCATAAAGTCACAAGAACAGCCTGTAGGTTTGTCAGTTGCAGTAAATTAGCATTTTAATTCTATTATTGTTCCATATGGTGCAATTTATAATGAGTCGATATATTAAGTAATTAAGTTATTCTCAAGTGGATAATAATTTGTTGAATATATGATGTTCCGTTTCCGTATTTTTATAAATATAGTTTATTGTGACATTGGGTTGCCTACTTTGTTTTTCTTATTTATTACCTGCTTATACTAATGATTCAATTATTTATTAGGTTTTTCAAAGGAATGAAAGTTACTGAAAAGTAGCCTCCCAACACCGGTTTACCACTATGTTAACCACAAAAATTATTTGTCCCCAAATAACGACATGATTCTAGAAACTTATTTAGACTAATGGGCTGTTAGTAATAATTTAACGCCTTTCTATTTTAATCAAATAAAACATTGGTAAATAGGTCGCCATGTAATGGAGACAACGGCTTACTGAGTACGGCTTACGGGTATGGCTTACCCGGATGTTTCATGACGTTACTTTTTACATTCGATTCAATGTTTATTCAATAATATATACAATCTTAATTTATATACACATATCAAAATCTACGTCTAAATATATTTACAAACTTAAAACTACTCTTAGATACTAAAATAATACAAACTAAAAAACGTATATAAAAGGACATTAGTGAATTCATTCATTGTTATTTTTATTTAGAATCACTAAAAACGGTCGATCGGATATCATATCTTATTATTACTGAAATAAATAAATGTAAAAGCTTCAAACGTTTCAATGGATTTTGCGTGAGTTTTTGATAATCTGTTTACTATTCTACGTTTAGTTTTATCAAAATCGTGCGCATGCGGTGAATTCAGCGTTCTCACGACAGTTCGGAATGGCTATTGTAAACACCTAACTGGTAAAAACATAGCGGATTCAAATTTTTTTTGGTAGTGTCAGTTCTAAGAAAATAATGACCTTCAACTTCTACATGAGATAGTCGGGCGCAAATATTTTGGGTTGGTTTTCCCCTACCGTTCACGAATCAAGAAGTCTATGTCATTCGATAGTCCAATACCTAGTTACGAGCTTATCTCGACATCAAGATATGGTAGCTTATGTTAATATACGTAACGAGATAGGCACATCATTTATTTATTGTATATCTCAATCTTTATCTCAAAACTTGATCAGATTTCGTATCTTTATGATCGATAAAGGTAATATTTGTTGGACATTGTTAGAACTGTTTGGTGTTTCTGTATAATTTGACGTGTCCTGCAATGGGCTCTTTCGGTAAGCTAATTCTATTTCAAATAAGAGTTCTATTCATTGATCGGTACATTCAGTACTATAATCTATAATTATCCTCTGTGCAATGAAAGCTATCAATATAATTATATGTGTATAAAGTTGCATAGACACCGTAAAGGTGTACCTACCTAATTATCAGGCAGACTTCTGCTGTATAAAAATATGTTTTACTTAGAATGCCGTTTTACAGGTCGTGTTGTATGACATACAACACGACAACAACCAGCATTGCATTGTACAGCTCTGCCTGGCTAGGTACTACTCTTACTGACTGCCTAACAGTCAAAATCCATGAGCAAAAGACTATTAAACGTGCGCGAATCAAATGGCGTTCAGAGCTGCAAAGTTACTTGAAGAGAATCATATAGGAGCAGTGTATTTCAAACCAAAGGAGCGAACTACAATGGCTATAAAATACACACTAACTAGTGTAAAACACGTACCTATAAGTGAAATGGATGGTGCAATAGTTTCGGTCATGCTCAAATGATTTTCTAAAGCTTATTCACTGTTGTCGACGGATATAAATGATTTTAACATGTGCTAACAAAATTGCATTCTGTGTCTAATAGCACCTTTTAAATAACAAACCACAAATGCAGATGTTTCGTTACGCTTCGGGTGTATCGGCATGGTTAATTTGACTAGTGTTATTTGTACTTATTTTTTTGTTCAAATCTACTTATACTATGATCAGAGAACATTTTACGTTTAGTGATATAAGCTGTATTCCTCAAATAAGAAACAGCATCAATCATACTAGATTTGCGTAATCATACCTATAAACTGAAGTAGCAGGTTTTCCCAGAACGACCTAGATTGATACTTACATTACATAACGTAGGTAGATTGTTATTTTGCAAGATGTAAGATGCAATTTTATCTCGTATCAAAACATTACACTTTTGAGGCTACTGATCACTTAAAACCTTGACCTGATAAGATATCCACTCCGCAGATATTAATGCTACACTATATTGTTTTCAGAATCTTCGAAGCGCACAATGGCGGGCGGCGGCGTGACGGGCGCGTTGGTGTACGCGGTGAGCGCGGCCGTGCTCGGTATGCTGCAGTTTGGCTTCAACACCGGCGTTATCAACGCACCCCGGCCCTTCATAGAGAACTTCATCAGTACGCAGTATGAGGCCAGTCCAAGCTTTATATTCAGTGTCATCGTCAGTATCTTCGCCATCGGTGGCATGATCGGTTGCCCCTTCGCAAGCTGGATGCTAGAAAAGTACGGCCGTAAAAATGCTCTCCTCGTCAACTCCACACTCGGTGTTCTCGGTGCAATATTAATGGGTTTCAGCAAACTAGCAGATTCTGTGGAAATGATCATCATTGGCAGGTTTATTATAGGCGTAAATTGTGGATTTGCAACTACTGCTTCACCCACTTACGTATCTGAGGTAGCACCGGTAAGATTGCGAGGTGCTTTCGGAACCATAAACCAACTGGCGGTCGCTTCTGGAATGGTCATTGCTCAAATCTTGGGTATCGATATGATACTAGGAAGTGATGAACGCTGGCCGTGGCTGCTCGGGCTTGCTATATTGCCATCAGCGGTTCAGTTCGTAATGATTATTTTTGCACCTGAGAGTCCTCGTTATTTGCTGCTGGTTGCCCGTGACGAGGAAAGAGCTAGAGCTGAGCTAGCTAAACTCAGAGGAACGAGCGAAATTGATGATGAGATTAATGACATGCACGTAGAAGACCGCGCAGCCAGACAGGAAGAGAAGTTCACTATTAAAGATTTGTTCGTCATTAAGGCATTGCGCCAACCTCTTATTATTGGCATCGTGATGCACCTGTCTCAACAGTTGGGAGGTATCAACGCAGTTCTTTATTACTCGACAACGATATTTGTGAGTGCAGGACTAACGGAGGAGAATGCTCGCTTGTCTTCAATAGGTGTTGGCAGCATGTTGCTCATAATGGCTCTGGTATCGATGCCCTTGATGGACCGCTTGGGTAGGCGCACGTTGCAGCTGGGAGGACTGGCAGGTATGGCGGTATTCTCAGTCCTTATGACTGTCGCCTTCTTTACATACGAGAACAACACGACTATGAGTATATTCGCCGTCATATTTACATTCCTGTACGTGGCGTTCTTCGGCGTGGGTCCCAGTTCGATTCCATGGATGTTGCTGTCAGAGTTATTCGGACAGGGCGCCAGGAGCGCGGCTGTCAGCGTGGGTGCGTTTGTCAACTGGTTGGCCAACTTCATAGTTGGATTAACGTTTATTCCGATGTCAGAGGCGCTCGGCAACTACGTGTTCCTGCCTTATACAGTGCTCCTCGTCTTATTCTTTATCTTCACCTATCTGAAGCTACCAGAGACAAAGAATAGGACGATTGAGGAGGTGACCGCTCTCTTTAAGAAGTAATCCGGATTAGACTTAAGCGACATTCCTTAGTAATAAGAATACAGATTGCGTCACTGCAGTAATTTATACAGCATTATTGTGATAGAACTGTATAAAATTCGATTTACTAGAATAATATGGACGACAGCGAGTGTTATCTATGTCCTTTCTACCAGATTTGTATAAAAATGGAAAGACTGAACACAACACTTATATTAATTGGAGTCGTTTAAAGATTCTTCATACTTGATATACCTATAGAGGAAGTACTTATTTAACAATAAAATACTGTATAAATAAGGTGATTAATTCCAATTATATTATAATACGATATTTAAAATCATTATATTATTATTCAATATTGCAGTGAAGTATAGTCTATAGTTAATAGAGATTCACTTAAGTAGCTATTGTACGCCAGAGCAGTAAAAATGAGAAATCGTCAAGAACAACATTTTATTATTAATTTATTGGTAAATGTTTTGATATTGTTGTATTTCCAAAGGTTTGAGGACCAAATCGTTTATTTTTTATGTTTAATTGTTGTTAAGATATTGTTTACATTTACGTTTGATTGGTGCGGGTGAAACCGAATTTAGATCGATGCACTTTTTTTAAGTTTAGTGCTTTCTTATATTTTTTCTATTGTCTATTCTAGTGCCTTAAATTTCTTTACAGTGAAATGGAGGTTAGAGCATTTACAGACGTGTAACACACTGTGTCTATTTCGTCTTTCGTTTAGAAGAGGTTGATATCCGATGGGATATTGTTTGCCAGTTCACGGGAGTTAGATAAAGAATCATAGACAAGAGTTTTTATTCGCCAGAGTACCTGAGATAAAAAAAATATATATTGTGTATGAGCATGCTACCTCCCGTGTCGCCTCCTATAACTCGCAATTATGTACTACAGGCCATTATCTTGATATTATAAATATAGTTCGACTCATAATCGTTCACAGTAAATCATATTTTTCCATGATATTACTATATTATCGTGTTAGTGAATTGTATACAAGATAAACATTTACACTTTCTATTATATTGTAAGGAGTTGCCACTACAGGCGATTAGGGTGACCATAAGAAAAAAAAATACGTGCACATTCTTAAATATATATAAAAGTAAATCGGATTCCTGTAAAATCCGTAGTTCATGGTCAAAGGAGCAACGTCAACATAAATGGCTAATAGAATTTCAAATTCCCATTAGATATTTTAATTAAGTAAATTAAGGGTTAACATGCGATACCTCAATAGATGATAAAGATGCACTTTTTCTAGTATGTATATAACAAAAAACATTGAAAGTATTGTTTTAATATATTTATTTTCTTTGTCTTTCGTTCGTGTATATGTTTTATTGTCTACGCCTTTCACTCGACAACAATATAATTTTAGATTTGCACTTCGATACACATTGTGTGGTATTTACTCATGCATAACCGTGAATATAAAATTCCCATGAGTCGTGTTGAGATAAAAACAGAATATGTAGTAATACGGATATCATCTATACTAATATCATAAAGCTGAAGAGTTTGATTATTTGTTTGAACGCGTTAATCTCAGGAACTACTGGTCCGTTTTGAAAAATTATTTCAGTGTTAGATAGCCCATTTATCGAGGAAGGCTATAGGCTACTTTTTATCCGGGTGCGTGCAGTAGTTCCCACGGGAAACGGGTGAGACCGCTGGCGGAAGCTAGTATTGTTATATAACTTAAGTTAAACGTCGCCTACTTAAATAGGTGCGTTTAGCCTACTTGTATTCAAATTAGTACAATTTACGTAAATATGTGTATCTATGTGAAATTGTGAACTGTGTCGTCAAGGGACTATTTAACACAACCGTCCCCCTTACCATGTGCCAACTGTGTGTTTTTACTAAAAACTTCATTCTTTTTAATTAGGAAAAAATACAGCTCAATCTTTGTCAGTATTTTCATCTAATTTTCTTTTGTGTATTGTATGTCTTTTTATATACCATCCATTTTGTTATTGGGTCATTCTTCTTTTTAACCTACAATTTGAACGAAGGACTTTTTGATATAAAAAATTGATTTAAAAAAAATATATACATTTTTCTCAAATGAAATGGTGTCATTTCGAACTGTCATTTAATCATCGTGGGTTCCAAAAGCAACCTGCTCATTAAAGTTTTACCTATTTTTCATAATTTCAAAGTTTTATCAGAATTAGACGTGTCTCTCGAACACCTCCGTCACAAACAAGTTTTTTGTACTATATCAGGTCAGATCTTCATATTTTTATTATTCATATGCTTAACTAAATAACAAATATTTACTAACTCTAGCTAAAAAAAAACAGAAACTCTTAGTTGTTAAAAATATTCAAAAAATAGCTAATATAAAATGTGACAGAGTGGTAAATTTTTTCTTACACGAATATCAAACTTAAAATAAGTATTCTGTGTTATTCACGATATGAATTATTATTTAAGATTTTTAACCTTTTATGTTTTGTATACGGAGGTGAAAAACGTTAGAAAACTGATAAAAACACAAAAAAATCTGATCAAAATAATCATTTTTTTCGAGAGGAAGACAAACTTTTGTAGGTTAAAAAGAAGAATGACCCTATTACGAAAAGAAATCTTACCTACATACAGTGTGAGTTTGTAAAGAAAAAATGTAATAGATTATTTTGTACAGTCGAGTTCAAAAATGTATAATATGCAGTTGAGAGTATGTTACTTCGTTATAATAATAAAAATTGAGTCATACTCCACCTTCATTTTATGCACCTGTGCATGTTCAGTAGAGTTTACTTATAAGTTTGTTGCGGCAATGTCGTAATAAGCGTTACTCCATGATAACTATTATCAGAATGTATTTTGAAATCGTTAGAAAGTTTAAATGATATCAGGCAGCTTCGTGTTTGTTAGGAGTTTTGGCGAACTAATGAAAAAAGAGAACAATTTTTTAATTCTTATTTTATATTAATGGTTTTAAGATTTTTTGTATTTTTCTTTTTATTAAAAAAGAATATGTTTTATTGTGCAGCTAATTCGACTTCAAGGTATATTGTTAATTTAAAATTGATTCACGCAGGTTCTTTTTTGAATGTAGGTAATTTTAATGTATGTTTTATTACTTGTATTTCACATTGTTCAGGTTAGATAATTTCATAATTAATCGACAAAAACATACGAATAAGCACAACTTTTATTTCATATCTGTTTTACAAACATTAGTTAACACAGTTTCTGTAAATACAATCAAGCACAATAACAATAATAAATACTGTTTTACAATATTATATCTGAATATGTAAATATTTTATTTTCTACACTTTTATTGTAATTACAATTTAACTTTAAATAAACTATTATTGTTAGTAAGGGCTACCCGGTCAAGAAGGACATAGTAAGGACCTTATGGAATTATGTTACTCAAATTAATTAGCTTTCAATAGAATGTGTAACTTATTTCCAAAATGTTACGTATAGTTGACTTCTTGGCCGGGTAGTTGGTATTATGTAGCCTAGTGATACGACACAATATTGTACCTAATTGAATCAAATTATAAAAAGCAACAAAAAATAAAACGAATTTAATTCGTCTGTTGATATTAAATTATTACTATATTAGCAACAATGTGTTTTGATTTCGACTGTACCTACTAACTTACAAGTATCTATGAAAGTTTTTTTAAAGTTCTTAGACCTGGCGCATATTTCTTTTTAGATACCTACCTAGATTTATAAAAAATAAAAACAAATTAATTAGATAAAAAGTCACGTCGTTAGATAAATCTAGAACACCTTTGCCCATTCGTTCTAATACGTAGATTAATATGCAATCAGTATGACAATCAATTGCTTTGAAGTTTAGATAAAAGTGATATATTCAGGTAATCTTACGATTAGAGATATCGTAAATAATTATACCGATTGTTAATTAATAAATAATACGGATACGTTGACTTTGGTTACTTCCGTCTGCAGTCAATAAAAAAAACAATAAATTTTATTCAGTAATTTGAACAATTGACTAGGTATAGGAAAATGAATCGAATAAATGACTCCGTTCAATTACTAATTTAGTGGTCAGTTTTACCATTTCCTCATGATTTTCCCTAAACGCCATTTTTTTAAATTCTAATATATTTTTTAATTTTATAGCCCAAGAGCCAGTGACCGTCAGACCTTTGTTATTTAATAAAGGCTAAAACAATACAATCCAATAGACCAGAAGTCTGAATAGAATACGGTGTACAATAGACCAGAAGTGTTTGTATTGAAATGTAAATATTAGTCCAGTAAGTATGAACAAGATTTTATCGTATTAAAAACATTTCACTCACATATAATTTTACTATAGACGTGACGCGTTTAGTATGAACCGAATATTAATATTATATCCCCCCTCCAATAATCAAGTCTAACCCAGTGAGATAAAATTGGTTTGTGTTCAATTGTCATTTTCTCCGTACAATACAGAAAAAAGCTGTAACGCATCATTTTGTTCCTCTTCCTCGATCTCTCCTTCCAGCCAAAACGTTTCCATAGTGCCTTTTCCCTGTGAAAGTTTAAATTAAAATAGAATAAAATTATGCAAGTATTATAATCTGTGCTAAACCGACTCCCAAAAAAGAGGAGTTCCATCCATTTTTTTTATTTTACCAACCTATTTCACGACATTTATCATGTACTGCCAGCTCAATAAGAATTTTATTGTATGTGTTGCCAATTTTCATAATAGGAATTGGTAAAAGCGAAAATATCCTCAATTTGGACATAACACGTAAGTATATATTATTAAAGCTTTGCTCTCACCTTGACTTTGATGAGCCCTCTCGGTCGGAGCCTGAACCTCCCTGCTGGCAGTTGATTCGCTGTCACTGCTGATACCTGAACGCGACCGGGCTGGTAACATGGCAAATAAAATTGATTAAAGGACTGCTGTCCATGCAGAAATCCACAGCCGATTTTATAGAAGTTATAAGGTAGGTACAGACAACAGCACATCAAGTTACCACAATCTGTCAAAATTCTGCAATCAATTTCAACCTTATCACAATGGTGGTAGGTTAATGTTCGATTGGTAAAATTTGACAGATTGGTATACGTTAACCTGCTGTTGTCTATACTTAAATTAGACATATTTTACTTATTTGATTTATCAGAAAAATACTTTGGAAAAGCCTTCTGTGAAATCTATTTTCAACAAGAACATAGCTGACCGATTTCGAAAAATATTTTTTCTGTAATGTGACCCATTAACTAGATCCTGGCGAGGCGAGGCTATGGTAGCACTTGAAATCTGGTAGAGCATAAAGCAATGAACATACTTCAGAAGATGTCTGCATTCTGCTGGCAGTGTTGACAGTGTCTCCCACGAGGCAGTAGCGAGGTAGACGTAGTCCTAGCACGCCAGCTACCACCGGACCAGTGTGGATGCCTAAAGAAACGTAGGCCAAATTATTGATTATTGGTAATTAAAATTAGGTGCTTTAGAAAAGAAAGTGGGATCTAAAAACACTGTCAAAATGTGTGAAAGTGCGTACGATTGATTGTTCCCGCATAGTCTTTATCGCCTAATTACCGAACATGAACTTCGATATATTGAGTAGTAGCACGGCGTACCTATAGTGAGTGCAGGGATAGCCCGCGAGATGGCGAGAGCAGCGCTGGCCGCAGACGCCGCGTGCGTGCGCCTGCGCTCCGGCGCGCCCGACACCAACATGTACACCGTGCCCACTGTCTCCACCTGGAGAAGTAGGGACACCAAGTGATAAGCATTGGAATTAAGTATTAATTACTGACAGCTGTGTTCCATTCTTCATGAAATTCATTACAATTCTTATACGCTTCAACATACCATTTTAGTCCTAACTTAACAGTCAGGCTATTCTTTTCTGTAGACCATACCTTATATACCCGATGTGTATCAAGAAGCCTGTCGATTCTCGAGTAAACGTCATTCATATATGCAACAGTCTGCATAACATCAGCTCGCGTGCCTGCCTCTGCTAGCTGCACGGCGCAGAAAATTATAGTCACGTTCTCAAATGCCTACAATTGAATTTGATACCTTAGTAATATGAAATAAGATCTATTTTAGAATAACACAAAAAATTAGCAAGCCAAGTGGAAACGACAAGATATCTTTACCTGACACGCAGCCATAGGATCTTTCCCCGCTCTCAAGTGATCAGCAATGCCTTTCGGAATCATAGTGTAAAGCAATTGATCCCCTCTTTTCTTCCACTGGTCCAGAAGCCTGCAAGACTTTTCCAACGAAATACTACGGCTCTCAGCCTTCTCGAAGAGTAGTTCTAAGCGGGAGAGATGTTGCCATCCTTGCAGGAGCATTTCTTTGGAGAGTCCGTGACCGTTCATGTCTGCGAGAGAAAGGCCGGCTTGGGCAAGTTCCTCAAGGTCGTTGAATCTGAAAATTTAATTCATATTATGAAAGAAGCGAAAATAAAACAAGATCTTCCACCGTCTCCACTTACATTGGGCTGCAGAGAAAGATGAGGGCATCGATTTCCTCCAGCAGATAGATCGGTCCTCTAAGTAGGATGGAGCGAGCTCCTTGTGACCCTCTCCGCACTTCGGGACAGCCCCGACTGCGGTAGCGAAGCAACTCTAGATCGAAGATCATGGTCTGCATGCACACCACCTGAACGAGGTAATATCAAAGAATATAGAGGTAGGTACCTATTCCTTTGATCTTTAAGGATAGATTCCAAATCATTGTTTTGCTTGATTGCCAAAACCTAAGTTATACATAAATATGAATAATGTTTTTGACATTGACAATGAAACTCCGCTCCGTACGTACCTAAATATTCAGTTTTAATTACCTTGTCCCATGTAAGAGATACTTTAGGTTTCCTCAAGCGTAAAATTTCGCTAATAGATGATTTCAGTATGCGGTTGAGAGGTCCTCCCCAGGTAGCTACCAACTGCAATAAAAAGCAAGTTTTAATTAGATATTGCATAAAAGTCTGGATTGTGTATTATAATTTCAAGTTATTCTACTTCTCAACTGGCTGTGTTTTAGAAAAATCGTGAATCTGCATGAAAATCATGAAGGGTTTGTCTTTAAGAACAGACAATTTACATAAAGTAGCCATACCTATTACTTAGTCATCATGTAAACTTACTCTCTCTCCTGCCTTGAGGATCTTCATCTTCCTATCCAACAGAACTCCAAACGGGAACAGCTGCAGCAGCAAGGAGGCCGGTACTGCTGGCAGAGGGCACGGCAGACTTTTGCGGAGCATCAGCGATTGGACCTGCAAGACAAGTCTATGAATTACAATCTCACGTCTGAAATGTTCATTATACTTAGTGTTAAAAATTACGGAGTTATGTGCAGACAAAAAAAAACAGGCTTTCAAACAAAGAACCTGCTGCGCTTTGGGAAATCGGTAAAAAGTACAATAAATGATAGATGTTTATATATAAGAAAATATATTTTAGTGTTAGATATTCTATTACCCGAGGAGGGATATAATTAAGCCACGTTTTATTCAGATGCGTAGATTAGTTCCAATTGGAGGTACGCGGGCGAAACCGCTGGCGGAAGTTAGAATTTTAATTTATTTGGGAAAATCTCCTGACGTAGGCCTTTTTCGTGCAGTACGACAGACAGGAGAGGAAAGTCGTTTTTTTACATACATACTCGTAGATGAATAATTTAGAATAGCAACTGTCTAATCTTAGGGTGAGTGGTTTAGTTATGAATTCGCTTCGGACCGCTTTACATTCGCGTTCGTGTTGATTCGGCCACGTAGGACGCACCCTTGGATGTTGATAGTGAAGGCGACCTAACATGGAAACTTATCTCCCAAAGGGATGATAAGCTAAGTGGAAGAAAAGCCACATAGGCTTTTCTATGTATGTACCTACTCGGCATATCCGTCTACTCAGTCGAGTGTTCACAACGTGTCTATTGTACGTAATTTAGATAATATTTTGAATTGATAATAATCTTAATCTACCAGTATCTGATGTCTAGTCTACTCGATAATTTAACTTGCGCTTTACTCCATTACTTTATTGTCATCATGATCCAAGGATTTTGTGTAAAACTAAAAATTTTGATCCAGACGATAATTATTGTATCAATGGTTTCCCTTGTTCCCTTGTTGTTTTTGGATTTGAATAGAAACGAAAAGTAATAGTTAGAACAAGAACATGGTTTTATTGTAGTTATAAAAAAGTTTTCATTGGTGGAATCGCAGTCTAATAAAATTCGGGATTTTTTGCGTACCACTCATGTATTTCAGAGGGAAAACAGCTCATATTTTATTCAGGGTTCAACCTTAATTTGTTAAAGTAAACAGTCCTCTCGAAGAGTAGATTCATGTTGCTACATTTATGTATGTACTATGTTTATGTAAAGGCCAGTGTATGGCGTAATAACATTCCATCTCTATGTAAATGTACGGCAACCATTCTGTAAGGGCCTCTAGCTTTGCGTAAAGCCTTTTAGAAATATCTACCTTAGATACAACAGGTTGTTTTATCAAAATGGAGCTACTATGTCAATAGAATATTCTATATTATAAAAATTATGCCCTATTTATCTGGTTATTAAATCACGCCAGAACGAAGCAAATCAAATCAAAAAGAATTTATTCAAAGTAGGCTGAAAACAGCACTGTTCGAACGTCAAAATTACATGAGACAGCCCCAAAAACGCCCTCCCTTCACCACTTCCTCTCCCCAGCAACAACGGCTGGACCGATACCGATAATTTTTTTTTGCTGTTTTCGTTGTAGTCAGAAGATGGTTTATTTATGTGATGTCTATAAGAATAGAAAAGTTGTGTCTTATGTTCTCTGGGTATTAGGGTAAAACCCGGGGGAACTATTAGTCCACAAATTAAGTACTCAAGTACCTACATAAAGTACCTACTCAAGTTAAGTAACCGACTGGTTCGCTCTGGGTATTTTAAGCTCTCCCCTATATCTAGGGTATATAGGAGGATAATACGGATTAAATAGCTTTCGAAGTATCTGAGGTCGAAATAATTGTCTCTGTTACGAGGTATAGCTAGCTAGTATGGCTAGGTATATTGTCATCCAAAACAATTGTCCGAATTCGCATTGGTCCCATTATCCTCTATTCTACCCGTGAACAACTGAGTTGGAAAATCATATTAAAATTCCAGTCCATTGGTCCCGTCAAGTCTATTCGGATCAAAATCAATCAGTGTCGGGTCCATCCCGAATCCCTCATTCCCGCGTATCTTTCTTCACATTTTTAGCTGATTATAGGTAGGGTTGTCCTCAGAAAATAACATAGGGTTTAAACTTTAACTATCACCAGTCGTGGAATTCACCGCCCATTCCGTCAAATCGCCGATTTGTGGTTCGGTTATTGTGAAAATTAAATGGTGCAACCCACTCCTATTGTTTTGATGTCATATCTCAGATTCCTCGTTTAAATACTCAACTTTTTGTGATATGTGAAATAATTTTCCAGTAATAACGTTAATTTTAAATTGAACTCATTGCTTAAGGATAAACTAATATTCAATAATCTATTCCATCACTAATCAGAACTACGGAACAGGTTCCGTGAATCGGAACTAATAAACAACTCTAAAATCGATTTTCGTATCGATATGAACAAGGTCTTGTAACAATAGCGAAGACAATAGACAATGAATGTGACTGCTTTGGTGCAAACGATTTTATTCGCCCCCTACAAGGTGTGGTAATTGCTTGAGGTAAATCAGAAGTGTAATTTTATATCTTTTACGAGCAGTGTGGTCTCATACGTCATGATTAGGGCATTCTGTCTGTAAATTAATTTATATTATTTAACCTGGCAGCAGTGGCAGCTCACAGAGGTCAAGCCTTAGATATTAATTTCAATTTCTTAGCTTTTTACGCGACTAGACTAAACGAGCGTAATGTGTTAGGTACCAAGTTAATTTAGCGTTAAATTTTCTTTTAATATTAGTAAAGAAGCAGCACTCGTTCCGTCGTTTTACTAAAATAATGTAATCCAAAAAGGTATCATTAGACCTCAATTCCAAAAATTGCTTATTTTATCGCACATATATATTTTGTTTGTTGCCAGAATGGGTTTATTATTCAAAATAAATCTATTAAGCCTGTATGAATTACCCAAACCGCAATAAATGTTAGTAGGTACCTAGTCTTCATTCTGACGCTTTATTGAAACAAACGTAGGTAGGTGAGCAATTTAGAGCATTATTACATTATCCTCATCCTATCATAATCCTTAACTACAAATAGAATACCTAGAATAGCGGGCAGTCATCTGTGAACATTCTGTGAGCAATTGCTTCTCGATCAATGCTGGCATTACCAACTAAGCTACTAAGCCAAGCCATTATTGTATCTACACGTACTTATCCTTCAGTAGTCTGAACCCATCATACGAGAAATTTAATCCCAGATTAATACAGAAATTGACTAATTATTCTAAGGGTGTTGTTTATTGTCTTTAGCTGTTTCCCGCGATGTTTCTCGCGTCACTTGCAAATTACTTTCCGTACCTATAAAATATAGTCTGTCTGTCATCTGAAGATAGTTTAGCTTACGAAATAATTTTTCAAATCGGTCCAGTGGTCTAGGAAAAAAAATATAAAGAAAAAAAATACTCTACACTACAAAACATAAAGTCTATTTTTGAAAGCTTTTTTGCAGTATTTGTATATTCTTAATAAAAAAACATATTTTCTAGAATAGGTACATACCTTATTATGTTTGAAAGTTAAATGACGAAATAAAGCTGTGCCTAAGTACGTGCGCATGTAGGACGCCTGAACTTTCAGCTATAAAAGGTGTTAAAACTGAAGATCACGTTTTAAGCAACTTTTTAGGCTATTTTACGACGCCCTTGAGGGCAGTAAGTACCAAATTAGCGTCGTCCCACTTCACTGAACATCGTTTATTCATATTACAGAGATTCAAATACTGTTTTGCCACTCATAACTGTTCCATTAACGTCTATAAACCGTGATTTTATGTTTGCATACACTGAAATTGGGACAATGTACTATTAAATGTCATTATTTCAGTGCTACACAAGTGGATGCTTTATGAAGCATTCAAGTTTCAGCGTCGGAAATATCGTTTGATTAGTTTCAATTTCTTTGGGATTTTAGTTGGACGTCTAGAAATATGGCATCGGTCACCAACCGGCAACATTCACAGGGTATTGAATTACCAGTATGATTTGCAATAAAGCATTAGTCATTTAAAACCAATGGTAACAATACTCATCTTCTTGGTTTTAATGTGGTCAGAATTTTTAAGCCTTTAAGCCTTCTCATCAGTTCGATTTTTTTTCTGCAAACAAATGATACCTAATAATGCCTCCTCTAAATATATGGTTAAATCTCTACTATTTTCAAGTAATGGACAATAAACAAAATAGTAAAGACACAATTGTGGCAAATCTACTGAAAAAGACTTTCCGACTATCTTTCAACCCAAGATTCAATTAAGTTGAAACGCAGGTACCCTAACCGTTTTACAGGTCAATTGCGATTTCAACTGCCTGTGAAAGCTTTTGTTATTTATTCATGAAATATTTTTCGATGGGAAAGGGTTAATAAACGTGTAACAGGTGGGCCAATGGCCCATTCTGAATACCCATTTACCGAATAAAGTGGTTTCAATAAGGTTGTTTTCATTTCCAATCTTCTTTTGTCTGAAATGTATTTTAAGTACTGGCTAAATAGATGCTGTGGACTTACTCGATTTTTTTTCTTAAGTAATAAATATTCATACTCGTGAATCTANAACTCATTGCTTAAGGATAAACTAATATTCAATAATCTATTCCATCACTAATCAGAACTACGGAACAGGTTCCGTGAATCGGAACTAATAAACAACTCTAAAATCGATTTTCGTATCGATATGAACAAGGTCTTGTAACAATAGCGAAGACAATAGACAATGAATGTGACTGCTTTGGTGCAAACGATTTTATTCGCCCCCTACAAGGTGTGGTAATTGCTTGAGGTAAATCAGAAGTGTAATTTTATATCTTTTACGAGCAGTGTGGTCTCATACGTCATGATTAGGGCATTCTGTCTGTAAATTAATTTATATTATTTAACCTGGCAGCAGTGGCAGCTCACAGAGGTCAAGCCTTAGATATTAATTTCAATTTCTTAGCTTTTTACGCGACTAGACTAAACGAGCGTAATGTGTTAGGTACCAAGTTAATTTAGCGTTAAATTTTCTTTTAATATTAGTAAAGAAGCAGCACTCGTTCCGTCGTTTTACTAAAATAATGTAATCCAAAAAGGTATCATTAGACCTCAATTCCAAAAATTGCTTATTTTATCGCACATATATATTTTGTTTGTTGCCAGAATGGGTTTATTATTCAAAATAAATCTATTAAGCCTGTATGAATTACCCAAACCGCAATAAATGTTAGTAGGTACCTAGTCTTCATTCTGACGCTTTATTGAAACAAACGTAGGTAGGTGAGCAATTTAGAGCATTATTACATTATCCTCATCCTATCATAATCCTTAACTACAAATAGAATACCTAGAATAGCGGGCAGTCATCTGTGAACATTCTGTGAGCAATTGCTTCTCGATCAATGCTGGCATTACCAACTAAGCTACTAAGCCAAGCCATTATTGTATCTACACGTACTTATCCTTCAGTAGTCTGAACCCATCATACGAGAAATTTAATCCCAGATTAATACAGAAATTGACTAATTATTCTAAGGGTGTTGTTTATTGTCTTTAGCTGTTTCCCGCGATGTTTCTCGCGTCACTTGCAAATTACTTTCCGTACCTATAAAATATAGTCTGTCTGTCATCTGAAGATAGTTTAGCTTACGAAATAATTTTTCAAATCGGTCCAGTGGTCTAGGAAAAAAAATATAAAGAAAAAAAATACTCTACACTACAAAACATAAAGTCTATTTTTGAAAGCTTTTTTGCAGTATTTGTATATTCTTAATAAAAAAACATATTTTCTAGAATAGGTACATACCTTATTATGTTTGAAAGTTAAATGACGAAATAAAGCTGTGCCTAAGTACGTGCGCATGTAGGACGCCTGAACTTTCAGCTATAAAAGGTGTTAAAACTGAAGATCACGTTTTAAGCAACTTTTTAGGCTATTTTACGACGCCCTTGAGGGCAGTAAGTACCAAATTAGCGTCGTCCCACTTCACTGAACATCGTTTATTCATATTACAGAGATTCAAATACTGTTTTGCCACTCATAACTGTTCCATTAACGTCTATAAACCGTGATTTTATGTTTGCATACACTGAAATTGGGACAATGTACTATTAAATGTCATTATTTCAGTGCTACACAAGTGGATGCTTTATGAAGCATTCAAGTTTCAGCGTCGGAAATATCGTTTGATTAGTTTCAATTTCTTTGGGATTTTAGTTGGACGTCTAGAAATATGGCATCGGTCACCAACCGGCAACATTCACAGGGTATTGAATTACCAGTATGATTTGCAATAAAGCATTAGTCATTTAAAACCAATGGTAACAATACTCATCTTCTTGGTTTTAATGTGGTCAGAATTTTTAAGCCTTTAAGCCTTCTCATCAGTTCGATTTTTTTTCTGCAAACAAATGATACCTAATAATGCCTCCTCTAAATATATGGTTAAATCTCTACTATTTTCAAGTAATGGACAATAAACAAAATAGTAAAGACACAATTGTGGCAAATCTACTGAAAAAGACTTTCCGACTATCTTTCAACCCAAGATTCAATTAAGTTGAAACGCAGGTACCCTAACCGTTTTACAGGTCAATTGCGATTTCAACTGCCTGTGAAAGCTTTTGTTATTTATTCATGAAATATTTTTCGATGGGAAAGGGTTAATAAACGTGTAACAGGTGGGCCAATGGCCCATTCTGAATACCCATTTACCGAATAAAGTGGTTTCAATAAGGTTGTTTTCATTTCCAATCTTCTTTTGTCTGAAATGTATTTTAAGTACTGGCTAAATAGATGCTGTGGACTTACTCGATTTTTTTTCTTAAGTAATAAATATTCATACTCGTGAATCTAAGCGTCAATTCACACCGAGACGCGACGCGACGCGACGCGACGCTGCACGCAGATTTTACATAGAGCGACTCAAAATATACTTTATTCACTACACGAAACGATACACATTTGATTGTGAGAATTCAGATACGTTGCGCTGCACCTCGAGACGCCGCGCGGCGCAGCGCGACGCATCTTGACGCAGCGGTGGCGCGCGGCGTGCAAGATCGGTGCTGCATCTCGCGATTTGCTTTGTTTTTAAGATACGTCTCGCGCCGCGCGTCGCGTCGCGTCTCGGTGTGAATTGACCCTAAGGTGACACTTCTAATTTTCAATTTATGGTCACAAATCCATCAGAATCCGTTGAGTGGTTAAGGTCTGACGGCGCTTCAGGAAACAAATAAACAGATATATGTTTTCGCATTTATTATGTAGAAAGGATGTCTCGCTTATTGGTTTCTTTGAAAAAGAATTTAATTTGTTTGGTTTGTCAAACGTTTTGTTATTGAATACTGTTCTAGGCAAAGACATTAAACATATAGTCTTGAATCTCTTTGGTTCTAGGTATGCGACCTTTGTGCTTCGAGACTGAATTGGAATTTTCTTTTTTTAGTTTTAATTCTCATGACTCTATTGTTTTAAAGAATAATCTTCAATTTTAGCGTCTTATCTTTTGTTGTAGAGTTATTAATTATATCGGAATGACTCGCGCAACCTTATCTTACGTGTTCATGAAAGAAGCTTAGGAAGGCTTTGGATGAATATCGGTAAACAGAAATTGCTTGGGTTGGGCGAAATTTTTTAGTTACTCGCCGTCATTAAAGAAACAAAATTTATTTATGAAATTATAAGTAAATTATTAAGCGTCCAAAGATGCACATTTTCAAAAAAATATGCTTTACTTAATAAATCAATCAGAAAATTAAGAATGACGGTGTACTTTCCCAAAAATGATCCTACATCTTATTTCAAAAGGTCTAATGGGAGTTTAACAACCTCCTATGAGAAGAAAATTCAATTAATTGATTGTAAACATGTCAATATCACATGTATTGCCGACTCGCGTGTCCCACATCGGCGGCCTCAATTATGTGAGAAGTTGTAACATAATACCGCTTAATTTGTCCATACAATGAACCAGATGCGTGAAGTTCACTCCTCTTTGTTATTCTAGAATAGTCTACTTATAAAACTCTAAAAGCTACTCTTTTTATACGCAGCATGAATTTGAAAGGCCGATAGCAACTTAGGACCAGTTGAGAGGCTACAGACAAAATTATACATAGCTTATCTGCCATACAGATCGAGTCATAGACATGTTTTAATTGTCACTACTTTTCTACGGCATTGTTTCTCAGAGAGTTATCTAAAATTTTATCTGGAACCTCTGAAACTGGCCCTTATTCCAACAGAAATTACAATACTCATTTAAAATTGTGCAGAAAATGATAATATGGTAGCTGTTATAGAGTATATGTTACATTTTCTTAACAGAAAAATAACTAACCTGAAACCAACCCTAAAACCAATTTCCATTTGCAATTTTCATGCTAGGCTTGAGGAAAACAAGGATATTATGTCATGTTATGAAGATTCGATAAGCTGATAATGGATCTATATGCTAAAGAGATGAGATTTTCTTTTATATTACCTTTTATGCGTACCTACTCTATATAGATTGCAACACAACACATATTAAATTATCGTTTGAAGAAAATTGGACGCAGTAGACAATATTAGTCAGACAAGTATTAGGTACAACAATATCTGCCTAGCCCTTTCGTTCCTTGGGGTCGGTCTTCAGTCTAACCGGGTGCAGCTGAGTGATTACCAATGTTTTACATGGAGCGACTGTCTATCTGACCTCCTCGACCTAGTTACTTGGGTAACCGTACCCTTGGTAAGAGATGATCATTCATATTAAAATGATAAATAAAAAGGCAGACATGCACTGTAGTCGTGGTGGCATAGTGGGTAAAGCACTGCGGTTGGAGTTGGGTTCGATACCAGGTCAAGCAAGTACCAATGCAACATCTCTAAGTTTGTGTGTACCTTTTAAGTATATCTTAGACGCCAATGACGGATTAAAACATCTCGAGGGAACCTGGACTATAAAGTTTGAAATTAGTCACCTACCCGCATTGAAAACGCGTGGTGATTAAATGCAGTGGGAAGATAAAAAGGCTGATGATGACGATGAATCTTCGATGAATATAAAAACTTACATACTACATAAAACTTATATACTTACAGCCGCTCCATGTAAAACACTGGTTCTCAGCTGCATCCGATTAGACTGGAAGCCGATCCCGAACGTAGTTGGGAAAAGGCTATGATGATGGGAGATGATAATATAAAAACTTACATAATCGCTGTTATCGAACTCCAGCCTCAAGACAGCCACGTAGTAGGTGCCCTCCATGCTCTCCTTCACCACGGAGACCTTCAGCTTCAGCGAGAATATGTCCTCTGCTATCTCATACAGCTGACCTGCAACAATACGACGTTTTGGAATATGGACTAAGAAGTTCTACTTAGATTTAGAGAAATGGTGTTTATTGAGTAGAATATTATGACTTCAGGAAACTTTATTACAGAAGGTTTTATTAGCTTCTACCAGCGGTGTCATCCGCTTCCAGTGGGAACTATTTCCAGGACCCTGTTAAGAAGTAGCCTACATGTTATTTTATTGTGTAAATTAAGCTTAGTATTACCAAGTTTCATGAAAATACTTTTAGCGCGTGAAGAAGTTACAAACACACACACTGTCAAACTTTTCCATTATTATATTAGTGTGATATTAGAGGATCATTGTGTTCCTCTAACGATGAATAAAAACACGTAGGACCCATGTTGTAAGCTAGATAACTGTATGACAGACAGTGCCATAAATTGTTTTTAATTTTGACTGCTTTTCTATGGCATTATAACTTTATCTGGAACTGAAACTGTAAGGGTGCGATGCGAACCCTTACAGTTTTTCTCACAACATTTTTTATCCATAACTTACCCATAAGATAATGCGTGAACCCAGTTCTGCCGCTGCTGTACACCAGTTCAGCACCATGCCTATGCGCCCGAGTGAGCTGCATGCTCGGAGAGCGCATGCGCGGAAAGGTGAAGCGCATACGCTGATGGATGTTGTCAACCGACTGCAGGAACGTGCAGAAGTAGCGGCCAGTCGCCCGGATCATCGTGTCGTAGCTGATTTCCAAAAATTAATTTATTTCCAATTTACATGAGGGAATTTGCCATCAGACTAATATTACTTTTGAAAATAAAGTACTAAAGTAAAACATTGTGGGTCGCAAATGGAAATAAATTACATACATAATATGTAAAGCTTTTAGAAGCTTTTTTATGCTTTTATTAAGTAAAACTGAGTTGTTTATGTAATCTCAGCTAAGTGAATTAAGTAATCAAACGGCTTACTTAGTCATATGGTCCTGTCTGAATTGCTAGAAAAGATACGATATTCTTCTTTTGTGTATTAAACCTTTGAACTATAGGTATGTGCTATATTACCAGAAAATAACATTTAAGTGGCGCCAAGCGTCCATGATTTGTTCTCAAGTAATTTATGACGATCCATAAATCAAATACATCAGAGATCGGACATCAACAGTGGGATGACAGCTATATTGGCAGGACTTTGAACCCTCATATAAGATAGATTAGGGTTCAAAGTCCCGCCAAATGTTATCAACAAGATTTTGTGGGGCTATAACGCAGATAAGGGTTTTCCTTATCCTTATAACCCTAGAATACGGCCTTACTCGCCTATTTGCAAAAATAACGACCTAAATGTCGCTTGCCAAACCTCGCTTATTGGAAAAATATTAGCACTTCCAAAGAGGGTGAATATCGGAACGAATACGGGCCTGATGCGTGATCTATAATTTTTTAAAGAGGTTATTCTACCATAAAATACTATTATTCCACAAACAGAATCTTTGAAATAACTCACCCATAATTGCTGAAGAACTTGACGAAACATCTGCCGAAGAAATGCATCACTTTCTCAGGAGTTCCGAACTTCTCCCTCATGTAGTTCAGCTTGTCAACACTCACGAGGCCGAGACTGTTCATACGTGGTCTTGAAGGAATGATAGACCCACGTCTTTTGTACACGTCCAAAGCTAGCGTACAACTTGTTTTACGTGCTGGTTTCAGAATCGAAGTCTTTTTCGCAGCTTCGCTCTCTGGTGACGCTGGTTCCGAAGCTGATGTCTCAACTTCGTTCACAACAGGTGGCTGGTCCTCCACGTGGCTGGTCTCAGGGATAGGTTCTTCAACTGTCTCCTTAAACTTATGATTTTCGAATTTGATACCTAAGCTTCTCCTGTGGAACTCTCGGGCGACAATTTCAGCTTCTTCAGTGATCCTAGCTTCATTAATCTTCCCTGTAGATGCTGCTACAGATGACCGAATCTCTTCGGAAGAATTGTAAGCATCGATTTCCTTTTTGGTGACGCTTTTGAGAGCGTTCGTTGCTGTGAAGGGACATCTGTAGCTCTGGGATCTGTTGTCTGCGTGGACCGAAGCACTTCGCCATCCGGGTTTAACTTTTATTGAAGGTTTTTTGGGACAAGCTGGACTGCTTGGTCTGGATGGTGCAGGGCTGTTTGGGTCTTTCGTGATCAGCCGAGCAAGAGCGCTAGCGAGCCTCAACATCAAGGCATCTGGATATTGCTGTGCAAAAGAACAACATCTTATTTATTAGATACGTAACTGTAATGTACTTTTTGTGTAGCATATTTTTTTAAGATGAATTTACCTGGGTTGCACTGAAGACAGTACACCTTGCGCCCGACTCCCGCAGTATCGTCTCCCATATTTCTTCTCCACATTCCTCCTGTAAACAAACAAATCGTTACTTACTTTTAATTTTTCGAACCACTTATTGCAATGATTGCAATAAAATAATTTCTGCTTAGTATTCCGTCTTCGTAGTTCAATGGACTGTCGATATTAATGTTGTAACGATGCACGTGAAGCGACGCCGCCGCGACTAATTTCGCGGATTTTATTTGCGACAGTAATGTAACATGTTTGGAACACTTCGCCGGGTGTGAATTATGTTTGTTGTTTCTGAACTTCGGCAGAAATAAAAGCAGCAAACTTTTTTAATTTTTTACGCCCCCCCTCGCATTGCTGACAAAATTACGTACGTTGTACTTATAAGTAGGAAAGTTACAGTATTCTTAATACTGGTATGTTTTCGTATACAATTACGAGTGTGTGCTTTTGAAGAGGGGCTAAAAATTACAATTTGGAAATTCTCTATATTTTTTCTTCCCTGAGCGTATTTGCTGAGCGGTAAGAAATTCTTCTATTATCTTAATGAGCCAATCCACACGCCAGCGTAAACAATCCCATTTAATATCAAAGTCTCGATCGCGATAGGTACCCCTAGGAAATTGTACGTCGTCGTATCTACAAAGTACAATGAATTTAGTTCTAAGATTTGTCTTAAAGTTTAACTGAGAAATAGCTTTGTAAATTGTCCAACAATATTTGTTAATTGTTGAAACAATTACATTTGTCTCAGTCGAACGTGCTTGAACCGGGTCAACCCTTAATTGCAGCGCAGTTTTAAAATTCTTTTGTAGAATTAAACTCTATGATTTATTCATTGTCGATGCTTTAATGAATAGGTAGGGGTTAACATTACGAATTTTACCCCTTTAATTTTTTTTAAATGGTTATCGAATGATTTTCAGGCAAAATTAGTCTTGTATCTAATTGAAATGGACATTTACTGCTTATATTATGTAACAGCTACCTAAGGACTGGTTTTCATTTCGAACATCGGTTAATGCTGCCAGCCTTTTGGGGATATTTCCGAGTGACAGCGACGAGGACCAATTTTTTGATCCGCTATATTAGATTTAAGCTGTGTATATAAGAATAGTTTTAGTTAAGGTAATAAATGTAAACATGAAAGTATCTAAAAAAACAGAAATGTTACAGCTACGAGGTAGCTACAAGTACAACATTGCTTCTAGATAATTCTACTTACGTCCCTTCGTTATCTGGGGGTAAACTCGTAAGTAATTAATAGATTGCTACCCCGGCGATAACGAACACCCTTCGGCTAATAAATTGTGTTTGTTGACCTTCACATGTACTGCCTGTTTAGGAAATATTTGCACTATTAGCTTCTGCCCGCGGTTTCATTCGCGACAAGTGAATTATTTCTCACACATAGATAAAAAGAACTTTATATTTCATTCTGATTCATAAGCTACTTTGCTTCCATGTTTCATCACACATACATGAATAAAATTCTTACAAACTTTTACGTTTATATTATAGTAGGGTTGCCAAGTTTCATCTAACTCCATTCTTCCGTGAAAGAGTAACAATCCATCGCCATTTATTATATAAGGTAGTATATAGTAGGTACATATACCTAGCTATTTTATAATTATCCTTCTCTGCGCCTTAACATGAATAAGTCGTAGATCAAATCATCCCCTTCAGATTTTCTTCCTCATTCTAGTGATTCACCACATTATAGTGCCTTATATTGAGAAACTAGCTTCCGCCAGCGGTTTCACCCGCTTTCCCGTGGGAAGTACTGCGCGCACCCGGATAAAAAGTCTAGCTATAAGCCTATAGCCTTCCTCGATAAATGGGCTATCTAACACTGAAATATTTTTTCAAATCGGACTTGTAGTATCTGATATTAGCGCGTTCAAACAAACAATCTCTTCAGCTTTATAATATTAGTATAAGTAGAAGAAAGACAAGACCCTTTACATCTCAGGGTTGAGCCTACTGATCACCAGTTCATCATTGCATTTAATACTGGAACAGACATCATAACTGTTTTTTTTTCTAAGTTGCATGCTTTTGTTTGTGCTTTATGCAATGCGATGGAGTTTCATTAGACACAGCACCAGTAGTTTTGTTATCTTCATACTGATAAGTCCAATAACAGTATCGACTACTTAAGGCTGAGGCCAAACGAGCGTAATTTTGTGAGTTGGGAGAAGCAGAATTTCGGTCGCAGAAAATCTGCTCCATTTGGTTTCATACAAAAGTCCTATTTGATTCTCACGGCAGCGCAAAATGAGTTGTCTTTTTTGTTTGTAACGATTTTCTGCGACCGAAATTCTGCGACTCACGACTCAAAAAATTACGCTCGTTTGGCCTCAGCCTAAAAGATTGCGGTGTGCGGCTCTTAAACCCCATTTATCCTCCAATAGGGTACTATGTGTGCTTTCCAGGGCCGCAATTACTCATTTGAACCATATTACTTTTTGGGTACAATGTATAAAGTGCTTTAGAAGCCGTGGTTAAGCTCCCAAGTTTCATATACCTCATCTAAAACCTCATATCCAGGCTTTGGGCTCATATTTGACATATTGGCTAAGGAGTTAAGGAGCTTACTGCCTTTATGACCGAAAGGATCTAATGTAAGATAGTTTATTACTTTATGAGAAAAAAATCTTGAAATTTATATGCAATTTATATTTTAAGGCAAGTTTTATTAAATTCCACGTGTCAAATCAATTTTTAAAAAGCTTGACTAGCTAACTTCCCACTAGATATTTCTGTTTTTTTCTTAAATATCGGTTTAAAATATCGGCCCCCTGAAGTAAGTTTGCTGCACTTGCCAAATAACTTTGCGTTTCTGAAGTTATTCATTTAATTCCCTACACTTGTGTACGTAAACATCGTCAGGAGCTTTGCCTGTCCGAAGTTAACGAGAGAACTTCTGCTCAGTGCGGCGTCAATTGATCAACTTTAAAGAAGCAAAGTTATTTGGCACGTATTGTAAAATTCTAGAAGTTAAAACATACCTTACTACCTTAATATTTTGGGATTTCTTATACTAGCTTTGTCGCAACTTCATTAGTTTGGTGGGATAAAGTTGCAGTCAAAGGTTGGTTGCCCCTTCCATATCTATACTAATATTATAAAGCTGAAGAGTTTGTTTGTTTGTTTGAACGCGCTAATCTCAAGATCTACTGGTCCGATTTGAAAAATTCTTTCAGTGTTCGATAGCCCATTTATCGAGGAAGGCTATAGGCTTTTTATCCGGGTGCGCGCAGTAGTTCCCACGGGAAAGCGGGTGAAGCTAGTTGTATTATACGTATAAAGTAGAAAGTCTTGTTTTTTAGAGTTCCGTACCCAAATGGTAAAACGGGATCCTATTACTAAGACTGCGTTGTCGGTCTGTCTGTCTGTTTCCGGGCTGTATCTCATAAGTCGTGATAGCTAGAGAGCTGAAATCTTCACTAATGATGTATTTCCGTTGCCGCTATAACAACAAATACAAAAAATTTAAAATAATATTAAAAAATATTGTATTTTGGCTAGTTCTAGGTAACAGATACGTTTATTTTTCATAGATAATGGTACGGAACCCTTCGTGCGCGAGTTCAACTCGCCCTTGATCGGTTTATTGTATCTGCTAATAAAGAACCTAAACTCTAGAGAAAAGTATAACATCTTGTAGGAATCCACAGAACAACGAAATATTCAATTTGAAACATGTCTTACATCTCATTAATAACTTTTCAGTTACCTACTTATGTCTGTTTGTTTTTATGAAATTATAATAGAACTTTAAGTAGGTATATTGAGCTTAGGCATTGATCTCACGTCACGATTTTTCCCCGCCGTGTTCGGGTTGTCTTTGAGTCTAACTGCATACAGCTGAGTGGTTGAGTAGGTACCACTTTTTACATATTCACGTTTTACATGGAGCGACATATTTTAATTCCTGAACTTAGTAATCCATTTTTATTATTAAAAGCCCATTTACACATTACGATTTCATTCCTCGTTGCTTGCCATTTTATTGCAGGAATATTTGATAGGCGACCATTTACTTACTTACCTATTGCGATTACGTTTACACAGTGCAAGTAGCATCTTGTTGCTCATGAAAGATAGAAGCATTTTTCCTAACGCTTTTAATTTAAGTATTTTCATTACCTAATACTCCTTTCCATATAAAATATAACAATATAACAGATCAAAATATAAGTAGGTATATGCTCGACTCTATAATTTGTCCGGCTGCTAACAAAAGTTGCGTGTTTTTCTCGATCATTCAGAATCATTATTTTTTTAAAGTATTAAAATAATACAAATAATCTGAAAACTCACCACTATGAAGTATTGCACGCTTTCCAATAACCACCCATACATCTTATCGAATAAAATTAATAAATTAAAATAAAATTTTAATTAAAAATACTGCGCGTTATTTCGCTTTACAACCACAGTTTCTGTCAATTTCTAACCGCGATCCCCAAGCCACAGATTATTTTTTAGCCAAGTAATGACATTGATTAATAGGCAGTATATCTAAAAGTTTTGATACAGTTTGTTTACGCCCTTGGCAACCTTGGGTCGCGTTTACCCCGTAAGGCTTTCGCGGTTCTACTGAACGAATAAGGGAGCGCACGGGTGCTTAGTATTCTGTACTAGCCTTCGTTATGCGATGTGTAATCTTCAGTAACTCATTATAGAGCTCCTCAACTATTTTGGAGACTAATAAGTGCGAATAATTGCGACATATCTAACAGTTATAATTTCAAGTGCAATTTTTCGATAAGCCGTTTTTGGAATATTAGATATATGGCACAATATTGAAGCTATTGACAATTTTATGAAAACAACAATTTCCCTATTATATACAATGTAACGATCATCAAAGATCGAACTGCTTATCGTGTTTTCTTAGATCGAGCGATGACATGGGTGTCACTCGCGAAGGCATTTTTATTAGGTTGCGTAGCATTAACATCGACCAATAAATAAAATTATATCATACGAAACCGACACAATACTTCAAATAGGTTAAACCTGCCGGGGCTGCGGGATTTTTCGAAAGAGTTACCCCGGCCCTGGCACAAAAAAGGGCTCCAGTAGGAACACGATGCGTTTTAATTAGTAAGATTTAACACTCATCGCTGCATCCACAACGGAAAAGGTAATTTAAATAAATAAAATGCACTATAAAATTTATAAAAACCTCGGGTTAAACCTGAGCCTAATTTAATATGACGATGGCATAGCAATAGCGTATGACGTCATTGACCAATCAGCGAGTTGGTAGTGAACTGAATTGGTTCGGTGAAGCGCATTGAGGCCAATTGTTTGTTATGGCGCCCTTCGAAGGACGCGTGCCTCAAACCATTCATTGGCCATTTATCTTTATCAACTATCCTAAGAATTTCTATTAATATTATAATTTATGCGCAAGTTTGTTCGTATGTTATACATACATGTATGGATTTTTGTTACTCTTTCAAGAAGTACCGAGTGGATAATCAAGATTAATCATTAATTTTTTTTTGGAAAACCTGCGAACTTGTAATATTTCATTAAAAGTAAAATAAAAGAATACAATTTAATTTTTACTGACAATTTAATGAATTTAAGAAATATACAATGTTTGAAAACATATACGTATTTAATATAACAGCTGATGGTTCTTCTATAATTATATAAATACATAAATAAACATTAACACAAGATCTATAGAAAAAGCCAAGTACATTCAAATTGTGGAGGTTTCAGTCAAACGTGTCTTACGTTTGACACTTACCAAGCCTGGATGACCCAGCATAAGCGATTATCATCTATTTCGCCGACGTAACCGTGGCCCCACAGGACTCTGTCTCCGTACCCATCCACATCAACAGCCAGTTTCAGTCCTTGATTGTATTGACAGTTAACTATATGGAATACCAGGGTACCATTTTTAAATCCAGGCTCTAAGTAATATTTATGTCTGGTTTCGTTGGAATTATATGAGCCCCAGGCTTTCCTGTCTCCTATATTGTCAACATTGGCGTCTAATTTCAGATACATATCGCAATCAATGTTATACAATTTGAAGGTAACAACGTTATTGTCCCAAATAGAAATGAGTTTCCAGCTTACTCTCTTACTGGATAAGTCGCAAGCATTGTCACCCCAAGCTAATCTATCATTGTAGGAATCCTTGTTGGCATCAAGTTTCAAGGGCTGGCGGAATTTAAAGTTTGCTATAGTCACAGGGTCTTCGTTAAGAATGTGTTGAAATGGTTCAGGGAAATGCTTACAAACCACATCTCTAGCCCCGCCTTGCCACAACTTGCACGCATATGACATGGCAGAACGCGGAGCATCATTGATAAGCTTGGTTAGTACTTCATTGATGATATGTCCATCTGCCACGTTTGCTAGCGACTGAGTCGCTGTGATGGCATATGCATAGTTAAAGTTGGTGATGTTGTTATATAAATATTTACTTGATTCCAATGTTTTTAGGAAGGTCACATGACTGTTAAACTTTAGGCCTTGAAGATCTTTGGTTAGATCGGCATTTGGGCAAGCGTAAAGTCCTTTTTTTTCTAGTTCCACAGCAAGTATTAGTAACTCACCTGAATCAGTTTCACTTCCATAGACTACTACTTTGCCAAGATCATTATTGACAATGCGAGCGATGTCCTTGGCACAGCTGGGGTTGATGCGTGACGCGTCCGTGACAGTGACGGTGATGACGGAGTTGTCTTTGATGTAGGCGCTGGTGTCGCAGTCGGTGTAGCTGGCGACGGGGACCCTGTTCGGTATCTTGGTGTCCCGGTCGGTGCCGCTGCTCACTAGATGGTACTGATGATGAACGTTGTAGCAGTTAGTGAAGCCAGTGATACCGTCCGCGGAAACAGTTCTACCCTCACCCCAGTAATCCACATGTTGAATCAGGTTATTGAGGGAATCTGGTATTTTGACCAAGTTGTACTCTCCCAGGTAAGGAACCTCAGAGTAGGGGAATTCTTTATCTATGTTGGTGTTGTAGTTTGGTTTCTTTGCATTCTTCCAGTTAGAGATGGAATACATCTTGATGTTTAGCTGTAAAATAAAAAAAGAAAGGTGAAAAGCTAGTACTGGTCGTGAAAACATCGTTGATGTTATGGTGAAATCCCACAGGAGTGTGTCTCTGTGGCATGCACTGTACAATACGCACCACAAATGCTTCTCCTAGTCGACTCGCCTAAGCAAACAGAAACAATTGTGCGTAACTCCCTTTTTTTTCGCGAAATGCGAAATAAAAGTGAACTCCATGCAGTGCCTGCATAAATGTTGGTCAACAAATATGTGCCAATCATTTTGGTAGAATTTACACTTATGCCTAAAAAAAGACTATACAAAAAATATAATTAATTGAATATAATTATATACTACATTTTTTACATGACACAAGGCATAGCCCAAGGTAACAATAGACAAAAAATCACTAAATTGGAGAAATATCTACAAAAACAATGCAAATTACAAATCGTATGGGAAGTTGGTACCATGGTTTGCTTTATACATCTATGGTTAATATAAAGTACGGATGGGATGAGAGAGAAACAGTTAGTTATAAAATAAAAGGAACTTACTTTTTAACACATCGAAACACGAATATATTATTCACAAGTTTGACGCACATATTTATATAGAGGTAGAATAGGCATACAAATTTATCATATCAGGTGGACACCGCAAAAAATATAAAAATAGACGATTTTGAAAATATGAACCGCAAAATTCATAATGTACCTAACCTTTGCTTACGTACAGACGACCGCAGGTCAACCTACACGAATATGTAAAATTTTACCAACCGAACATTAACCTTCCACTATTATGATAAGGTTAAAAATCTTTTGCAGAAATTTGACAGATTGGGGTAACTTGATGTGCTGTCGTCTGTACATTGATCATACGAACAAGTCCAGTGCGGGGGATTGTCCTGTTCCCAAGGTTCCGTACAATACCTACCTACGAAATATTCCTCTGATGAAAAGATAATGGTTTTTTCTCTTTCTTCTTCTTTGAAGAGCAAATAGATAGAGTTCTAGAACCCTAAAAATAACAAAAAGAAACTAGTGAGCGCTCCCATACACTGCAAACTAAACATTTGGCCGACGGTTGACCAGACAGTCATTTCAGTAAAAGTTTTTAGTTGGTCTAATACCGGTTGAATACAGCGATTTACGACCCGATCCAACTGTCGGCCGAGTAAAAGTTTGTAGTATGCGCGTACTCTGACATTTTACTCATTATGACATTCCTCATACTTATCAGTATTATATTTATGGTCTGACCGTTTTTGGGTGCAGTTGACAGTTGCTGTCAGTCAGTACAAATGAGTCATTCGTTCCTTGGAAACTGAGAGCTGTCAACTGCACAAAAAACGTGGTGGCTCTTTACTTCCTGTAATTACTTAACGTCTATGCCAATTTGCCTTCAATTTGCCTGCAAATCAATTCAGCCCTTTTTTTCTACTGACAATCCTAATCCTACTGACATTCCTATCAACATTCATTTGTTTCAGTGTGAGCAGCTAAGATAACATTTTGTTTACTAAGATAATGAATAAAGCAATGTTCATTATGATAGATCCTGAAAGATTTAACTTGCAGGCGCGTCACCAATCTAATGGCGCTTCGCAATAAAAAGAGGCGCGTGCGCCGGTGACCCGTACAATTAAAAAGCGGTCGTTTGCTTTAAGAATTGGTGCGTTAGTGATCGCGACTGTACACACCACTAAATACACATTACTTCGCGGCCTAGTTATTCGCTGAAAATAGGGGCGAGCAACATTTTATCTTTCTACGTATGCTTATTTCCTAATGTTTACTATATTGTAGAGTTTTTTTTACTAGCGGTTGATTATTTAATCGCCAGTTAACTTCTATCTGAGGAATAAATATAGCGGTTACATATATTTTGTACTTATACAAAAGTTTTCGAAAGTTACTTCACATAAAAGTTATTGGCGATTAAAAAATCTGCCCTAAGCAGATAGGAAAGATATAAAGACAAGCCTTTTTTTCATATTTTTTGTTATTTGTTCCGCTTGGCATCTTCTTTTATCTTTAGTTCTCGTACTTTAGCTCGAAGTGTCAAAGGAAAATCCGAAACACGAATATCTATTTTAAACCAAAAATGTCTTATCTAAATATATTTACCATCATCATCGGGTTTTAAAATTTAAAATGCAACAAGAAACTCTAAAACAACCAAAAGTGTTCGTCCTCTGAGCTCATAGATCGCGGTGCTACGGGTCATGCGTAGGCGCATATTTATTGGTATCCCGCCCGGAGGCTGGGCATTCGTCGCGGCGCGGGCGGGCCGCGCTACCCCTACGCGGCACAACACTACATAGGTATGTTATACTTATTTACATATTGCTATTTTTCATTTATATGTTATGGTGTTCTATTTTCCTCAATCGATGGTATCTAAAAGTACCAAAATTAGCGGTTTCAAAGGTGCGGAAAGTGAAAATCTTCGGTCTAACGTAAAATGATAGGAGTTCCTGAAGTGATATAAAACTTTATTTGTAGTTTTTATTAACTAAAAGATTACAGTTAATACATGAATACCTACATACATTTCATTTTATATATTTGAATGAATTGTTAGGATAAACTTTCAATGTTTCAAAAAGTTTTAAAGTAATCTTAGTACTTACGTATAATTTTGGTTTAGCAAAAATATACGCCTGTTATCTTGATCCACATAAAAGCTTTTCAGTTCAAAATCTGTTCTAATTACTAAGGTAAACTTTATGTTCAGCTTAAGCTCGTTTGAGTCTTTTGATCCGTGTTTTATAAAGTAGTAAAATAGTATGTGTTAAAACGCATCACGTTGAAGGTGTAACAGCTATATAACCTTATTCTGTCTATAACATAACGTCACCCTCTATTTCTGGCAATTGAATCACGCCTGAACGGCTGTACCGATTCAACAACTAAAAAATATTATCGGAATCGGTAGATAATCGGCCTAGTTAGAATAAGTTAATAATAAAAGATTTTAAAACAGTTGCCCAAAAAATTTGTAGTTCCCTCGAGACGCGGGCGAAACCGCAGCAAAAAGCTTGTATTCGAGAAAACAAATCGAAAAATATAAAATACGGTAAAACAAACACAGTTGCAGTAGCTTTACCACAATATGCACCATTACGCCCATAACGCTATCTCTCGTAGTGCTTGCGTTGCACCCATTTGCATCTGCTTGCATAAAAAATCGGTGTTAAGGGTTGCAGCGCTTAGCTTCTATGTAATACAATGCTATACTTTACTTTATATGATATAACTGGCTTCATTTATGAAGGACTTACCTTAAAGGGTTCAAAAATCTGTACGAAATAAAGTTTAAGAAAAAAAAATGTATTAAAAAAATTGGTATTTTAACAAATGACACAGAATATGTAATTTATGTTTGACTAGCTGTTTCTCCGTGAATTCACTCGCATTCCGGGGTAATTTTTGCCGCACCCGAATAAAATAATTTTGAAAGTACTTAAGTCCCCGATAAAAAATGCCTTTATCTATAGGTAAGGTCATTTTACTGCGTGAAAGCATAACATTCTAGGACCTGAAATCCGCATTTTAATATAATTTAATGTGCCCTACGGTTCAAACCCGCGGCCCGAAGGAACTAATACCCTCACCGGAATAAAAAGAAGCCTATTTCCGTTCTCAGGCTATAGACTATCTTTGAGGGCTGGTGAGGTCCTGGACGCTATGGACTCCCAGGCAACACTCAGGCGAGGTCGGAGTGCCACTGGGTATTTTTAGTGGGTATTCGGGGAACTACTGTACCGGGGAGTCCCACATACCACCCCCTGCTGTCCCCCGACGAGATGCTTAATTGTTTTTTCCCATCGACAAAAAAGAAAGAAAAAAAAAGGCTCTAGACATACCAAAAATTTAAACCGTTTCAGTAGTTTCGGCGCGAAAGCGGGACAGGCAAATAGAGTTACTTTCGCATTTATGACATAAGTACCTACTGGTTTAGATGATACTATAATCTGTGATGATGCTATGAAATTAAATAAATTAATTAATTACTCTGCCGAAATCTCAATAAACGAAAGTGGAATCATGGGCCATTTAAATAAACAAATTACAGCAACTCAGAGCGTTGGACGCTAAAATTAATTATTACAGTCGCCAATTGGTAGTTGTCATCTCCATATAGACAGATGCGTCGGAAAGGTTAGTGGAACATCAGCTACTTGGTCCTGACATCTTTACATGATATGATTGAGGAATAGGCCGAGTCGACGACCTGTTCCGATAGCCTTGGACGATCTATGACGCTATCACATTGATTTATATTGCCGTTCATGAAGATGTATGTCTGAAATATTTTAATGTGTTGTCACATAGATTTAGATGGTGCTACTGATTGTTAGGAATTTGAGTTAATGGCTCCAATGGACATATAATTGATATCGTTTTGAATTTTGATTTGCGTATTGAGTTCATGGCTTAGATAGGTCTGTTTTGCGATTTTGTCATTGAGTAAGCAGTTTTAGAGAACAATTTTCGCACGGAGTGCCTATTCCGAATTTTGCAAGTTAAATTCTCGATACGTAAACATACTTCAAATTTAATCACGTAAAATTTGCTTTTGGAACTGTTGGTTCACTTAAGAAACGCGCTCACTTAAGAATTAGTAAACGTTGTTAACCTGCAAAATGAACGAAAGGGAAATATTCAAATCAAGTGATATAACATACAACTCATAATTCAGCTGAGTTATAATTATAATTACGTATCGTTAACGTAAACTTGCTAAAAGTCGGAATCAGCATCCAGTTTCAGAGGTACCTGTATTTCAAAAAAACATTATCCTTTAAAACGTTAAAATGCTATTCTTCCTTCATCTAGTCATCATGAGGTGGTTGAAGGCCGCCTGGCTGGCGGTGTTGGTGCTGCCGGCTGCCTCCATGGAAGTCTCGGAGTCCCATCGTGAGGAGATAGTACAGGAGATCCCTCAGGCTCAAGAACCCGATCTCATCAACTACGACGACTACACTCCTGTCGGAGAAGATGATGATCGTAAGAGTTTTAATCTTCTTTTACTTAAAAGTTACGAAGAGGAAGGAGGCTTCTATTCAGTGGTGGGCGGCAATTGGCTGTAATAATGATGAAGAAAAAGTTGAAATGCTGTTGATATATATTAATATTTATTAAAAGACGTTGATTGGCTTATCGAGATAATTTTTCAACAAAGCCGATTTTAAAATTCTTTTAGTTTTAGACAGCCCATTTATCGAAAATCCGTGTAAAACTGCAGAAAGAAAACAGTCGCTGAAGGCAGCATGACTATTACATTTCCTCACATTAATTACCACACTTCACATTTTGAAATACAATTTGTATCTTTTTCCAGTGACGCAACAAGCTGAAAACGATTTCCGTGGATACACGAGTAGTAAGTACTCCTTCCTTTGCAATCATTATTCTTTGAAATTAAGCTTTTGCTTATAACGACTGTTTACTAACACGAAGTTATCTTTCAGGCACACCGGCTTACCAGAGACCACAAAAGACCATTCGACGTAAGAATACTTTTAATTTTTTTTCTTCCTTCGATATATGTATTGTATTAATGACTTAATTTAAATAGAGCAATGTGTCTTGAATTTAGTTAATGGTAAATTAAAATGTTGCTGTGTAGTGACTTGTAAGTTCAAGCGGAGCACAACATAAGTAAAAGGTACCAAGCTATTTAAAAATAAGGACATCGTCGATTTCCTACAATAGCGGGTTTTAAGGTCAGTTTCACAGGTTCTAGATATAGTTCTTGATACTTATCTGGACAGATAATGGCGTGAAATGTTTTTAATTTTAACTACTAACGTACCTACGTCAAATCTAGAACTTTATCTGCAACTTCTGAAACTGACCCTTCTATAAATATATAACACCACAATATCAAATGAAATTACGTGACCAGTTCCAGCAAGTCCCAAGTGCGTGGACATCGGCCGCACGTGGTCAGAGGGGGAGAACTGGAAACGCAACAACTGCACGCTCTGCCAGTGCCATGCTGGAAGGGTCAACTGCACCACCGTGCCTGCCTGTCTTACCACTCGTATGTCCTTTACCTTTAATGTAAATTATTTACTAGGTTCTGACTGGGAAACAAAATGGACTCAGGTTTCATAAAGTTTGCTAAGTTGTATTTCCTTAAAATATAATAAAAAATGTACGGTTTAAGACCGTACACTTTAGACTTAAAGCTGGGACTAAACAGTAACACAACTTACTAGCTTCTGCCAGCCGCTTCGCCCGCTTAAAACTTTGAATTCCGTTTTTTCCCGTTCCCTTGGAAATTTCGGGAAATCCTTTCTTATCTCGTGTGAGAGTCTTAAGATCTCTCTGCAAAATTTCAGCTTTATAGGTTCACGGGTTTGGGCCCTGCGTTGATGAGTCAGGATTTTGAGTTTAAGTAAGTAGTTTTGAGGCGAAAGCTAGTATTGCAATAAACTTGCCTCTAAAACTTCATATATTTATTTTGACAGCACCAACACCCGTGTTTGTCGGCGTTGCCAGTTTGCCGACGACACCAGGGCGTGGAGTCGTTGGTCTGCCTGGTGACGGGGGCCCGCCCGGCCCGCCTGGATCCCCCGGTGTTAATGGTGTTCCCGGAGCCCCTGGAATACCTGGCCCAGCTGGACAAATGCCTGATGTAAGTGTGAAGTGGTTTTGCCTTTAAGCCCGATCATATTCGAGAGCTAACTGTCGTATAGATTTTACAAACTTATAAATCTCTCATGGTCACAGATAATTTGATTTGAGAGCCCAAGCCATTCTAAAAGTCCTGCATAGTATAGTGGTTTTATTAACTTTTTTCATTACGTACAGGTGAACGCCTATCTAGCGCAACTGGCAGCAACAGCTGGTGGTGACAAAGGTCCTCCTTTCGATCCCTACCAGTACATGCAGGCGTCAGTTGGCACTCCTGGTATTAGAGGAATAGCCGGTAAGACAATAATAATTATGCTAACAAAAAATTTTTTTAAGACGATTTCGATGGCTTAGAATATAGCAAAAATGTTCATTTTCCTGATTAGGACCCCAAGGACCTCCGGGCCCGCAAGGTTTTCAAGGACCACGGGGAGAACCAGGGGAACCGGGGCAACCTGGACAGCAAGGACCACCGGGCGAGAGAGGACCACAAGGACTACCAGGAAAAGATGTAAGAAACAATGAACAGCATGGCGAAAATGCCAAATTCAGTTATAAACTATTATTTCTTGAGTCACATAATTATAATTGCATTCATAATTTTAGGGCTCTCCGGGAGAAGATGGAGAACCAGGTCCATCAGGTGCAGTGGGACAGCCTGGACCTCGTGGAACCCCGGGAATACCTGGAATCCAGGGACTAAAAGGACATCGTGGCTTCGATGGCAAAGATGGCACTAAGGGAGAACAAGGATTGCCAGGAGAAAAGGGACCTACTGGGATGCCCGGTCCTATGGGACCAACTGGACCCGCGGTGTGTTGTCGAATCGTTTGGTATTTTTTTTGCAAAAACATACTTCTGGGTGATTTTTAATAATGTTTGTGTTTTTTTGTGCCAGGGCCCTGTTGGCGCCAGGGGTGAGAGAGGTCGTGAAGGTCCCCCTGGACCACCCGGAGTGCGAGGTGTTGATGGTGCACCAGGACCCCAAGGTTTAATGGTAACAACTATTTCATAATTATTGGATATATTATTAGTTATTTGACATAACGTTTTTTGTCAGTTTCTGCATAACTTACTTTTTCTCATAAAAATACTATTTTTAGGGCAACGTTGGCAAACCGGGTTCGCCAGGATTTCCTGGTGCTCCAGGCTTAAAAGGAGAACAAGGGATATCCGGACCTAAAGGCAGTCAAGGAATGCAAGGACCACGTGGAGAAGCTGGACGTCCGGGACAACCTGGTGAAGTTGGAACCCCCGGAATTCCTGGTCGTGATGGAACTCCCGGCGAGAAAGGTGTGCAAGGACAACCGGGGGCTTCAGGGCCACAAGGTTTCCCAGGACCTAGGGGACTGCCTGGTGTAGCGGGTGAATCTGGATTACCTGGTTCTAAAGGAATGCCAGTAAGCTCCATTTATTGAAATTATTACTCATCATAAGTCATTTTGTTATTTTATTTTACACGAAATAAATATGTAACTTTTGTATATTTAAAGGGTCAACCAGGTGAAAGAGGCCAAAAAGGTGATGGTGGAATCAGAGGAGAATCTGGTGCTCCCGGTCCACGTGGTTTGCCTGGTAATATGGGACCAGAAGGAAAACGTGGAAAGAGAGGTCTTAGAGGACCAGCTGGCAATGTTGGACCTCAAGGCGAAAGAGGTTTACAAGGTATGAGAGGTTTACCTGGTGCTGATGGATTCATGGGTCCTAAAGGTCAACCTGGTGAGCGAGGCGGTGTTGGATTACCTGGTTCTAAGGGAAGCAATGGAGACCCTGGCAGGCCTGGACCGCAAGGACTTCAAGGTCCGAGAGGATCAGTTGGTAGACCTGGAATGCCAGGTAAAACTGGCCCTCAAGGTGAAAGGGGTATACCTGGTGCTGATGGCAGACCTGGTGAACAGGGCTCTCAAGGAATACAAGGTCCTCCTGGTCTTATGGGAGGTCCTGGAGAAAGAGGTTTGCAAGTGAGTGTATATCGCAGTTGCAAAAAATTGTGTTACATTATTTATAATTTGGAAGGTAATTGCTATTAATCTTTTTTTTCAACTAACAGGGTGAACCAGGAAAAGATGGTGAGCCAGGCCAGGCTGGTCCTCAAGGGCCTAAAGGCGATGCAGGTCGTGACGGCGGCCCTGGTATTCAGGGACCTCAGGGTGTTGCTGGTCCTCCCGGTGAAAGAGGTCCGTCAGGTCCAGCTGGGCCTACGGGATTCCCTGTAAGTAGTCTCGGTGTAATATTCACATTTCACATGAGTAACTTTAGACAGAGCTAAATGGCTAATATTTCCTCGACTTTTTAAGAGCTATGTTCAGATCTTTTGGATCTTGGCCTTCATTTTATTTTATTTTTTAGGGAATGCCAGGAGCAGCTGGACTCCCAGGTTCTCCAGGCAAGGAAGGAGAGCCAGGTATGGCAGGACCTGGTGGCCCACCTGGCCCAGCGGGGCCTCGAGGTGAGAGAGGTTTTACTGGAGACCGAGGACAGCCTGGTCAGCCTGGTAGCCCTGGAGAGAAGGGAGAATCCGGCGCTCAAGGGCCTGATGGACCTCCGGTAAGATTGAATCGTGCATAGAGATAATGATAGTAGTAGTGATTTTATATTGAAATTTATTAATATTGAATACCTTCGGGTTAGGTATTGACAAAATGTTTAAAATAAGGCACATTATTATTTTGTACCAGGGTCCCGAAGGTCTCAGAGGTAGTAAAGGTCACCCAGGCTCTCCAGGGGCCATGGGTATGCCTGGACAACGAGGACTTACTGGTGCGCCGGGAGAGAAAGGCGAGAGAGGTGCCGCAGGACCGCCTGGCAACGATGGAGCTCCCGGTAATACTTTGCTTCGGATAAAATAATCGGCCATATTGCTATAGTTTCCAAGAAAATAACACAGTATTAAACTATTGAAAATACAATTTCAGGTCGTCAAGGAGAGCAAGGTCCCCAGGGTCCAATAGGTCCTGTAGGGCCAGCTGGAGAACCTGCCGAAAGAGGTGAATCTGGAGCCCCCGGTATTCCCGGAGAATTAGGTGCTCCGGGATCTCCGGGAGAAAGAGGACAGCCCGGTCCGCAGGGTCAACCTGGCCTGTCTGGGCCACCTGGTCTTACTGGAATGCCTGGTGCTAAGGGTGAAAGAGGATACTCAGGAGCTAAAGGACAGCAAGGATCGCCTGGAAGCCCAGGTAATTAGAAATACAATAATATATTTTTAGTACTTGACACAAAGTGGGTAGCTTAATTATACTGACTGAACTTTAAAAATTAAGGTGTGCCTGGTGAGACTGGGCCACGTGGTCTGCCCGGCATGGCTGGCGCCAAAGGAGCGCGTGGTGATCATGGACCGAAAGGAGAAACAGGACACGTTGGCTTGCCTGGAAGACCGGGAGATTTAGGGCCACCGGTAACTACTACATTAACATACTAAAACTACTATTATTATTCTAATGAATGACGAATATAATGTAAACTGAAAGTTATTTATTTATAATACAAATAATCATTATTTAATTAGTACTATATTAGCTTCATTTGATTTACTATTTGTACAGGGTCCGCAAGGAAACACAGGGCCAGCAGGAGCCCCAGGTATCCCAGGCGCTAAAGGAGCTACCGGCGACTCAGGCCGTCCTGGTGCCCCCGGTCCTATGGGCCTCACTGGCGCTCAGGGAGCTGAAGGACCGAAAGGTGAAAGAGGCAGTGAAGGTGAACCCGGCTTACAAGGACCAACTGGTCCAGCCGGAGCAGCTGGTGAGAGAGGACCAATAGGATTACCTGGAGTGGCAGGCCCACCTGGACCACAAGGACTTCGAGGAGCTCAGGTAATACTCGTACATAAAGAGAAAATAACAGAGATAATTTTTGTTTAGTTATCCATTTTCTATTATGTATATTATCAAAAGTATTATACACAGTCGCATTGAGAAACGTCTCCTCGATTTAAAGCCAGTTAAAAAAAACCTGCACGTGTATAATTTAACTTTTCTTTGGCTAGAAGCAGTTGTTATATGGTTGGTTATTTATAATGGTTAATTTGCAGGGTGAAAGTGGTGCACCCGGAAAACCAGGCGCTGACGGTGCTCCCGGTCAAGCGGGATCTCCGGGTCCCCAAGGGCCACCTGGGCAGATGGGAGAGTCAGGCCCAGAAGGTCGCCCGGGCAAGCAAGGTCAACCGGGTATTTCAGGACGACCAGGCGATAAGGGACCCATGGGACCACCGGGCGCTTCTGGACCTGCTGGACCCCCGGGTTTGCAGGTAATGATCAATATTATGACTATTGAAATGCTTAAAAATTGATCTTTTAAAATCACCGTTTGGTCAGGTATCTAGAAACCGAAAATAAAAGTAAATGTATTAGGTATTTGGTTTTGCTTAATACACAATAATAATTGAACTGACTTTCAGGGACCACCTGGACCATCAGGTCCTTCTGGCCCTACCGGCGAACGAGGTCCTAGAGGGGAAAGCGGACCCCCTGGTGTCGATGGCCCACAAGGACCTCCTGGCAAAGCTGGACCTCCTGGTCTTGACGGAATTAAAGGAGAGAGGGGAGAGTCCGGTGCCGATGGTGCTAAGGGCCATGCTGGATTACCAGGTCTACCTGGTATGCTTGGAGCTCCAGGAAGGACTGGTGAAAGAGGCTTGCCTGGACCAATGGGACCACCAGGAAAAGATGGCGATGTCGGACCACGAGGTAAATCATTCATTTATATGATAATTACGAACTTTTTGATGACTCTACTTCATTCTGGAGCAAAGCCATAAAAGTGTTTCTGTTCGTTTTACATATTCATACAAATAAATAATGACAAACAATTAAAAGTTAAATAGAAGTGAAGACGAGTACTAAAAATTCTAGATTTTTGTCCTAACTAATGTACATCCATATCCTTTTATAGGCACACCTGGTCGTGATGGCAACCCTGGCCTGCAAGGTCCACCGGGAGTGCCCGGAGGTCGCGGTCCTCCTGGAGAAGCTGGTAGACATGGAGCACCTGGAGCTGCGGGTCCTCCCGGACCTCCTGGACCACCTGGCGAGGGCTTGGCTTACGATGCTGCTGCTCTTGCTGCCATGTTACAACAAGGTTGGTATAACGTCTACGACGAGTTGTTTTGAGAAATAATTATTTTCTTTAAAGACAAATGTTTCAATTTAAAAATTTTATTGTAATATCTATCTAAATGAGACTCTGTTTTTCATCTATATGTATAATGCCTCAAATAATACAAACATTCTAAGATGTCGCCAATTAGGGACGACTTAAATGAACTTTCTGACTTTCTTTTGTGTAACAGGTTCCGTGAAAGGCCCCGACCCATTGGGTGACGACCCCAACTCGCTTCCTCCCCGCTTCTTCAAGGAGGACATGACAGCAGCCGAACGCAAGGAGGTCGTGATGAAGGCATACGAACGCCTGAAGGTTTCACTCGACAAGTTCCTGAAACCAGATGGCTCTAAGGAAGCACCTGCGAAGACCTGTGGAGACATCAAGTACCACCATCCCGAATTTGAAAGCGGTAAGAAATAACGTGATAAATGATTACTTATAAAATTCTATCAAGCGGCTTGGTTAGAGTAATAAGAAAGGCTAGAGTATTTACTCGTATTAAAAATCTTTGACGAAAATATTTTGAAATGTGATGATGGCAGCATAACTAAACAGAGACTCTTTTTGGACAAAATCTTGTAGAGCATCATTTTTGAAAGCAGTCTTAAACCTTACCTCTCTTCAGGACAATACTGGATCGACCCGAACGGTGGCGACATAAACGATGCGATCATAGTACACTGCGAGATGGAGACTGGAGCCAGCTGTGTGTTCCCCAGGCCCATGCAGTCGAAGGACATCGCATATGATGGAGAGGAACATGAACCTTGGCTTAGTGAAATGGATGATGGATTCACGGTAAGATATAATTTCGTACCTAAATAATTTTGGGGAAATGTATGACTGTACCGAATTCATATAGATGGACTGATTGATTAAGAGTATGAGCAGCATGTCCTATTGCCAATGATGGGCTATTGGTATGAAGCCATTTTAAACTATAGGGAAAAGTAAAGAGTTAATACTCTCTACGATGATATACATTATAGATAGATGATGTAAGAAAAGCAAAAACCGTTCCGATTCTACATTTGTAAAAACTTTGCTGCTCTCTTATCATCAAAGCCAAATCTTATTACACTTTCACTTGTTTTTCTCAGATCACCTACAAGGCAGACCACACACAACTGACATACCTGCAGCTGATGTCTTCAACGGCAGTTCAGAACGTGACCTTCCATTGCCGCAACACTGTTGGCTACTACGATCCGAATACTAACAACTATAGACGCGGCATCAAGCTGTTGGCTTATAATGACGCTGAGATTCTGCCGAAAGCCAATAATAGGTTACGGTATAAGACGCTTTTGGATGAATGTCAAGTAAGTTTTTGCTAAGTAATTTTTAGCTAGGGCGTTAGACAAAAAGGAAGGAGATATGTCCGTTGCTTTAAAAATCTACGGCTGTGTTGGTTCCATGTTTGGAAATGTTTTCTAGACAACCATGTTATTAGCTCTTTTGAAAGGGACGATTGTACTGCTAACCATACATTGGTTGCAATCCATATTTATCCTCTTACTACAAAACCTAATCGTAGAAACAATACAGAATTACAGAAGTCACCATTGGTGTTTAAACAGGCAAAGATTAAACAGACGTCAAAAATATCGACTACCAACAAAATTTTAACACGTGCTAAAAGTCTGTGAACTTTCTTTGCAATAACATAACAACGGCAATTATAAATGATGCATTAATTTCCAGTACAAGAGACCTGCCTGGGCGCGCACCATCGTCGAATACCGCACCGACAAGCCTGGCCGTCTCCCACTCCTGGATGTAGCAGTTCGTGACGTTGGCAGACCACATCAAATGTTCAGAGTCGAACTCGGATTGGCTTGCTTCAGCTAATCATTTCAACACACTACGAGAACTTCATCCACATTTTAAAATTAACGGCTGATTGACCAAAGACAATAAGATATTTGAAATACGAACCCGGGTTGAGCCAATTAGCCTACCATAAAGTAAGTAAAAGTAGGTAGATATGACGCTTGACCACAGGTTATATCGGAATTAACTGTCAATATAGCTTTGTTTATGGAAAACTGCATTTATATTATATGAAAAATAATTTAACTGAAGTGAACGAAAAAAGACGTACCTATATTAAGTTGCCCTAGCATTTTAAATAATGGATTACTAATATTTTTAAGATTACTTACATTTAAGATCTCAAAGAAATGTCTCCGCCGAGGCTACGAAATATTCACTTTGTGCTGAATTATTGTAAAAAAATGATAATTTGTACAATTTAGTGAATAACACTGCCATAACAGCATTTATTATAGATAATGCAAACGAAGTACCTATTACTTACATACGTATAGAATAGAAAATAAAACACATATCTACTAATAAAGTTATGAATAAGTATTTTTAAATAAACTTTGCTATAATGTGATTTACTACAAATTATTATAGATTTTATTAAACAATTAAGTACTTATGAATAAGTAATATTAAGTCGTCACAACATAGTTTAAGAACATAATTATTAATTATTGTTATATTAATTTTAATTTACAAAGGTCCTCTTAGGCTGTGTACTTGTACATAATGTAAATATCCTTATTTTAAGTAAACGAAAATGTCATGTGATTCCTACATTCGAGATTATCTAAAGTCTAAGTTTAATTAAGTATTCTTACTACATATTTACAATTTCAATAAATATTCTTCGTATTAAGCCATGTATTAAACAATAAAATAATATATTATACCTACTTGTTACAATATTGTTTTCCTTCTTTATATACTAAAAAACAGTTGACCTTATCTGAAGTCAGATATTCGTTGTCCTAAACTCCATATAAATAGAATAGATGATTAATAGATTAAGAACTGTATTTTCTTCCATACTTAACCACACACCAATATACAGATCAGTCAACCAGATTCAAAAACCTACAATACCACTTCATCTTTACAGACCCTCGCTCAAAGCTACTGAACAGTAGAATCACAAGAGTTCTTCCTCATGCATGTGACGAAGGGAGGCACGTTGCAGGTGCACTTGGTGCAGGTATCCTCGACTGTCACCTCGTCTCCTACGATCAGTGTATTGTTGCCGAACACGCATTGTGCTGTCAGGTTGCGAATGTTCAGACCGCGGACTACTTTGGTCTTTTCAGATGCTGTAAAGGAAGAAAGAGTATGTAGGACATATTTGACAAATATCACACCTTAAAAAAGACTTAAAAAAAGAATATTTGATGGCCATTCATCATACCTATTGAGCAATTTCGTCTACAGGTGTCTAAAAAATGGTACCGCAGTGATACCGCAATGCTGTTATACCACAGTTTCCAGACACATAAAAATTAGTCAACATGATCAAATACTCTTACTGCGGAATTCAGTAATCTATCTATCTCTGGATTTGGCATAAGTCCCATACAAATTATGACAAATTCCTATCTCTAGTAAGTAAATCCAGAGTAGTAATGTTATTGGGAACGGCTGTTAGAAGATAATACGTTGGAAAATAGATAGAGTCACGATCAGCTTTACTATAACAACGATAAATAAGATATTTCCAAATTAAAAAAAACTTACGGCACTCAAATCCAATAGGACACCCTCTCATATTGCCAGGAAATACAGGCGCACAATTCTGCACCAAGTCCGACTGGTAGTGGATCTCTATGCCGCAGTCTATGGTCCTGCAGTACGCCGCATCGTCAGTCGCGTTGTAGTTCGCAGTGCAGACACACGTCTTGCGCGTGTCCTTCGGCTGGTAGGTCTGCCCCTCGCGGTACGTCTGGCCGTCCACTTCGCAGGTTTTCAGCTGGGCTATAGCATCTTTGCCTGGAAAATAATTGTTAACGTATGAAATCTCCGCATTATTAGGTACTATTTAGGTTCTCGTATCTGCCCTCCGGATTTGCCGTAACATCTTGACTGATAGGCAAAACTTCTAATGTACCTATGATGAAAACAGACACGAATTTGCCAGTAGTCTGTTTGCCTGCTAGTCGTAGTATACGTCTGTCAGTCAGGTCTGTGTTTGACTGGTAAACGAGGGGCTCTCGTCTCTCTCTCAATACATATTATACTACCGAGTAAATATGAATACTTAAATCTTCCATATTTTGTGGTCACAATATCTCTTTGGAGTATTTTCTTAGAAACTTACCTCCTTTTAAAATCACCGTATTTCTGCGAATCTCTCAATGTCTTTTAATATAAATAATACTCCAAGACTCCACCCAAAGAGAACAAATCACGACAAGTGTCAAGGTCACGGGTCAAGGTGATCTACCTGGTGAAGTCATTGTCAACACCATTAGATCTTATGAAGATGAAATTTCACTGTCATTGTTGCTGTTGTTGTTATGGTTGGTATACAAGAGACAATGCTTCATGTATATCTAATCTTAATATTTTATGATTTCATCGTTATGAGTTATTCTTGTCCTTACTAAAATTCGCTACGGTTAGTCACAAGTAACAACTAATTGAAGTTATTCCAGATTTTATGCCTTCAGGATGCGAGTATATTTTATCATATTCTATCGCGATACGTGGAAGTAGGTTCTACCATCATTATCGAGCCACAATAGATCGTTGACGAGTAATCCTGCCATTGCGCCGGTGTTTACGATCGCTTACATGGAACCTTCCATTGTGTTCCATAGCTCAAACACATTAAATAGTATGTCATCTAAAAATAAGCCTGATTAACAACCAATTGATTCGTATTGACAGAACCGGTGCATTGTTAATGTTCATTGAAAATTAATTACACTTGATGAACTCATAAGTCACCTACTGTGTTCTGTGTTTTGTTTTTTGCTACCGTAGAAGTACTGTGTCAATGTGTCGGTAACTCCTTTTGGGGAACGCAAACGTTCTTTGAGTACGGATAAAAAACAAAAGTGATGTAATATTTTTTTAACCGTTTAGACTTTTCCTTGTTACTTTTACACATTTGAAAACACGCAATGATGCAAAAAATTGGTGTTCGAATTCTCTGTTAATTAAATTTCTGATAAGTTTTTAATTTTCTATAATTCAAGATATTTGTTTTAAAAGTCGTATCCCACATTTCAAGTATGCTTTTTATTAAACGGTTTTATTTATTTTTTTATTATCATCAGATAGCCCACAGAAATGTAAATAATAGTAATAATAATCTATGAGATGGGGCTCTCCCACTGTGGGTGGAACGTGAGGGAGTGTCAGACTTTTACTGACTAAAATCGGGAGCCCTTTGTGTGCCAGGGCCGCGGTAACTCTTTCGAACAATCCCGCAGCCCCAGCGGGAGTTCAAGTAGGTATGCTAAAATATACTTAGCTCTAACAGACCCTCCAACATTTACAAGGACTTAAAACACCTTATCACTCCACTTACAATGTGAACCACATCGCCTATTACTTTAAACTATCAGATATCTGTAGCTCAAGACTTACCACAAACAGTCCCGACGCTGCAACACGAGTCTACCTCAAAAGTGTTGATACATTGCTGCTGCATATCGTTGTCAAAGGTCTCCACGCAGTCGACGGCCGCGCAATTGAACTGCGGCTCTCCGGAGAACACGCTGCAGCTGCAGGCTTGGGAGCACGGGTTCTTGATCAGCGATTGTGGTATGGGGGCCCTGTCACCGTAGGACACGCCTCTGGAATAGACAATTATGTTGGCGTTAGTACGTGAAGGATTGCAAAGTTTGACGCCCTTTGTTTATTTTACGATTTTCTTATTAATAAGAAGATTCATATATATGGGGTCGTACGTTGAAATATTTCAATTTTGTTTAGTGAAGTACCGAACTTTACCACATACTCTGCCTAATATCTGTTACCAAGTCTCCAAACAATTCACAAACTCGCAGCTAATTACAAGTTCAGATGTAAATTTGGTATCTCATTAATTTCATCGCGGTCGTAACTTTCCCTTTCCTCGATGGAGCTGCGAAGACTTGATTATTACGGTAGTATGTACAATACAATACCCGACGTATCATAGTAAACTTATACGACCGTGCGAAAAAATATGAAATATGATTCATAAAGCAATAAAAAAAGATTACTTTTTTATCGCGAATGGATTTAAAACTAAGAAAATGCTATAGCAATTAGTCCTAACAGTCGTCGCCTTAAAAGGCATAGAAAATAATCTATTTATTATTAAAATGTAGAATAAATTGTCACCAGCGCAAGCGCAAGGTCACCGTACTTCCCGGCGCAGACGACGGTCACGCGAGAGGTCATCGTCTTTTTGTCATATTTCACTGCTGGGTGCTTCGGGGTATTCCACGAGGTCGCCACTTGAGTGGGTGGTATTTACTCTTTATAAACAACACACAATGTCGCATTGTTGGACTTTTTTGACGTCTTAAGGCTGTCTGTGATGATGAGTCAATAGTTACATTTTAGTAAATGGAGCAAGGTCCCTGTCTGTAATACCCAATTTGGCGATAATGTCAACTATAAATTACATTATAAATTATGACATTCACACGCCTGCATCCTTTTAAGCTGCATTGCTTTGTAATCTAGAAAATCAAAGGCTTCAGGGTTTGCCCTAGAATCGTTTTGATGTTTACACTTGCGTTACCATCTCCAAAAAGAATCGGCCCGCTCGGAAAAGTAGATATTTACTATGCATAATAAATATTCTCCGTTCAGCAGTTCTCAGATTTCGCCCCTGACAATATAGATATTATGCTTTTTAATATTTACTTATAGTAACACATTGTAGGGTCTGGATGTAGATCAGGGCATGTGAAGGCCTCAGGACACAGCCCGCCATCCTCTCTTGCTACAGGCGTGCAGCCTAGCTCAGTATAGAAGCTGGCCATGTCGCACTCACCAGCCATGTCCGTCCACACCGCGCCCAGCACTGGAAACACGAATTAACATATTAAGCACCAAATTTAGAGAGAAAACTAAAGCAGTAAGAACAAAAACTTGCCGAAGACAAATTGACAGAAGATAGTACTTAGTCACTATATACTAAAGAGCTTGTATAAATCAACCAAAAGATGAGTATTTCGTAGCATCGAATAACAAATATTTTTCTACACTGAACTTAGTAACTGAATGAAACTAAACAAGCAATCAAACGCTTAATCCAGAACTAATGTAACGAATAATCGTCAGTAATCAGTTCCATGTAAATAGGTTCTACTTTTTTCCTGTATCATTTATTATCGACACTCTCTTATGTAATAATTATAGCTCTTTATAGTTCATTTCGGTATTCAGTATTGTGCATCCAACTGCTGCTTTTGTTCCTTTTACTTTTATGCTTATCGAATCATCATCATCATATCGGTCTTAAGCTACAAGGCTTCATTTGATGATTCAGGCATCATCAAGCATGGTACAAGTGAATTATATAAATGTTGTTCTTTTTAATCTTACTTCCTCTACTAAGTGTCAGAGCATATCCCCCATTCTGTATTCTCTACATTTTTAATAAAACATTTTCTATATAATATCTCCTATGATTATTTCACCTTTAATCTGGTATCTTTCACCTAATGTCTATTTACCATATCGGTCGATTATTCACTTGTGGCCTACTTATATCTAATCTCTCCTCTCGTCTTACCTTTATTTCTATTGCTAATGTGGTCTATGAAATTAATCCCTTGGTGTTTGTCTTTAATAGCAAATTCAATAGAATTGTCTACTTCATTTGCGCAATGTGAATTATAATCTATTTGCTATGTGTGAATTTTAATTAGTGAAAGTGTAGATTACGCATTGTTCATTAGCTATGGATACCCAAAGGTAACAATTATTTTCACGGGATTAATTGGCCGAAGCAGTTCTGGTTTTAGCAGAAACAAGAGAAAGAAAAAAAAATTAAGTAAACATTATTAATTAATAATGTTATAGATCTCACTAAAAATCTACCCAGGGAAAGAAAAAGAAATCGCTTTTCAAAGCTTGAGGCGATAATATAATCGAAATGTAATATAACATCAGGATCTGCATAGCTTATGTCACTTGCACTATCATATGGACCGTTAGTACCTGGCACTTATGATCATTACATCAATGTTGGAGTTTCCAAACCACACGCACTTGACGACATGTGGTTACAATATCAGGTTGCGGTCATATGTAACAGAAGCTTGGTTGCTTGCCTCAAAATTGTATTTGAAGATTGCATTAATTTAAATCCAAAATTGCATATGAGAGGAAACCATAATCATTATCAGAGTTTAATTAAAAGGGGTACTTCAGATGCCGCTTAATAACACTAAAGCCTTTACGTAAATTACCGGCTTTAGATTGACCAGGTAGGTACTAAGGAAGTAAACAATTAAATAAAGAAAAATAAAAACAATACTTACTGAGCATCACAAAACCGATAACAGCCTTCATGGTCGATCGGATCTTCAGGATAAAAACTTATTAATTTGAATCAAGCACTTTTTGTTTACGAAGCTTAGCGGGACGAATTTGTTAGTAAACAAAATAGACGCGCGGTTTCCACGATGACTTATGACGGAATGAGCGGTAACATGCAAATAGTGTCTGCGCGCACGCCTGTCGGTTGTCCCACTACAATGATTCATCGATATACCATTCATGTGATTATAGATATCTCATCTCATACTGGGTTACCTTGCAAATCATATTATTGAATTATAAATGGAAATTACGATGCAAATAGAGATGTCGAAGGTTTCACAAAAAGCCGCTACCTTTTTGTCATCTACTTGATAAAATATAGGTAGTAACTTCTTTAACATTTTCAATTTTATAATGATTTATCTAATACAATTGGTACATATCTACTTCTTCCTCGATTCGCCACCTTTATCAAAACAGGAGGCCAAATTTTTTGCAGAATACTTTTTTGATCTTCTCAATAATACATGTAACAAATGGACAAACCTACAAGTTAATGAGACTAATATAATAATGAGAACGATCGATGATCGTATAACGATTATTTTAATATAAAATGACTGAAAGAGAAAGAGCGGTCCTGTGCCTTTATTATAAACCTCTTATCATTGGGATTTTAAAGAACAGTATATTGACATATCACATAGGTACATACTGACACACAATCAGTGAATTGATAAGATACGTTGTCGATACTTATATAAAAGTGAATTATCACATTGTAGAACAGGTAGAGAAGATTGTAAAGAATCTTTTAGTACTTTGACCTAGATTGAGTTACATTACCTACCTAACTATTCAGTAAGATGGTTATGATTAAAGAAAATTAAAGAAAAATATAAATATATACGATAAACTCTTTATTTACTTAGGAATAGCAGTCTACAACAAAACACACAAGTAGTCACACACTACGTATAATGGACTTATCCTAAAACTTCATTGTACAAAATTATTTAAACAAATTATCTTTCTCTATATGTGACTCATGTAATCTATTAATCAACAAACTTTTAATTATAGGCGTATAAGAATAAAAAGTAGTAAGTAACGCCTTATTTGGGAAAGTCGCAATATATACTACGTTTGTTTCATAGTATCTAATGTATAACAAATGATTATTATTTTATATCGTAACAGTATAAATTATGATAATGTTAGTTTACATGAGGACTAGGACCTCGTATTCGGCTGAGCTCCTCTCCTCGCCACCGAAGGGATAGTAGCAGACGCCGTGACTAGACTGGATCTGGAATTGAAAATAAGATATGATTTGGTGTCTTTAAATTATGATACTTTTTGGAACCTTGCAACTTCTGTCTGACAATCAGAAGAGCCTAAGAGCAAAGGCCTATTTCAAATAAAATCTTTTGACTTTTAATTGATTATTTTTGGAAGTAGGACAAATAAAATAAGTGATAGTGATAACACTTGCGAACTTCATCCGTTAAACCTATAAGGCTTGGCAAATGCGAGAGGTGGGATCCACCTACTTGCACCACACAGAAAGTTCGCATCCAAGAAAAATTATTCTATTTTTTAAAGAAACTCGATATCACCGTGAAGAAGAAACAATACATATGAAACCAATGATTCATTTGCAAAAAGGTACTAAACCAGCATACCTTGCCGGGGGTGGTGCATCCGTCGTGTGTGACTCTTCCGTAGTACAATTTCTCGCCATCAGCGGTGACACCCGCGGCGACTGCGCCGGGAGGAACTTCCCCACCAGTCGAGAACTGCCACGAGAACATCGCGGGGACTAGCACCTGGAATCGAAGATGTGGATGGTTAATTTAAATGGTATCTTTTGTTGCTATTAAGTATTGATCAATATTCAGCTGAGAATGATTTTAGGCCTCTGATTTTTTTAACAATACCGACTTGATGTTGTATAAAATAGATCCTATACTGAATGATTAAGATAGTAACCTCAAACTGATCCTTGACGATCTCCTCGCCACCCCAGCAGACGTAGCAAGCGTTCTTGGTGGGGATGACCTTAGCGGGCAGAATGTCACCCTCATGAGGAGCCCTGCCAGCGTAGATCTCGTCTCCGTCCACATCTGTGCCCACGCGCAGCGCGCCGGGGGGGATGGAGCGCTGGCTCAAGCATGCGGGGACCCAACGGTATGTACCTGGAATACGGAAGACAAGGTAAGTTTAATAATTGCAAGTATTACAGAGAAGAACCCAGACAGTGAAGATGAGAGACATTACACAAAATGATTTGTGAAGACAACCATCGATGATGCTTTATGGACTGACTTAAGAAAGGGAGTGTACGTGGAACCAAAGATCAAGAATAACGGAAGTATGTATAAATCAAAATATGTATTTATCGCGATGAAGCAAGATAGAAGGAAAATTACATATTTATTGAATCAGAACACCCAGAAAGAAGAACACATAGGATGGTAGTGACCAATCATGAAATCTTGACAACACAGAAGCTACGGCCAAAACTCAATATTGGTGAGAAGTTCAAATTCCAAAGACTAACTAGACACTCGTACATTGACATGGTGAGACGTAAGTCTGGATTGGAAGGTCACCATAAAGAGGATTGGCCCAAACATGGCGTACGATACAATCAAGCGGCAGACGGAGTTAGCACCTTCAATGAAGCTACAGTTGATGACAAAGCGAGAGACAAGGAAAATAAATAAGCATTTTCAAGTAATGCTTATCGATATCGTTCATAAGACTATCCGTTTCCAATAAGACATTGCGAAATTATTATATCAGTTGCCTTTATCAATAGAACTAAAGTCTCCCAGATTAGATTAATGTGACTATTAGCACGATGGAATTTCTGTTCTAAATCCGTGATGTATAGATTAAAATTGTATTTTTAACTACAAAGAAAGGGGAAGAAGGTGCTAACTCCGGGAACCCAATCCAGACTTACTCCACGGCAACTCGACAGTTTCTCCGGGCAATTCGGGCTCAGAGTTGTCGACCACAGTGACTTCGCCGCCATCGGGGGGCGGGGGCACTTGCCCACCAGGGTAAGGGTAGAAGTACGCCGGGTGCACTGGGTAGTACACAACCCCAGGGGGGCCCGGGTACATGGGATGGGGGTGACCGGGTGGTGGAGGAAACGCATGGGGTGGTGGGGCGCCCCAACCATAATACGGCGTACGATCTGCACAATGATGCATTGGTTCATTCTCAAGTAAGAATAAGAAAAACTATAGTACTGTTACTACATATAAGCCTATAAGTTAATCACAAAATTATAAAGGTTTAAAATATTGGTATTTGACAATTAGCCATGCATATTGGTGATAGTATTTCGATTCGTATTGATATATTAGCTCATACTAATGTCAATATTATCAAAACTTTGATTGTAATTTAATAAGATATTCGACCAGACCACACATTGCTGTCACAATTAATCGTTAAATTAATATACATTTTATTTTTATCACTAGTTTGATAAATTGTTAATGTGTGGTCGATAAACGGTTCGTAGTAATGAGTCAAAGCAATTATATTTTTTGACACTGTGTTAAGCTGTGTAAATACAATAAGTGTAATTTTGGAGGCCCTGTATTCGGTTAACTTTTATTTATGTTATTTTATTGCGAACATTTCAATGTTTGGCGCCAATCTTTTTTGGCCTTGACTACTTAAGAAATATAATTATCAAGAGGGGAATATTGGTTTTTCTTCTAGCTATTATCCAAAGTTGTGTCAGCTTCATTGATTTTATTTGAAAGGTCATTACAATGGAAAAATAATTGTCTTTGTCTTCGAAATAAGCGAATTGAAGTACTTAGTGATAGTGAATGCTGACAGCTATGTATCCCTAAACAACACTGACAAATATATGTTCATCTGCCGTTTTTTACTATATTGCTATCTATACCTACAAATAAACGTTACGTTAACGTTTGAACGCGCTAATCTCAGGAACTAGTGGTCCGATTTGAAAAATTCTTCCAGTGTTACATAGCCCATTTATCAAGGAATGCTTATAGGCTACATTTTATTCGGGTGCGCCAAGTAGTTCCCACGGGACGCGGGTAAAACCGCTGCTAAATAATATAAAGTGTGTAAACATATCCGATCTCAATGTATGTAGGTATGTAGTACAAAATACGTTACATTACACTTTTTTATCTTTGAAAAATACCTTGTTCTTATAGATTAGATACAGGTATTGTATTTGTGCTCGATATATCCTTCTATATGTATAAACATTTATCTACCATGAGTAATCGCTGTGTTAATCAATTTAGCCGTAAATTGGTTTAAGGTGTAACGTTATTATCGAAGATAAAGATTTTCCTTATTTGTTTTTTAAAAATATTACAAGGCCTATTATTGTACCTTGTAGCATTCCAACTTTCATATGTTTTATCACTTTAAAGTACAGAGGCATATGATATGTTATTGATGCCATTTTCACGTGACTCGATATAAAATATATAAACTAACCTAACACAGTTGAAGCATATTTTCAGATAGGGGTATATACATGGCCGCATTCACTTTCTACTTAATTGCTTAATAATATTTTGCCAGTTTTTAAACTTACTTCATACCGTAATTCTTATTTAATTAAGTTCTTATCTTTATTGACAAAACGATCAATTAAACGCTGTCATTTTTAAATACTCGATGTCTTGATAAGATGGCCCTCATTGCCACGTCTTTTAATAAAAAAATAAATAGATTTCTATTAAAAAAAGCGTTGCTGACTTATCTTAAGCCTGTAATTCAGTATGCAGCTGTATTGTTTGCTTTGAAATATACAGCACTGCGCGTGAGTTATTTAAATGACAATGGTAACAGCGCTAGCGCACTTGAAATATTACCTTCTGGAGCCTTCTCTTTAAATACATTTATATTTGTATTGAATATAAATTATATGTTATTACTATATCAAAGGAAACTCAGAACACAATGTCTCTCTTCATTTTACAAGCTTGGTTTTAAAATGATATCGCGTCAACTAAAGCCATCTGTTCAAATTGAACAACATAAATAATTAGGCAATGCAAATTGCGAAACGCCTCCAAAATTATCAATATTACATTTCAGACCGTGAATCGTTTGATACTTAATTATTTTTAAAACCTTTTGTAACACACTTATCTCAAGTTAAGCTTTGGAGACGTTTAATAAAATTAGGTAATTTTGCTTGGTTGTTAGTCAAATTACGCAAAAACACCTTGATTGGAATTTATAAGATCCAATTGAAGGGAACGAGCGTAAAATAACTAAAATACAGTACATTCTAGCAAGTATCGTTATCATTGTTAGATATCTTATCACACGTTATCTCGCGAACTCACCTGCCATGTTTCCAGTGCTCTCGCTCGGATGTGACTGCGTCGTCTCCACGATTCACTGGTATTTTATTACTGAAGTGACTCATTAGCGCAACGTACGCGATGATAACGAGGTGGTCCTGTATTTTGATAACAAATGGACACGTTGATTTGAAAAGAAAGTGATTCAATTACTGAGTAAACGTATTTTGGCAATATTTGTATGTCATTGTGAACGTTTTTAGAATGTGATTGAATTGATTCGAATCAGCTGGTTATTTTATTATGATTTTCATATTTACCTAACGTAAGTTTCTTATGAATTTGAAAGAGGGGTGCAAGAAATTCTACCTTTGAATTGCAATTGTATAAAGATTTTTCAACACTAATAAAATGACTAGACATTGGATTATTTGCTTGTTGGCACATGCAAATGTAAAAATCGCTACTTTTACAGTTTCACTGCGTATTTTGGACTACGTGCCTACTTGAAAGCTGATATGAATAATGCTTATTATAGGTACTTTCCGAGAATTTCCTTAAACTGTGCATAGTATATATGTAGTATCAAGATGCTGCGCGTATTCCTCACAAACACTTGCTTACAAGCCGGTTGAAAACAAAAGAAAATTATGGTGTTTTGTTTGAACAAATTTTTGTAACTACTGCTGTTTACTTTTTCCTGTGAATAAAGGGTTAGTGTTATACATCAATAGAAATTGATAAAATGTATTTTATTAAAAGTGTGTTTATTTTACAATAAGGTTACAGTAAATAAGTCTTAAATGTAAATCATAGGAGGACTAGGACTTCGTATTCATCAGAGTTTCTCTCTTCGGCGCCATCGGGGTAATAGCAAACCCCGTGACTGCATTGGATCTGAAATTCAGAACATATTTGTTTAATACTTTTGGATGTTATTCCTATATTCATACAAAATAATATTTATACAATTTTCTGTTCAATTCAAAGCTAAAGCTATGTTGCTTTGAAAAAACCCGTAAAGAAAGGTGATAAGTAAAACCCTGTTATGATTATGACTAACGAGGAAAGATCAAATGTACATAAAAGGACAACGTCCCAAAATCTCTTTCTAAGTGAAGTATCCCCATACCTTGCCAGGAGTAGTAACTCCATCATGCGTGACTCTTCCGTAGTAGAGCTTCTCTCCGTCACCCGTGACTCCGGTAGGCACGGCACCGGGGGGCACCTCACCCGCTCTGGATAACTGCCACGAGAACGTCGCAGGGACTAGCACCTGTAGATAGAAATAAGGTCATTCACGATGTCACTTTAGGTATATCATCATGACGCTTATTGGGGAAGGCGTATGTTCAGCAGTGGACGGTTATGATCTGATGTGATAATGATGATGGTTCTTTCGTGGCTTTATTTTGAGTATCATCTTTCAGCGTCACTCATTAAAGAAATGGTTTAGGAAATAGGAATGGCAACGCTTTTACCTTTACACTGGCAGATTTTCCGCGCGGTTTTCCGAACGACACGACTTGGTTCATACAAGCGGTGACGCGCGTGCACGCATGACTGCAAGCAAATAAGTGGAAAGCCGAGTGGAAATTCCGCCAGTGACAAAGCGCTGTTGGGCTTCTGAACCTCTATTTGCCACTTTCGACGAAATCAGGAATGATTGAATTGCTCCTATTTCCATTGGCTCCACTGTTTGTAACACGTACCTCAAACTCCTCCTTAAGAATCGACTCCCCACACCAGGAGACGTAGCAGACATTCTTGTTAGGAATGACGTTCGCGGGGAGCACGTCACACTCGTGACGAGCCCTGCCGGCGAAGATCGCGTCTCCGTCTTTATCGGTGCCCACGTGCAGCGCATCATATGGGATGGAGCGCTGGCTCAAGGTGGCTGGGATCCAACGATATGAACCTGGAATTTTAAGAAGATAGGTTAGCCTTTCGATGAAAATTAGACACTCGTGCTGTTAGATATACCAGGAAAACAAACGAAAAATAGGTACAGAATGCTGACTTACTCCAGGGCAATTTGACAGTTTCTGTTGGCCTATTGGGCTTAGGGCTAGTGACTTTCTCCCCTCCCGGACGGCACTGTTGCCCACACGGGTAAGGGCAGAACATCGCCGGGTGCGTGGGGTAGTACACCATTCCATGCTGACCCGGGAACATGGAATGCTGACAGGGTGGGAAAGGAAACCCATGGGCTGGTGGCGCACCCCAGCCATATCTCTGCGGATCTGCATAATGATGATTCGATTATTTCTTGAAAAATGTTACTACTATATTTTATCACTGATCTATCTAATAATAATAATTACCATTTTTTTTTTTCAATTTAAGAAAACATATTTGAATTCAAACAGATGATGCGCGACTATTGATTCCGAAACTGTCAACTTATAAATAGGTGTGCTTTAGTATATTTTAGGGGATTTTCATCTCAAAAAAACCTAAGTTTATGGCCGTTTAAGGTTGAGGCCAAACGAGCGTAATTTTGTGAGTTGTGAGTAGCAGAATTTCGCTCGCAGAAAATCTGCTACATTCTGTTTCTCTCTTCGTTACTCATTTTGCGTTGCCGTGTGAATGGCAACGCAAAATGAGTTGTCTTTTTTGTTTGTAACGATTTTCTGCAACTCACGATTCAAAAAATTACGCTCGTTTGGCCTCAGCCTAATAGATAATGCTGCGGAACTCTTATTCATTAGTCCTACTCGTACTTGACCGGTTTGGTAAACTCACCACACATGTTTTCGGTTTGATGGCTCGAAAATAACTGCCTCCTCTTCGCATCTAACTGGTATAAATAGGTATAACAAATATGAGTCATAGGGCTTCTTTTTGTGTCATAGATAACAAATGCCCCTGTACCTTTCATCGGAATTTCAGCATTGTATGTAAATACAAAGATTATCTAAAGTAGATACTTCCCGTCAATTTTTGATGATATTTTCCTTAATTTCATAATTGTGATAACAATATTTCATCCGATTTTGCAATGTTGTGGCATATTTGTTAGATTACCAGTGAAAATGCTCAATTTCAGTGGTGTGTGTTTTATACATAAAGATACAAAAACGTAATGAGGAAAATTCGAAGTTCTATCAGGTTCAAATATGCTTAGTGAAGCAAGATGCTACTTACGATAAAAAATAAATGCGCGACTGTATTTGTCAAGATTATGCAAGGACTGATTCATATATTTGAACTAAGCTCTCAATGAATTGGTTGCGGCAATCGAAAATTATGATGAAATAAAGGCCATAGATCTATTTTGAGATCTACCTACATAGGTTTTTGTTTTCGGTGTTTACGTCTGTTGAATTTTGGGTGGTCGAGTAATTCCCAAATAATCTTCCCAATTTTTCCGTCCATCCATTAAACTACGCCCGTACAAATACTTAGATATTCTGATGACTGAAATTCGTTTTATTTTGCCTAATGAATATTTGAAATATTTTTATGTGTTTATTCCTGACATGCCTACCTTATTATTCTATAGATGATACTAAAACTAGTGCTGGTAATGAAAAAGCCGTTGAGCATTATTTCTGGGTGAAGAAAAGGCACATTAAATCATAAATAAAGTTTAATAAGCACAGGATTTCAATGTGTCCATAACTATATTAGATATAGCCATGAATTCTTTAAGTGCAAACTCGGAGTGAGCTCTCCTGTAGTCTTCCATTGACGCAAACGCCATTACGAGGTCGTGGAGGACACTTCTGATTATTTCAATCATTGAATTGTGATTAGGCCTCTCTGTAGTTTCAGCGATGAACAGGGCCGCTGACACCTGGGATTTGAAGTAAATCTATAGGTGCTAATCTCAGGAAACACTGGGTCGATTAAAAAAAATATTCCGGTGTAAATAGATCCCTAGTGAGGTATAAAATTTTAGAATAATGACGGAAATACCCAGTATTGCATATTTTACCTTTTCTTTCCACGAATCCAGGACTTCGCCCAAAACTGATGACTTGTGTTTCTGGCCTACATTTTGTATGTTATGACGTAGTACTACCAGGTGATATCCTCGACAAACATCTGCAAAACAATAATACCTATAAGTACTCGTATAATATCGGGACACCTTTTCACACTCGGTAAGTAAGTTAGCCCCATGGTAAACTATTAATTACCTTGTGTTATGGGTGCAAACATAACTTATTAAATACATATACCTACTTACATATATATTTACAAACAGATATTCATACATATTACAACAACCAATCTACAGCCGACAAACATGCTCACACAAATGTTGACCGTACCGAGAATCGAACCCTGGACCATCAGTCCGGCATGGTAACCATTGCGCCAAAGAGGTCGTCATTAATTATCCATCCATTCATTATTATCCTGTGTTCTAAGCTCACCTTTTTTACAATCCTTTTCATCTTGTCCGTTTGGACAGTTCTCTTTGCCGTTACAAATTGCCTCGATTGGGACAGATATGTTATTGTGACCACATGAATACATGGTTAGCATGGGTTCCGCTAAACAAGCTTGAACACAATTCTTGTTACACCTGCGTAGAGCACAAAGTCCACCTCTACAGTAACATCCTTCCGCCGATATGAGAATTTCATTTCCAGCATTAGAACGCTTCAAGGCATTCACCAACTTCTCGTTGATTGAGATTAAAATTGTATAGTAATCATCTAATTCATCTAAATTTCCAGATTCTAACAAATCATCGTAAATTGAGACAAGCAAGGAAAAAGATTCATCTCTAAGAGTCTTTATAACGTGCCGGTCAACATTTGTTCTGATAGTGTGCTTCTGTAGCTGACGAACTAAACCATGCATTGCAACCAGTTTATTCCGGCTTTTAGAGAATTCATGTGATTTAGATTTTGTTGTCAGTAAATCGAGTAAAGTACTGTATTTTTTCGAAGCTTCAAATTTCGAGAAGTTGGAATCTGAAACAATTAATGTAAGATGGGTCATGTAAACAAGCCTCATTTGTATAAGCAATCAAAATAAATTATCAGGTTCTCACCTAATGGACAAAAACTCTCGTCAGATTCATCGAAACAGTCCAGTTTGCCATCACAGATGACATTTAAAGAGACGCTAGTGGCACTATTAATAGCTTGACATGACCAGTGGTTCAAGCTATGCCGCTGCCAGCAAATACGTTTACACGGAGCTTCACACGCTGAATCTTTGCAGAACTGCCCTTTACAAGTGCACGACTTCGGTGACCAACTGGGTTCTCTTGGTTGCTCGTCTAGTTCGTCTATTTCTATATCATTGAACTTACGAGCGGCAAGGTTTCCTGGATTATCGGGGTCCACGCGGTGTGCACAAACGGACCCCTCAAGAGCGTACGATAGAATACTCAATATCATACCTACATCAGTCACAGTCTTTCTAATAAAAACATCATTTGTTTGGTCTGTTTGTGTTTTCTTTATAGACACTTTAAGATGTTTCTCTAAGAATGCCATCTGAGTCTGTAGTACGTCCCGTAGAATTTCATTTTGTGACGCAAAGAGGTCACCATCGTTTGATGCGAAACATTTGCTGTTAACAGATGAAGCTATTTCTGACATCACTGTAGTAGCGCTCCGCACTTTTTCCATTGCTGTAATTTTTATGAAAAGTTAATAAAGTTTTGACTAAAATCCTAAAGCCTACGAAACGCGCAAAACACGAAGGTAAAAATAGAAAAAATAAGAATCTCATATACGTTGTAGTTTGTGAGCTTTTCTATTATTTTGTTGGCTGCCTCCTTGGTCTAGTGGTCGCATAGCCGACTGCTTTGCACGAGGTCTCGGGTTCTCGTGCATCGGAGAGCACTTTAATGTCGGTCCTGCGCCTGATCTCTCACCGGTCGTGTCGGATTGATATCCCACCGAGTTATGAGAGTGAGGGAATAAGGAGTGCACCTATGTCTGCGCAAATGCTTGTGCACTATAATATGTCCTGCGCAGTTGGCTGATCTCCTTATATGAGAACAGCCGCTGCAAAGATTCAGGCGTTGTTGAAGCTCCGTGTAAACGTATTTGCTGGCAGCGCATAGCTTGAACCACTGGTCATTGTCAAGCTATTAAATAGTGCCACTTATGCGTCTCTTTAAATGTCATCTGTGATGGCAAACTGGGACTGTTTCGATGAATCTTGACGAGAGTTTTTGTCCATCCACAGATGACATTTAAAGAGACGCTAGTGGCATATTAATTAGCTTGTACATACCAGTTGGTTCAAGCTTTATGCCGACTGGCCACGCAACATACGTTTACACGAAGCCTTCACACGCTGAAATCTTTTGCAGAAGCTCGCACCTTTACCAAGTGCACGACTTCGTCGCACCAACTGGGTTCTCTTGAGTTGCTCGTCTAGTTCGTCTATTCTTATATCAATTGAACTTTACGAGCGGCAAGGTTTCCTGGATTATGGCGGTCCACGCGGAAGCCGCCTGTGCACAAACGATCCCCTCAAGATCGCGTACGATAGAATACCTCATATCATACCTACATCGTCACAGTCTTTCTAATAAAAACATCATTTGTTTCTGGTCTGTTGTTGTTTTCTTTATAGAACTTATAAGATCGTTTCTCTAAGAATGCCATCTGAGTTGTATAACGTCACCGTAGAATTCATTTTGTTGACGCAAAGATGTTACACCAAATCGTTTGATGCGAAAACATTCCTGTTAACAGATTGAAGCTATTTCTGACATCACCTGTAGTAGCGCTCCCGCCACTTTTTCCATTGCTGTAATTTTATATGAAAAGTTTAATAATAGTTTTGACTACAAATCCTAAAGCCTTACGAAAACGCCGCAAAAACACGAAGGAAAATAGAAAAAAATAAGAATCTCATATTACGTTGTAGTTTGTGAGCTTTTTCTATTATTTTGTTGCGCTGCTCCTTGGTTCTAGTGGTCGCCATAGCCGAGCTGCTTTGCACGAGAGTCTCACGGGTTTCGTGCATCGGAGAGCACTTAATGGTCGGTCCTGCGACCTGTCTCTCACCGGTCGTGTCGGATTGATTTATCCCACCGACTTATGCAGAGTGAGGGAAATAAGGAGTGCAGCCTATGTCTGCGCAAATGCTTGTGCACCTATAATACTTCCTGCGCCAGTCTGGCTGATCTCCTTAGTATGGCAGAACAGCCGGACGCCAATCTATCATCATCGTTTGTGGCTTTTGTAAGCAAATCTGTGGTTAATAAGCTTAAGCAGCGGTTTTACCTTCCCCAGTACAGTTAACTTCATCGACTTCGTCCAAGAATCAATCAACACCGTTATCCAAATCGCTCCATAGGTATTACTTCTTTCCTTTGCCACACAGGTATTCTATGAAACTGCTGTATGCTAAGACAAGTTTATCTTCCCACAATTCACACATCGAGGATCAATAGACTTTGATTTCAAGCGATTCAATAATTAGGTCCTTAATCATTTATTGATTTCTTCAATCATTCCATGCCACCATAGTTTTTTTTTTAATATTTCATTTTCCCAGATTCGTATCATTTTTCTGCTCACACTGAACTTCCAGTGGTTTACTTCTTCTGAAGCAGTTTTAAGTCTTCTGGGCTATCCATTACGTCGTCCATCTTTCCGCTTTTTCGCTACATTTTCTGCATAGATATTCGACCACCTTTGTGCTATGAGACTACTGTATGCTTTCAAGTTCATCCTGCTTATGGTGAAGTTGGGCTGTTTGTGTTGGATGCTCGATTCATTATTCATACTTTTTATTTTTTCTCCATAATAATATTCTTACTTCAGACTGTTTTAGGCGTCTTTCATGTGCATTTTACGAGAGTCTGAATTTTTGTTTGCTACATATCTTTATATAACTTCTTTTTAATGAAGCACTGCATGTCCATAGCATGGCTCTAGTGGTTTCTTACCGAACTCTTACGTCCAATGCTTTTCGTAGATGACATCTCTACACCTGCTTTTCTTCTTTTCACAGAGTGTTGGGAAACTTGATTCAAATTCTATATGATTGAATTTTAACATCATTTATTTAGCAGTCAGGTCCATATTTTTAGCCAGACTTTCCTTAAGTTATCTTCTATCTTGGATGTAAAATTACTGTCTTTCTTATGTCGGATCTGTTTTAGCTAAAGCCAGTCAATGTTATGGTTTGGACACTTTTTTCATTGAATCTTCCCTGCAAACAATCATAGTTTTAATGGAACTTGGTAGCGCTTTGCTTCAGCTGAAAGTGTAATGATCGTCAAAATTAAACAAATATAGCATTGTAAAGGGATCTCATTCTTTACAAGGACCCTACACGTTGGCATTTACCTAAACCTCCTAACATACATAAGTCTTATGTATATGCCCTGACTTTGTATGGACCAGCTATTACGTCGGCACGTTTTTAGTGGAACGATGGAGTACTCTAGGTATGAGTGATGCATGGTGTTTCGTTAAATTAAACTGTCGTGTTTCGTATGACGGTACCTATCGCATAATTCTTAGGATTCGTTTATATGCAAAAGCTGGTTTTCTGATTACCACCCGAAATAGGTAATAAAACCCAGTTATTATATGCAGATACGTAAATAGGAATGTAGCTTGTCTATCCTAGAAATACATATCGGTACACGTTGCATAACTTTTCCCTTGCTACCAGCCAACATCTTATATTTTTATTACATAAACAAACAGGCTTTACCATTACTGCTAGCGAGCCAATATAAAAGTAAAGTCACTATAAACTAATAAAACCGCGCAAAAAGCGTAGATGTCTCTGT
>NWSH02000601.1:11517085-11530294 GCA_002382865.2 Heliothis virescens | reverse complement strand
AATAACCACGCCTACTAACTATCGACACTCACACAACACTTTGTACTACGCCAGGTAATGCTAACGCCGCTTCATCTACTAAAGTGGAGCGGTCCACCGTCGGACGCCTCCGGAACATCACATAAAAAAACTTTACTAAACTAAAAAATCAAAAATGCAATCTAACATCGTTTTCGCAATTCTATTGAATCGGACCCTCTGTGAGACGACGTTGAAATACTGGATTGTTTTCGAACAACAACTGACACCTTACGATCTAAACGATAATTATTTTGGTGAATAGTAACAATGATACCGTAGTCCGAACATATTTGTTCAGTAGGAGGTGCGTTATCGTCAACAAAAAGCCCGACTACATGCTAGAGGGGGCGGTCCGGGGCGACGGGAATCCCGAATGGACCATTCGTCTGTTAAAATGACAACTTGACGGTACAACGCAGACGACTAGCCAGATACATTAGCAGACAGACGCTAATAACTAGTTATGAAATGAATAACAACCTCCCGACACACATGTTTCTCAGAAGCACAAACCCAACATAAAAAACCAAATGAAACATTACGAATCTAACGATACTATACTTTTGTAGAATAGTAACAAGATACGTAGTCCCGAACATGTAAGTAGGCGGAGGGTCCCGCGAATCGCCACATAACAATACCTACTTACAGGCTAGAGTGGGGGGCGTCCGGGGCGACGGAATACCGGCGAGAAAGAGAGGACCATTTAAAACAAGAATATTTAAAAAAAAAACTCAAAGATTACTTACACTAAGCAACCACTTCTCCAACTTACATTACGCGGGACCAGAGACGGAAGTCTATATACTTGACCGGAAGGAAGAGATTAGAAGGGGAGGTATAACGAAGATCCTCGGGGGAGAGTTTGTGACGTACATCCGTCACAATATTTAAACCTAATCTCCGAGTTGCTAGCCGGCCCGCGATCTAACTGTTGTCAACGCCACGCGACTAGCTATTGTGACCACGGCATACCGATACCGAACGTTCGATCGAGTCTACACATTAGCGAATATGAATCATTGCACCATCGATATGCCTAAACCACTATAATAACCACTGCTCGCGAATCATTGAGTACAGCCTTCGCGTCAAGAAGTTTACGCTAGTACTGCAGTCAAACTAACTACGCGCCGCGTAGAAACGGACATCTGGACTGTTGCTAGCAGAGGGCTGGGAACAATTCCTAGCTAAGGGCTAAACCGGGAATTAGCAATAACTGTTTAAGCTGTGGCGCATAACAACGAGCTCTCAGCACGCCCTCACTCTTACATAAGAGCACCTCAGCTAAGACATTACGACACGCTCTAACAATGTCTAGGATAATATTCAATGCTTATATTATAAATTCTACTATTGGCTTCGATTTGCTTCAGATTTTAACACCAAACTCTTGTAAAGGGGGACTGTGCGATGGACACGCGAAAATACCTATTCAAATAAAGATAGGAATGACGACTAAGACATCACGTAATGATGTACTATGTCCAGAGGTACCTTCTGATGGTAAGCTGAAACATAACTAGTTTGTTTGTCTCCGACAGGGAGACTACCGCGTACAGTACTAATATTTATGAAACAACACTATATCAACATCACTAAAGAGATTCTAAAATTTATCACAACATGTGCATGTTACTCTCGTATGGCAGTTGTTTAGAATTAACAATGGTTCATATAAACTTGTATAATAGATAATTAAGTAGTTACTTCAAAAATATAATTTCACAAATTATTTCTATTTACATTATGTAAATGATTTCATATGATAGCTATGTTACAACCGCCATGAAAGATACAAAACGATAGATCGCGTAGTGAATGACGTCATGGTTACGTTTCAACGCGCGGACGGGTCTCGCTACGTCCAGCACCTTCCCAACTATGTTGAAGTTACGGTCTTCCACTCTTACCGGTGCAGAGTTTAGGTCAACAGGTTGTTTTTTACACTGGAGGGCGACTTGCCAGGTTGACTCCATCTAACCCAGTACCCGATCGGAGCACCTGCATAGCCATTGGATAACGGGGACATTAGGTTGTCAGACTTTCTGCGCTTCTTAGCTACCCGTAATGACTGCCAAAGATGGTCAAATGACAGCCGGGACCCACCAGTTTATCGTGCCTTCCGAAACACGGAAGAACTCGTTACGACAAGATGGTTCCCCAACCACGGACCGACCGTGTCAAGTGTTGCTTAACTTTATGATCGATCGATCCGCGCGGCTTAGCCACGAGCTCTTCACGCCCGGCACGAGTGAACACGGAATAACAATTTGTCCTAAACTGTACGTAACACTTAGAGCTGACCATCCACGGGAACGTATCGCAACGTGTCAGCAACGCGATAGTGTTAGATACAAAGCGTGCCTACACAGAACTCTAGTCTCACTGATCCTCACAGTACGCAGCGGCGGCGCGAGGGAATGTCCCGCGCACCCACCGCCACACATACACGAACATTGCATTATCATCCCAAAAATATTATCTAAATAATATACAGTGGAGGAATTTTTACTAATTGTTAAATGGACGTTTAAAACATTCACACAAAAATGTTTTAATTTTTTTTTTATTATTTTGAACATGATGTTATAATCCTGTGGTACACACATATATGAAAAATAAAAAACCTCGTCGACGCCAGGTACAAATTGAATATGCAGATATAAATTGAGACACATCTAAATTGGCGCCCTCTACTACTTAGGTCCTTTATTTTTCTTTAGACAATATTAATGAGTTATGTTGTATTCCTCAACTGTATAGTATAATACATCGAAAAACTAAGCGTAAAATTGCTGTCGTAATCGACTGAAAAAATATTTATCTTTACAATCCTTCATACAATTTTATTGACACAATAAGCGTAGGTCTCATTTTAGTTCATTCATATTTTATTGAATTAATATTCAAAATTACAACTATATAATTTTATTCAGATTTCGTTATAAAGAATTGCACTGTCATTCGTCGCGCACTAAACTAAGTCACGATCATTCCGAAAAACGTGAAAGGCGTTCGTGTTTAAATTTCCATGCATCTAACTAATATAATACTATGCTAGGGTCCGTTATCTGTTCACTGAAACGTAAAGGCTTCAACTAGTTGCAACAACGCGCCGCTGCGGCACGCGCACCGCGCCGGCACTGCCCTGCACTGCACTGTACTGCACTGTACTGCACTGTACTGCACTGCACTCCACTGCCCTGCACTGCACCGTGCGCGGCACACGCGCCAACCGCTTTGTACTCTCCGAGGTATATCAAACGCTGGCAGTGTCCATATCGCCTACAAGGTAATATATAAAAATATATCATGTCCCGACACCTCTAAAGCACAACATTCAGCGGCATTCGACAGAGGCGACCGATTATAATATATATTTTCTCTAAAATATTTCGTTCATTTAACTATAGTAAATCTAATTTGCTTTAACTAATCAACTTTCGAAGCTGTCTACAGAGGGTTATTTTAACGTCTAGATATTGAGCAAAAAACAAAATTTCGAGACAGTTTCAAGTGCTAGGAGAACTAACGAGTACTACACGTAGTATATAGTCCAGTGAAGAGAAAACGACGTTCGGTATCATCTGCAACGGTATACAAAATACAGTTCGAAGATTTCCATTCTATTCATACTAAGCGACATTTTTGGAACTAGAAAATGTTAAGTTTGAAAAATGTCGTTTATAATAAATAAAGTGGCAACCGTCGATTTGAAATGACTAACTAAAGACGTGTCGCGTCAACCTTGCGACATAACAAAAACAACGCAGAGTACACTATGAGATGATTTTAAGTAAGTACTTAAGACTAAGTTATTTGTACATAAACGATTCATAAGCTAGTTACTGATATTTGTAAAGATTATTTTTTAGACTGAACTTTGATATTTTGGTGTTGTAGTTTGAAATTAAACCGCGTTATTACTGCTTGGAACAGGAAATAACAATAGATTAATATCAGTATTTGAAAGCTAATTTTGCCAAATTGTAGTTTCGACCAATTACTAAAAGTTATGCAAGACAAGTTTTGTTCTAGATAGAATAGAAGATGTTGACACATTCGCACACTTTTGGTGTTGACAGTACCTGAAATTGGGCGGTACTATTTGGTCGGTAAATATTTCTAAACGCTGGAATTTACGCGATTTAGATCAAGTAGTAGTTTAGATGTTTTAATTTTCATTAGGTAAAGATATTATTTAGTTAACCATTCACTACCACTTGTTCAAACGCGTACAAATCCCAGCGCATTGAATAATTATTTTATTTTTGAATACACAGTAGACACATTTCTGCAGTTATATGACTGAGTTCTTAGCAGATGGCGTCATACGATTATGGAAGAGACACTAATTTAAAACGCCAATATCTGCTCATAATAATATCTGTAGGAAAATGGCGAAAATACCTGAAGCTGTTTGTTGCCAGTTGCAATTATTGTGAAAGATAGTTGACCCAAAACTCAAGTGCTAAAAGAGGCTTATCGGCCAGTTTTATACGTTCAAAATAAAATTCTGCTATTTGTCAGATCGTGCCATAGACAAGTTTTTCTTTTAATTTTGACAACTTTTCTATGGCATGAACTGTCAGACAGCTATTTAGAACTTCATTTGACACCTGTTAAAATTACCGTAAGACAGGGGTTACACGATCAGTCTGGCGTCATTCTAGCATCAGTCNAAAACCTCGTCGACGCCAGGTACAAATTGAATATGCAGATATAAATTGAGACACATCTAAATTGGCGCCCTCTACTACTTAGGTCCTTTATTTTTCTTTAGACAATATTAATGAGTTATGTTGTATTCCTCAACTGTATAGTATAATACATCGAAAAACTAAGCGTAAAATTGCTGTCGTAATCGACTGAAAAAATATTTATCTTTACAATCCTTCATACAATTTTATTGACACAATAAGCGTAGGTCTCATTTTAGTTCATTCATATTTTATTGAATTAATATTCAAAATTACAACTATATAATTTTATTCAGATTTCGTTATAAAGAATTGCACTGTCATTCGTCGCGCACTAAACTAAGTCACGATCATTCCGAAAAACGTGAAAGGCGTTCGTGTTTAAATTTCCATGCATCTAACTAATATAATACTATGCTAGGGTCCGTTATCTGTTCACTGAAACGTAAAGGCTTCAACTAGTTGCAACAACGCGCCGCTGCGGCACGCGCACCGCGCCGGCACTGCCCTGCACTGCACTGTACTGCACTGTACTGCACTGTACTGCACTGCACTCCACTGCCCTGCACTGCACCGTGCGCGGCACACGCGCCAACCGCTTTGTACTCTCCGAGGTATATCAAACGCTGGCAGTGTCCATATCGCCTACAAGGTAATATATAAAAATATATCATGTCCCGACACCTCTAAAGCACAACATTCAGCGGCATTCGACAGAGGCGACCGATTATAATATATATTTTCTCTAAAATATTTCGTTCATTTAACTATAGTAAATCTAATTTGCTTTAACTAATCAACTTTCGAAGCTGTCTACAGAGGGTTATTTTAACGTCTAGATATTGAGCAAAAAACAAAATTTCGAGACAGTTTCAAGTGCTAGGAGAACTAACGAGTACTACACGTAGTATATAGTCCAGTGAAGAGAAAACGACGTTCGGTATCATCTGCAACGGTATACAAAATACAGTTCGAAGATTTCCATTCTATTCATACTAAGCGACATTTTTGGAACTAGAAAATGTTAAGTTTGAAAAATGTCGTTTATAATAAATAAAGTGGCAACCGTCGATTTGAAATGACTAACTAAAGACGTGTCGCGTCAACCTTGCGACATAACAAAAACAACGCAGAGTACACTATGAGATGATTTTAAGTAAGTACTTAAGACTAAGTTATTTGTACATAAACGATTCATAAGCTAGTTACTGATATTTGTAAAGATTATTTTTTAGACTGAACTTTGATATTTTGGTGTTGTAGTTTGAAATTAAACCGCGTTATTACTGCTTGGAACAGGAAATAACAATAGATTAATATCAGTATTTGAAAGCTAATTTTGCCAAATTGTAGTTTCGACCAATTACTAAAAGTTATGCAAGACAAGTTTTGTTCTAGATAGAATAGAAGATGTTGACACATTCGCACACTTTTGGTGTTGACAGTACCTGAAATTGGGCGGTACTATTTGGTCGGTAAATATTTCTAAACGCTGGAATTTACGCGATTTAGATCAAGTAGTAGTTTAGATGTTTTAATTTTCATTAGGTAAAGATATTATTTAGTTAACCATTCACTACCACTTGTTCAAACGCGTACAAATCCCAGCGCATTGAATAATTATTTTATTTTTGAATACACAGTAGACACATTTCTGCAGTTATATGACTGAGTTCTTAGCAGATGGCGTCATACGATTATGGAAGAGACACTAATTTAAAACGCCAATATCTGCTCATAATAATATCTGTAGGAAAATGGCGAAAATACCTGAAGCTGTTTGTTGCCAGTTGCAATTATTGTGAAAGATAGTTGACCCAAAACTCAAGTGCTAAAAGAGGCTTATCGGCCAGTTTTATACGTTCAAAATAAAATTCTGCTATTTGTCAGATCGTGCCATAGACAAGTTTTTCTTTTAATTTTGACAACTTTTCTATGGCATGAACTGTCAGACAGCTATTTAGAACTTCATTTGACACCTGTTAAAATTACCGTAAGACAGGGGTTACACGATCAGTCTGGCGTCATTCTAGCATCAGTCTCAGACTGATGAAAGACTGACGGACAAAAAACACGGTACATTTTGGACCATCAGTCCGTCAATCAACCGGTTACACGATCATTCTCCCATCATTCATGACCAGACTGATGGACTGGACTGAAGCCAGACTGATCGTGTAACCCCTGTCTTACGGTCATTACTTTTGCAGATAAGTATAAAGTTACATCAAATAGCTGTAGATATCAATATTCAATTGTTCAGGTCGCAAACCTTTGTCTCATAGATATTATAATGTTAAAGTATACAGTAGCATAACTGCGTGTGTCATCAAAGTTCATGTTTGGAAACTTCAACACAGTTGTTTATGAGGGGGGTTGTCGCGCGGTGGCGGTGGCGGTGCGGTGGCGGAGGCGGCGCGGCTAGTGGTGTCGCCGGGCGCGGCGCGGCGCGTGCTACCTGCGTCCGATGAGACCGTTGGAGTTCGAGTTGGCGGTCGGAGACATTTCCAGCTCTACCAACAGTGGGAAGTGATCTGTAATTGATGTTAATTAGTCATTATTACTGCTTTTATCATTTTTGACGGCTAAAGAGTATGAAAAAAATATAGTGCGCTTTTTTAAATTACAAAAACAAAAAGCAGACAAAATGTACCACCACAAACATAAGAAAGATAATACTAAAATCTTCCTCAAAATGCCTTGACCCCTCCCGCTGTGGGCGAGGGGGTGTCAGCGCGAGGGGGTGTCAGACTTTACTGACTAAAACCAATCGTATTCCTTCGAGAGCCCTTTGTCTGCCAGGTAACTCTTTCGAACAATCCCGCAGCCCGAGCAGTTCTCAGAATGTTTCAACATGGAGATTAAAATTTAAAACTAAAAAAATCTTAACTAGCAAAGATTTTAAAATTCACTCTTATCATTACAAACACAAGGTTGAAAATAACAAAAAAATAAGAGAATCCAAACTGACGAACAACCAACTGACCTGAAGGTATGTGCGGATGTGGACAGCCAACCACCTTGTGCTCTCTGAACCAATCCTGCGACAACGGGCCCAGCAGGCCCAGGGGAGTCATTGATTGCTTGCTATAGAATATGTAGTCGATTATACCCTTGAAGTCAAACCTGGAAAATGGAAAGTATTGATTAGTACTTCTCACACAAGACCTTATTGTTGGCGTCGTATTCGAGTCCTGAACGAAAGATATTGATTGATATCATAAAGATTTCTTTTGTTTCTTTGTATAGTTAAAGCTGCGAAAATACTGAACCGATTTAAAATCTCCGATGATATATGCATTTTTTTTCCAAGTACGGGAAGAAGCTTCCACTGGACGCCGGTGAAATCGCGGAAAACAACTAGTGTCTAACATGTAGGTAGAGGAAAGGAAATTCTAGTTTCATTAAAACAGCATAATAGTCATCATCCTCCTGCCTTTATTCCAGGAGGCTTCATCCTCCTGGAATAAGGAACCTGAACGCTACTTCAGAATTCAAGATGACCAAGAATCATTGTTAAGAGACCTTATGACATACGACCATCGATATGTCGAACGTGCGTCTGCTTTTAAACGCATACACAAACACGGAACATTTAGCATAATACAAGACTCACGTGTAATTAGTATAGGGCATGATATCTTCGCTGTAAGCGGAGGCCAGCTTGAAGTTGTGCGTGAACTCGTGTTCAGTGCCGGCCATGCGGCGCAGCGAGCCCGCGTACCCGAGCTCTTTGAAGTCGCGGTGCTCTGACGATACGCGGCCCGACGATAGGAACTCTACTACACCTGTAATAGGAAGTTAGGGAAAATATTAATACAGAAGAGACCGAATAGGTATCAAAATGCATGGCCCAAAATAGGTAAAAGTCAATCTCCTTATAGATTCGGTACAAACTAACGTTTAGTCAGGAATTCAGAACAAACTGCTGCACTCACAGACAGACGGGACTAATTAATATTAGCTAGCTGAACATAATCAGTCCCGAGCAGTATTGCAATTTAAAAGTCACATTATTGAACCATTGTGATTTGACATCAATATCATGCGTTAATAATTTGTTTTGTTCTAGGAAATTAATTATTTTTTTTTAAAGCAAGCTAAACGTTCCAATGTCCAAAAGCGTCGTGTGTCACAATACATAAATTTTACAAAATATCTTAATAAAATAAAATTGAGCATTTTCAATACCTAAATAAAGGTTCTTGACCCAAAATATGCAGGAACCAAATCTGAACGCTATATCCAAAAATTTCAAACAAAACAGAATATTTAATCAACTGATTTATAGATCTGCCTATCCTATAAAACTAACAATATATCGAGTTCAATCTAGTAATCGAAACTAAAGTAAGGCTTAGCTAAAGTCGTAAAGTCCATATCGGGGCCATCATTGTTTCGGCTACACTCGTAAATGACGAACAAACGAATAAAGTGCCTAAGTTACTGGTGTACCTACTGTGGGAAAACAGATCGATAGATCTGTTTTACTTAAATATGAGAGTTGGTTATGAGAGAAATAGTCTTGGAAATGGTGAGATTATTAACTTTTTCCCATATCATTATTTACATGGAAACCCCCATGTTTTCCACTGCGAAAACTCACTATTCCCAAAGCTAACAACGAAGACTTGTCCCGCTCACGAAGGGGTGATTATATACCTAATTTGAAACCCAATCTATTAATTTAGTCAACTTCCCATTAGCAGACCAGACACACGACAGTGGACAAACGTATTTCCTCCAGGAGAGAGTGGGCCCTTCCACAGCGCACATATCTCTCCTTACCTGAAAATCGCCGCTGAACACTGAACACCTAGGTTACTCATGACGTCATCACTTACCACTGTCAGGCAGCGAGTTAAAGTCCCCGCACAGCAACAGTTGCACATTATCCCGCTGGCCCGCTAGCCGCAGCGTGCGCGCCGAGTCGTCCAGTATCGTGCGCAGCTCGTTACTCAACATCATGGTTTGGATCAACTTCACGTCGCAGAACTCAGGGTCCCAGTGGATGTGAGCTGTGCACACTAGGATAGGCTGGCCCAGCATTGATGAGTCTGTTGGTAGTCCTGGATGGGTGACAAAAGGCCATGAGTCCATGGGAAAGCTTTACACAAAAATGTTGAGGAGATAATAAACATATATTTGAGAGATATATTCCATAGAAAATGAGCCTACGCCCACAAAATATGAGAACAATATTTTAAGTAAATTATACCTCGAATTCGAGCGTAATTGCGCGATTCAAATGAAAAGCTAACTCATCTCAAAATTGCGTAGAAGACAAATTAAATACATACTTAAAACATTCCTCGTAATTTGTATACACGTGTTTACTATCGTATAGCCTCGCAAGACATCTCGTTACATACATATTATATAATTCTCGAGATTATTTGCTTAGATAATATAATGAAATATAATTAAGTGTGGAATGAAGGATTTTTCTATAGACCTGAATTTTGAAGTCGCAGTTTGTGTTTGCCTTGAACAGCCAAGAGCTAAGCTAAAGATGATAGGTAATCTTGTCTTGGCAGGACATTGAATTCACTCCTGTCGACTGTTATGAAGCGATAAGTAAGAAACGCCGATGGCATCACAGACGCTGCGACGATAATCATGCACTTTAGAACGCACTTTACTTAATAGCAAATATCTTACTTCCACGTTTAACTGGGAGTAAAAGTAAAATGAAATGACTAATGGTGGGTCCAGGCTTGTAATGCAGAGTGCAAGGGTGCATCTACACAGGTGCAACGACTAATGATTGATAATATTTTGTTGAAGTGTAACTAATCTTTGAACAGTGTCCGAAATTCTCTAACAATGATTGTGACAATTCTATTAAGGTATATCTATGTATGTTGATAAAAAATATACGAAAAAAAAAATTACTCTAGGGCAACGAAAACTGGGGACTATAAAATAATGTCCAATTAAACACATTTTAACGGGCTAAGGGAAAGTAACCTAATTCACAGTTCCTATTTTGTCGCACGAGTCTACACCGCCCTTAAAGTTAGCTAGTTATCAAGGCGCGCAAGTAAAAGCCGATCGAAGGAAAGTATTCATGTTGGCAGAGTAGATACGCGACCTGAGCCTACATAGTGCAGTTTTATCAGCTTTGAACTTTCTGTTTACGTTATAAAATATACTTTATGGGCATTAGTGAATGTGTACTTAAGTACCTATATTTTGACGCTTATTTTTGCATCGATGTATAGAAAGCTTTAAACGTGCAGTGCTATAAAAGCAAATTTCTCATCACTTTCCCACACACGATTTTTTTCACATCAATTGAATCAGAAATATGTACTTAAACTATAAAATAGATACCAACAATTATTTTGAATTACTTAGCAAGTAATTTCACGGCCCGAAATAGAGTATGACTCACGATCGATATAATAATTTTGTGTCGATCAATTTTCTGACAGCAAAACCTAAACAAATACAAAGAGTCATTTTATTCTCATCGGCTACTGTACGTACGTGTCCCGCGTACAGAGAAAGTACTTACTCACTAAGAAATTAACTGTGGTTTTCAGGTTAATAGACACCCGATAATTACGCGACAGAATGACATAAAAACGAAGAAGCTTTTTATCGAACACTTTTAGAAATTCGCGACGGTCGATGCTTCAACAAATATTTTTTGCTAAATCTAAATGAAGCTATAAAATTTTATTTTTTATTACTGCGATACGAATTGTATGCAAAGTTGTTGGGCCACGAAGCGAGCGACGTCGGGTCGGACGGAAATGGGAGTACCTGCGTACATAATCCGATGACGGTGAAATTTCGCCTGTTACTTAAGTTTTTTGTTGGTTCGCTTCCGACGCAGGGCGATGCCGCAGTGGAGTTATAAATTTATGAGAGTGAGTGGCGAAAGAGCCCTCGTAAATTCATATTTAAATTACAACGTTTGCGTCAGCGGCTCAATTAAAAGCTAAGAGCGTAAGCGTCCGCTCATACTTTATTTAATGTTAAGAATTTCGGTATTAGTTCAAGCACGCTTTCATCCAGTGAATTTTTAATGGGAACGGTTCACTATAATAACTTCAACGTTAACGAGACTTTATATTCTAATTTGAAGCTAATGCATATTATACTGCGTTTTTAATTACATCTTAAACTACTAACGAGTCAAAATTAGTTGTGGGCTTATATAAATTAAAAATATTATTTCCCAAAAATGTGGTATGAATGTGAATTGCTTGAAATACGACATGAATAGGAATCGATTGGAGGAACGTTAATATAACTGCTGACAGAGAGGAATGGAAGCGGAAAACATATTGCGCCGTCATCAAACAACCAGGGAACAGGGCAGGAAGAAGAATATCTCCCAAAAATCAAGCTTATATAATAACTTAACGCCGATTTGAGGGCCGCATGCACTAAAGCGCATGCAACAATTATGTACTCACCGTTTTCCCATGCCGCCTCTTTAGTCTTGATAAGGGCGGCCAACCCTATATTGTCCTTCGGCATGACACGATTTAACATATTATCTGATCCCTCACTGTTAGCCATTGCCAGTTGGTTGAACTCTATAAGATGTTCTTTTACTAAGGCGAATCTGTAATACAAAGTTGACATCGAGATCTTAACATCTTTTATAGAACAAATAAGATTTTATTAGCACATTTCATAAACGGCGCGATGGAATGAAGTCATAAGCATGATTTTTTTTTCTTTCTGAGTCAGTAAAGAGTGTATTGACTTATAACCTATGCGTAAGGTAAGCGATATGCTGTGGGGGCGTATCAACATCTACGCTTTTATGAAGATAATTCCGAGAGCTTATAGACATAATTGTAAAGTATTAAATGTTTATATTCACTTTGAGTTCTAACAGGAAACCAATTGGTTTGTTTACACATTTGGGTGTTAATTGTGTGATTGTAACATGTAGGTGATAAGTGCTAATAATGGTGATCCCTTATCCTGTGTAGACAAGATAGTCCATTACATTAATCTTGAATGTCTTAAGGATTTTTTTAATATAATATGCTTTAATATTTGACTTTCCTCTATTGATAGATACGTCTGTATCAACGGTCGTCTCAATATTATCTTTAGTATATTCTACTAAAGGGGAAAAATAGTATTTTCTAATACCAATAAATATAAGTTGGTAAAACGTGAACGTACTTAGCAGATCTGAAGAAGATGGCGCACCCGTCGACATACTTCCTCTCAGATTCGCCCATCGTCTTCGCTCGGGACTTGGGTGAGAATATACCGTCGTAACCGTCCTGTTTCAACTCTGGCAGGAAGAAGTTGTAGAACTGGTCTGTTTCCACTTCCTGAACAAAATATGCCATCAAAAACATCCTGTAAAAAAACCCAAGTCTCGCAGCAGCTTAGTCTCTCTATCGTAAAAAGTTGTGAGATCCATGTAATACCAAGTCAGTTAATCTTTTTAGTCTGTACTTAAAGGACCTTCTGTCTTAAGTTATTACATAAGTTATTATCATGC
>NWSH02000601.1:11500223-11514962 GCA_002382865.2 Heliothis virescens | reverse complement strand
TTTTTACAGGATGTTTTTGATGGCATCTCACTTCTTTTTGTAGAGTTTATCTTTACATAATACAAGAGACACGTAAAGGGTGTGTTCAGCCCAGGAAACTGAACAACTTTTCACTTGGAACATAAGTAGAATTTGTAATGTAAGGAAAGACTTTTTTTCATAATTTAACATATTTTCCCACGGGTATGTTGTTCAGTTTCATGGACTAAACACACCCTTACCCACTCTATACCCCTCCCATTATGCCTCATATAGTAGGTATCTATCTACACCTATTATTAGTAATAATTCATAAACTGCAAATGTAACCTTGTAATCCTATACATTTATATAGGATTACAAAGTTATTCATGCAGTTAGTGTATTTAGAAAACTGGACCGAAATTTCAAAATTTTTGAATTTTCCCATAATAAGGACACTAAACTCTATATATATTCAAAATTTGAAGCTTCTATGTCTGCTAGAAGTGCTTTATACTTTTGATGATCGATGAGTCAGTCAGTGAGTGACAAAATTCAGAAACTTTACCAAGTTGTCATTCTTAAACTACTGGTTCAAATTGTCTGAAATTTTATATACACCGTATTTAAACAACGCCTGATTAGTTGCTGAAAATTCAGGCTTCTAGTTTTATCCCCAACGAAATTATAGGGAGTCGAAAATGGCCTGAATTGCTTCGAGAAAAGTATGGTACGGCCGTGCCGCTTTTTTCTGCTTGACTTGGCGGGGGCACTGCCGTGCCCCCTGATTCCTTATCAGTTAAGGTTTTTGTAAAAAGTGTAACAGAAAACTATCTCTGTAAAACTTAATCTATGCATGACCATACGGGTACATTATAAATTGACATTATAAACATGTATTGATGACAACGAGTTTTGACAGCACTGCCGTAGCACCGGAGCCTATCCTGTTCCAAAATAGGTTCGCTATTTTGGAACAGGATAAGCTCCGGTGCAGACTCAACTACGTCATCAGAAACAGTGCGAATAAGGATTGATTACATACATCCTGGTAAGATTAAATACGACACGTTAGTACGAAAATTGCTTTCACAGTACCAGTAATTAAAACAATTATAGTGACCTGTAAGCTGATTATGTCTGCAGAATAATGTCTGATCTCATCGAGGATGCCTTTCTTCCTGTAGTCCCACTCGAGCGCCCAGCTGGGGCAGTACCCGTACATCTGTCGCGTCGCGTACTTGTCACACAGCACGTTGTAACACATCACTGTGAATATACCTGGCAAACAAAAACAGACAATATTTGTATTTTAGACAACGGGTCTTACTCTCTATAAAATTATAAAGGAGTAAGAGAAAGTCCACCCGTGACCACGGTCGGTGCAATTCGGCCGAAGCCTCGGGAGAAAAGAGGTATCGTAAACCTTTATAATTTCATCGCGAGTAAGACCCGTTTGTTGTCTGAAATATGTGTGCAAGTTTAAAGAAAATATTTGTACTGGTGATAAAATAACAAATGTTTTGACTAAGATATAATGAGCATCTTCTATTTTTCTTTCTCTATAGGAGCCAGACGAACAATAGGATGAGTCGACAAAAACAGAGTTGATTGAATTCTAGACGAGCCTAATTAGTCTGAGGTCAGAAACTATTTTCTGCTTCAATAAATCTTTACATATGGATAAATAGGTATTAGGGAGACCTAATTTTGGACTGCACCATACATCAGTGTTTTAGGTTACGTTAGGGCACGGCAGTACATAAATACGAAACGTGGAGACTCCTGTGAATAAGTTGTAATTCTTTCAACGTCGATGTCGCCGCGTCGTTTATCTCACGACACCATGTTGGGTGAGCATCACCCGCCAATTAGCTGGCTCCAACACTTTGTTACCAGTGTCCGCGGTACTCGCGTGACAGATAAAAAATGTTCCAATTAAAACGAGACTCGTATTACGCTCCACATGCGGCGGGCACGCGACACAATGGCTTTGCTTTTTCTAATCATATCTCACAGACGGCCGCGGCGGCCGATGCTCCGACCACACACCACACTCGATTATTCTTTACGGTTGTTCTTTTAGGTCGCAAATTGAAAAATAGTCAATAGGTTGCAGTTTCAGTGCGATTTTTGCACTGATTTCTGACGTTCTACAAATTGAACATGGATGTCTCATACATATGTGATGAAGCTATTCTACACAATGGAGATATTCATTTAAAACGGAAATGTTCCCATTCAAACTGGTTGGAACAAGGAAATTGGGCATCATAAGCGTTCCGCGAGCTAACAGCGACGGATTCATTTCAACGTATNTTTTTTACAGGATGTTTTTGATGGCATCTCACTTCTTTTTGTAGAGTTTATCTTTACATAATACAAGAGACACGTAAAGGGTGTGTTCAGCCCAGGAAACTGAACAACTTTTCACTTGGAACATAAGTAGAATTTGTAATGTAAGGAAAGACTTTTTTTCATAATTTAACATATTTTCCCACGGGTATGTTGTTCAGTTTCATGGACTAAACACACCCTTACCCACTCTATACCCCTCCCATTATGCCTCATATAGTAGGTATCTATCTACACCTATTATTAGTAATAATTCATAAACTGCAAATGTAACCTTGTAATCCTATACATTTATATAGGATTACAAAGTTATTCATGCAGTTAGTGTATTTAGAAAACTGGACCGAAATTTCAAAATTTTTGAATTTTCCCATAATAAGGACACTAAACTCTATATATATTCAAAATTTGAAGCTTCTATGTCTGCTAGAAGTGCTTTATACTTTTGATGATCGATGAGTCAGTCAGTGAGTGACAAAATTCAGAAACTTTACCAAGTTGTCATTCTTAAACTACTGGTTCAAATTGTCTGAAATTTTATATACACCGTATTTAAACAACGCCTGATTAGTTGCTGAAAATTCAGGCTTCTAGTTTTATCCCCAACGAAATTATAGGGAGTCGAAAATGGCCTGAATTGCTTCGAGAAAAGTATGGTACGGCCGTGCCGCTTTTTTCTGCTTGACTTGGCGGGGGCACTGCCGTGCCCCCTGATTCCTTATCAGTTAAGGTTTTTGTAAAAAGTGTAACAGAAAACTATCTCTGTAAAACTTAATCTATGCATGACCATACGGGTACATTATAAATTGACATTATAAACATGTATTGATGACAACGAGTTTTGACAGCACTGCCGTAGCACCGGAGCCTATCCTGTTCCAAAATAGGTTCGCTATTTTGGAACAGGATAAGCTCCGGTGCAGACTCAACTACGTCATCAGAAACAGTGCGAATAAGGATTGATTACATACATCCTGGTAAGATTAAATACGACACGTTAGTACGAAAATTGCTTTCACAGTACCAGTAATTAAAACAATTATAGTGACCTGTAAGCTGATTATGTCTGCAGAATAATGTCTGATCTCATCGAGGATGCCTTTCTTCCTGTAGTCCCACTCGAGCGCCCAGCTGGGGCAGTACCCGTACATCTGTCGCGTCGCGTACTTGTCACACAGCACGTTGTAACACATCACTGTGAATATACCTGGCAAACAAAAACAGACAATATTTGTATTTTAGACAACGGGTCTTACTCTCTATAAAATTATAAAGGAGTAAGAGAAAGTCCACCCGTGACCACGGTCGGTGCAATTCGGCCGAAGCCTCGGGAGAAAAGAGGTATCGTAAACCTTTATAATTTCATCGCGAGTAAGACCCGTTTGTTGTCTGAAATATGTGTGCAAGTTTAAAGAAAATATTTGTACTGGTGATAAAATAACAAATGTTTTGACTAAGATATAATGAGCATCTTCTATTTTTCTTTCTCTATAGGAGCCAGACGAACAATAGGATGAGTCGACAAAAACAGAGTTGATTGAATTCTAGACGAGCCTAATTAGTCTGAGGTCAGAAACTATTTTCTGCTTCAATAAATCTTTACATATGGATAAATAGGTATTAGGGAGACCTAATTTTGGACTGCACCATACATCAGTGTTTTAGGTTACGTTAGGGCACGGCAGTACATAAATACGAAACGTGGAGACTCCTGTGAATAAGTTGTAATTCTTTCAACGTCGATGTCGCCGCGTCGTTTATCTCACGACACCATGTTGGGTGAGCATCACCCGCCAATTAGCTGGCTCCAACACTTTGTTACCAGTGTCCGCGGTACTCGCGTGACAGATAAAAAATGTTCCAATTAAAACGAGACTCGTATTACGCTCCACATGCGGCGGGCACGCGACACAATGGCTTTGCTTTTTCTAATCATATCTCACAGACGGCCGCGGCGGCCGATGCTCCGACCACACACCACACTCGATTATTCTTTACGGTTGTTCTTTTAGGTCGCAAATTGAAAAATAGTCAATAGGTTGCAGTTTCAGTGCGATTTTTGCACTGATTTCTGACGTTCTACAAATTGAACATGGATGTCTCATACATATGTGATGAAGCTATTCTACACAATGGAGATATTCATTTAAAACGGAAATGTTCCCATTCAAACTGGTTGGAACAAGGAAATTGGGCATCATAAGCGTTCCGCGAGCTAACAGCGACGGATTCATTTCAACGTATCCACTTATTACGTAAACTAAGGTGGCACGACCGTGCTCTCTCACGCTCTACACCATTATCTCAGATTTATGCGGACGCGGCGCGCTCGCACCCGTCTCATTACGCGAATCAAAAGGCGCGCTGCGCAGGACGATGAGGGCCGCTCGTCTAAATGTCAACTTCGTGGAAGACCTTGGCGATGCAATTATCTAGATTTAATCGAGCCGGTCTCAGTCAATCAACGGACAAAGAACCGGGAGTGGAGGTTGTAAGACAAAGCAGCGCTGACGGCCACAAGACAGCTGGAAGGACAAGACAATGCGTGGAGATCGGCCGCGGAGCCGTACTCCGGACAAATTGATAACGATCGCGCAGTGCGCTCGCGCTCATGCTAATCGACACAAAGTCAAAGTCACCTGGCGACACTCGGCGACGATCAATACGGCCGCAGCACGTGCTTCAAATACGTCCATTGTATGCTCGATGCGAGCGCGCGAGACGCGGCGCACATGCCAAATGTCGCGAAACAATACACGCATCGATAATCGTTCGTTGTTTAAGGAACTACGGGCGAAACGAAAGCTCTACACCAACACAATAATAAATGGTAATGTTGTCGAACATGTGGACGCGTGTCTTCATTTCAAATAAATCGACGACGATGATGAAATAGTACGTGTACGAAGCACAAACAATGGGGGAAGGTGACACTAACTGCGTGTGGTTACAATATTCCTGATAGCTACGACCATTGTGCGCTGTACGTTATGGTTTTAGCGCTGAAGCGTGGGCATATCAAAGATGTCATGTATGCGTATTGTAAAGTAAACTTACTAGTGCGTGGAGTAAAAATATAAAAGTAAAAAGGAAAAGGCGTGGCGACGGAAGTCGGCCGACTGTAAGGCATGTCACGACGACCCGCAAGGTATTTGCAACACTCGCGCGGCACCGCAACACGCCGCTTTACACCTTTACCCCGAACGTCGTAATGTACCTCGTGTTGCATGTAATGCCTACATGAACACTGAACACACAACTCGCACTTAGTGTGTTCGATCTCCAGCAGTCAAACCATGGGAAGCAATAATTACTGTTAGAGTGGAAGATTATAGTCACGTTCCCGAAATGACTGCTGATATCAATTCGATTCGTGAGAGATCAACACGTACCTTTTTTGCGCTCCGAATCCAGCTCATTAAAAACGATTTGAGTAGGTAGGTGAGTACCTATGCAAAGATTTCTATTTGGATTGGCGTTATAAAGAACTCATTAGATCACGCTCGGTCAGAGCCCGATGTGATCGACAATATGACGTAAGAAGTCTCAATAGGTGCTAACAAGATGTTGTTAGTAGGAGTTGAGATGTAACATCGGTACTTGTTGCCGACCGCACTGCTTCATGGATTTCACCTTCGGCTAATAGAAGCGAATCATGCGATTTCACTCAAATTCTAAATTAAATTCAGCCAATGGGAACTGTTTAAACTTTCATTATGACTAAATAGTATACCTACCTATGATAAGCTGATATTACAAAGGAACACAACAAAAGGGCAAGGTTTGCAAAGTTCATAAAATGAGTCACAAGCAATTGAGTCCACAATTTGCATATAAAAGTATACAACTACGTTGAAAACGACATATGGCGTTGATTTTATGGGAAAGTCCTTCTGTTATTGAATGTTTCTACAAAGGTAATTACGCTTTCCGAATAATGGAAGTAGTAGGTGGTATGGTTATTTTTATATCGAACGAACTTAAAAAGTATTTTCCTTTCTCCCATTTAAGTTATAATAATGAAGCACTAATCATAACAGCATAATGAATGACAGCAGTTCTTGGCTCTATTTACCGTAATTACGGATATCATCGATTAGAACACTCTAGAACATAATACTAGTGAAAATGACAAATAGCCTGGAGGTCTCCGAGTTGAGATGGACGCCATGTATCAAATCGAATGTGTAGAGAGTCAGAGATTTCTCGCAGAATTGCTGACAGGTGTAGAGAGCAAAGATGCATTCGCTAAATCATGAACACACATTAATCAAACAAGTAGGGGTAACGGCTAGCTAGCCTCGGAGTCTGCGAAACGTGCATGATTTAAGAACAGGCGAGATGGTGTGAACAGTTATTACCTTGCGAGATTGTGTCGATCAGAACATCTCACTCTAGTGTTTATGTTGCCAATAAAAAAAGAAATAAACCAGTTAGCTATCGCGTCTCATCTGAATATAATGGGGGGAGGCGCACAGCCGTCTGTTTATTGGCGATGCCATTACGTGGGCATTTTGTATCACGACAGACATAGGAATTATTTATTCAAGTGTTGTAAACGTCTATTGTTTCATGAATTTTTACATAAACTGACTTAGAAAGGTCACCTATCAAGCGTTTAAGAAAACAAGTGTACGAAGTATAAGGTTGAAGGCACTCGTATAATAAGTTTGAGTCATGAACAATAGAGACCTTACTTTGTCCGGAATGTAAACACAAGCCATGTTGGAATATATTTTGTCACAATCTCGGAGCAATATACCTCGCAGCCATCAATTGATTTTTATACAACGCATTTACGAGAGCGATGGAGTCTCAAGGTTTGTCGGCTGTCGTCTGCGGGGCCTGTTTACGTCTCCCGTGATTTATTCACTGTCTGAAGAGAGTAACATATCCAGTTTTAATATAAATTTTTGCGGGATCTGTGAGTTCACGGATGCGAGGAGGTCGCAGCCAATGTCTCTCATTGTGCATTGTTTATCCGCGAATGGCGAGACGAAGGGCATTTCCTCTCTTCCCGTGTAATCTGACCATGAGAGCGACTAAGCGCGATCGGCTGAATCGGTTTCTAGGTGTATTGTAGATCGCTTCCTATTTACGGTCGATTGATTCTTTAGCAAATACTAAGTAGGTAGTCGCCATGCAACAAAAGGTCGAACGCGTAATGTCGTTCGTTGTATAAGTGTCCAGCTTCACGGTTGGCTGGCCTGATTTACGCAAGGCACCGTCTACGCAATTGCTGCAAATATTTTAACAAAACAGGAATGTTATATTTGCAACGATATTAATTATTTGCCAATAGGTGTAAGGTCTTCGAGCGCCTGCTAGGCTCGAACGTCCGCTTTGATTTATGTAAATTGGGTACGCGCATCGTGCGTCGGGAAGCGGCATGAGTGCCGGCCAGGAACGCGTGACGGGATCTAAACTCCGCAGGCATACTCCTCACGATAAGTTGTTACTTACGAATCCATAAAATACACAGCCAGCGTAATAAAGTGCTTTACGAAAAAAAACGTATGGGAATATATGCTTTTGCAGTGGTATTGAATAAAGATTTTCTATTCAATGTGTTTATCTCGTTCCGCGACAGATAATCTTGATATAATCACATCGCATCTCGGTTAGGTGAGTAATGCGGCTGAACAAGTAGGAATAGATGTTAATAACATACTAGAATTATTTTGTGTATACGCGTTAAAATGTTATCAAAACACAAAATTAACAGCCTGAAGGTTGTAGAGCAGGACATATTCGCAGTAATATGCAGATAGAGATAAGCCTAGGGCCCCAACTTGATTAGTGAAATACTAAGATAAATCTATCGCAGACGAGGAAGCTCCACCTCTTGAAATTATTCAAATGTTAACTGTGTAACGGTCTTGGTTGAAAGACAACAAGTTAGGAGCGAACCAGGACCAGACAAGTATCCCTGGGGTCTCCCACGGGTGGAAACATTACCGTTGCAATGGTAGGGCGGTCTCTGGTTGATTATTTATGAGACGGGCCGCGTGCGCCGCGCCCATACGTGCCACTATGACACTTTATTAATGACGAACTTGTTGCTAAGCTTTTTGTTATCGCTATTAAATAATCTCGCGCCGTTCTTGGCTATGAATCGTATTACTACGACGAATAAAAAGGCGTAAGTGCGATGGTATCGTTTAAATTAATGTTTGGAGCTGTAACTGCATACTCATGTTGTTATGGTTAATATTTGTTTTGGGCAACTAATTGGGAGGTAAATGTGTTGCTTTAGGCTTTAGTACTTACAAGTCGGACGCGTCCTGTTCGGTCGGGTCAATGGTATCCAAGGCCTCTGTGGCGGTAGAGTGGCAGAAACTGAAACAAAATAAAAAGAACATTTACTATCTCGGAAAACAAGGAGATATCTCGCAGAGCACAAGATATTCGTTTTTGATTTAGGTACAAAATAAAAGCAAAATATCTGAAACGGATTGCGGATGAAATAAATTATTTGTATGCATTCGCAAAAAGTTGGCGATATCACTTCAAATTGTAAGTCGTGCATGTATATTCATTACTGAAACCTATCAGAGGTGGCGGAATCCCCATAACTAGCATTTCAACGGCGAGAGCAAAAAGTTCCCACTTCATTTGTGTCGGTTAACATCTTCTATCTACATTGCTGTACGAACAAAGACCCCTTAAAAACTTGTTCTATTGTTCTGTGTAGTGTACGCAACGAAACATCAATTCGAGCGAAAAATCAACAAGCGTGCGGCGGTCTCTACCACAACGGTATCGGAACCGCATTTGCAAATATACCGCTCCGAGCAAAAACTTAATGACTCGCCTCGGAAAATCTATGAAAATACAATTAACATCTCTGAAACTATAATACAGGTCAAACAACGGGTTTCGCGATCAAAATGTCGTGGAAACTAAATAACGCAGAAAACTACTACCCACTCAGCGAATTAATTTTCCTTCTAAATTAAAAACTTAACCTGTCACTGGAACCAGTTCAGTAATTAGCATATTGATACTGTTGAAAGAAATTAATATCGTCGGAACGTGTCATGTATGATGTTGGCAAGATGATCGAAGTATTTCATGCCGTTCAATGTAGATAAATAGAACAGAATTTTGTATGTCCATCACTTACAAAGTGACGACATTTGGTAATGAAAAAAAGATGGCGATTTACATAACTTGATGTATGAACTAAGCTCGCTCAAATTGCTTTCAGACAGGCGATGGTTATCTTACGTTGTTTTTGATTGATCGTTCAATTGAATATAGATGACTGTTAACGCCATCTATTAGCGTTTGGCCAAAACGACAACGCACGGTAGTGAAGTCACAATAACGTGAGACAACATAATATCATCCCACGTGATCGACGGTGCGACCATCATCGAACGCCGATTGGTTGACGTGCAAAAAGCTACCGGTGGTGGCGCGCGCATCGTTTGATTCAATATGGACGAACATTCCAAGATGGTAGTCGGTTCACCATCCTATTTTTAATATAAAAACAATATTCTTAAGTTTATAACAGTGTAAACTATATTTCAAATAAACCTTAATCTACTACAATAATAAAATTGGATCATTGAAGAGCTCCTGTCCATTTTCACACACATCAACACACTCAACATGGTCCCTTGAGCCGCATAGACACCGCTTCAAGAAGACGTTCTGGAAGTCGGCAACCAGCAGAAAAAACGGTCAGGCCATTCAGTGTTCCTATCCAAACCCATCCTCAAAGCTCATTTGTGGTAATATCGTGTAAAATTTCAGTTAACGTGTTGTGCCGCAGTGCCACGCGCTCGCGTCGGTATATGTACCTACTCGACCGAGCGGCGTCGTGATTCCGAGAAAAGCAAGCGTAAACTGTAAGTACTTTCTTCTGTCTCTTATAGTCTCCCAAAATGCCACTTGATAATTGTAAAGATCTCATTAAGAAAAGGGGTGTAGTTAAAGGAAAGTTAACTGTATTCGTTAAACACTTGGAATCTTTATCAGACGTAGAAATATCAGAATCTCAAAAGATAGCTCTAGAAGATCGTTGTAAGAATATTACGACACTATTAGAACAGTTCTCGAATATTCAGGATGAGATAGAATTTCATCTACAAGATTCAGAATATGAGTTAGAAAAACAGTTAATTGAAAGAGAAACATTCGAAAATGTATTTTATGATATCACTTCTAAGGCGAAAAGCATGCTAAAGAGTAAAGATAATATTGAAAGTAACGTAGTTGAGGTCCGCAACCAGAACTCAACCATTAAATTACCTACCATCTCGTTGCCCTCCTTTGACGGTTCCTTTGAACAATGGTTAGAATTCCGTGATATTTACATATCTTTAATTCATAATTCGAAGACTATAGATAACATTCAGAAGTTCCACTACTTGCGATCCGCCCTCACTGGCACTGCTCGTCAAATAATAAAATCGTTACAGTTTACTGCTGAAAACTACTCAATAGCCTGGAGTTTATTGGATGAACAACTTTTCACTTGGAACATAAGTAGAATTTGGTAGGAATACTTTTTTTTCATATTCCACATAGTATTTTCCCTACGGGTATTGTTGTTGTCATTTTTATGGACTAACACACTCCTTACCCACTCTATAACACCTCCGTTCATGGCTTATAGTAGGTATTATCTCACCTAATTAATTTTTTCATTGTATACCAGTAATAATTCATTAACTGCAAATGTAAACTTGTAATCCTATTTACATTTATATAGGATTACAATAATTGTATTGATTTTCCATAATAAGAACAAAAACTTATTTACTCTAAATTTGAAGTTTCCTATGTCCTGCTCTAGAGTGCCTTATAACTTGATGATCGGTGAGTCAGTCAGTGAGTGACAAAATTTCAAGAAATTTTACCAAGTTGTATTGCTTACAAACTACTGGTTCAATTGTCTGAAATTTAATTACACCGTATTTAATAACAATGCCTGATAGTTGCTTGAAAATTCAGGCTTCTAGTTTGTATCCCAGACGAAATCTATACGGAGGTCGAAAATGGCCTGATTGCTTCGAGAAAAGTATGGATAGCGGGCCGGTGCCGCTTTTTTCTGCTTGACTTGGGCCGGGGTCACTGCCTGTCCCCCCCTGATAAAGAACAATAAATTAAAATTTAAACCAGCGCTTTTTTCTATATTCTCAAGAACTTCATTTTAATCAAGAGGCCCCTTAACTTCTGAAATATCGAGGCGTATCTAAGCTTTAGAGTTCAGTCTGCAATGAAACTAGGTTTCAAAGCTAAACGGCCTTACTCCTAACTATTGTTTTATTTCACAAAGATAAATATAAACTATTTCCTCAAGTAAAGCCCATTTACACATTGCGATTTAGTCAATGCCGTTTGCTTTGCATTTTTTGTTGCAGCAAGATGCTACTTGGGCACTAGTGATAAACGTAATCTTGTGCATAGGGTAAGTGATGCCTGTCCAAATATTTCCTGCAATAAAATGGCGAGACAACGGGCAATGACATCGGCATGTGTAACTGGCCTCTTAGTTTGCTTTTGTTTCCAACTCTCTGAACACTCAAGCTTCAAACTTAAATCTGGCTGTTCTTGAGAAATGCGCATTGTTATGATACCTTTTTGCAGCTATCTTGTTTCTCAGAATCTCGGGGATGTGTGTTTTTGGATCGATGCTTCGATAGTTTTACAACGTTTGCTGTGGTACATGTGCATTTTAATAGTGTTTAAAAGTTGTCTCCCTTTTCCAGGCAGAACTCAAATCATGAGCAAAAAGTCTTAATCTTTTTTTTTTGTTATCAGATAATCTCATAACATATTTAAAAACATTGTGTCTGTTATCGTCACGCGGTAGGATAGAAATTATCGGGCAAGTATAGACATTAATTTTTATTTCCTCTGCATTGACAAATAAACTGGCAGACACGGCAAGTTCGATCTTCTGTTTTGTATATTCAAGGGAATATAGGCTCTACTTGTGTATAAACGTACTCCGTGATGGATGACACGCTCACACAATTTGGATGCACCGGATTCAAATCGTAAACCTTGTTACTACCAATTAATCGTTTATGTATCACCATGCAAAAAAGTCCTTTGCATACTGCTACTCATTTTGCACCTTCAACATTTGTTTAGAGCTTTAAAACAGCTTTAAACTCTTAACTTTAATTTGTTGGTTTGTATCCCATAAGGCTATTGTCCCTCAAGCGTCGAATAAACGGATTAACTCCCTTTATTTTAACGTCTTTATCTTTAATAGGCTGTTAAAAAGAAAGAAAGTAACCGGGATAACAAAGACGTTCCCCTTTAATAATCTCTGTATTATCGCTATAAACTTGAATGTTTTTGTGTTGTTTTGTTGTACACAGATGTGGAGGTTACTCGCTTCAGCGCTTTCTCTTTTGTGCAAATCCAAAGGAAATTTCAGCTTCAATTTCTGTTATAATTGTTTGAAACTGGTTTATTTAAATAAATGCTTATACGTTTTTCTAATTGTGCACTGTGTCGATCTGTTCGTGTCGCGTTTGTGAACATTTTGTGTTTGAATTATTGTGATCGGTTTGAATGTTTAGAGTGTGCTATCTGATTGGTTTAGCTTTTGTTAATTGGATTGGAGTCGTTACGTGCTGTGTTTTAATTTTATTTCGGATTAGTTGATTTATTATGAATGACAAATAAAACTGTTTGCTATCAGACTAGGCACAAATGATTCTTTTTTTCAATGGTATTGATTCTTGTGTAACACCAAATAATTTACATTCATAAAATTGCTCAATACTCAATTCTTATTACATTCCATAATTATACGGGTAACCCCATCAAAAATCAAGCATTTAAAGAAAAAAATGTGAAGAACCGGATCGAAAGTACGGTTAGAATACTAGTCGTAACTCTTATACCGTTAAACCGCGTTGCTTTCAAGAGAATTCAACCATAAAGGTACGATTGATTTTCATTCCAGCCAGCATTAAGATTTATGGAAGAGTTTTAAAGGTCGACTGTTGAATGTTAGATAATAAACTCTTTTGTTTTTTTTAAGGTATTATTGGAAAGACGGTAATTAATTTAAGTTTGTTAGAACTGTTAACACATTTGCCATTGTTTTTAATGCAGCAATTGTGTAACGGGGTAAAATAAATTACTGTAATACTGCTAAAGCCCTACATTTGAACATTCGATCAATCCTATAACATTTTACATAATGTTATCAGCCCAAGTGGCTGACCACTGCCGAATAAGAACGTCCACAAGAGTGCCATTGATCTTGGTCTATTGGAATATTAATTTGGAATATTTACCTGAATCTTATGTCGTCCATTATATAAATCATCTTCTTAGTCTATAGAGTTTAAGTGAGTGAATGGAACTTTGACCGCCAGTAAAAATTACCCAATACAAGTTCTGAAATACAAACGTGGTTCTTAAAGAAATAAATGAGGTTATCGGAACGATGTAAAAAGATCGGTACATTAAAACAAGCCTTCTTACCACTTTTATTGTGTATTTCGTTTCGGTGTTTCAATTTCCAATAGCTAGCCAATTTTCATGGTACATTATAAACACATGTCGAGTGTACTATTCGATAGCTTCAAGACGCCTACACTTGCTGTTGATTTCTCGTTTGTGATGTTGGTAAAAACGGAGCTAAAGATAAACTTTACGGTTCGATGTCCAGAGCGGGTAAGAGGTTTTGCAATGTTGGGCGAATGTGCGAGATTTTGGAACGTAAAGATACTGTTGGAAAAAATAGACAGGCAATAAGGACAATAAGTATTTCTATGAATTTATCCATTTTCAACTTTAGTTGTGTATTATCTACCAACGGTTTAAGGTTTAACTTTAACGGAGGCATTCAATTAATGCGCAATAAGATTAATCAAAGGGAGAGCATTTTTAGTTTTTTAACTTTCATCCAAAACAAAATATTTATTCAATATCAAAACACATTCACAATCAGTATTTCAACAGACTCTTAACCAAAATTATGCTTTTCAACAAGTCGCAAAAAAATCTAACATCATTGAGAAACAAAAGAAATTCAGTTTTGTAAGTTTTTCTAGTTGCTAGGGACACATCTGCGTCCGAGCGTCGCATCGACCCTACTTGTCTTTGAAAATGGAGAGCGGATTATTTTAAAAGCTTAATTTTAATGGTACGCCATTCGGAGAAGTTATGTCGGGAAATGCGACAGTGTGCACGAGTGTTATTCAACAGATTATATGTTTGCTCTATTATTTAATTGTATTTATTTCTTTTTTTTTTTAATGTCGAAGTTTAGTTTGAAATTATGGTTGCAAACACTATTATAAATAGAACTTCCTTTGTTTTATCTTTTTCAGACTTTTTCTATAAAATGCTTAAGACAATATAACACGGTTAAATAGTTATTATTCAGTCATACACCGAGAATTAGAAGTATTACTAACGGGGTAGTTTCAGTAGGGA
>NWSH02000601.1:11482966-11498393 GCA_002382865.2 Heliothis virescens | reverse complement strand
ATAAAATTGGATCATTGAAGAGCTCCTGTCCATTTTCACACACATCAACACACTCAACAATGACAATTTATTTGTTCTCAGGCTGTATGTTTAAAGACTTGATTACTCACAAAAAACTTGAAACTAAATCGTTTGAGATAAGTTGAACATTCGAATGCAAAATTAAGTGTAATGGTATTGCAGAGTGTTTTTGCCAAAGTTGAGTGGTAGCAACGTACCGCGGCTACTCGTGCGTAAATCATAAATGAAAACGCCCGTCGCTGTGTAATTATGTAATGGGTTATACCACTAACAGTGTGCTCGCTTTTTGATGCTCAGATAGCCATCTATTGAATGTTGTAATGAAAATATTAACTCGAACATGGGCTGCGTGATCTTGTATTGATGTTTGCGATTTGATCCAAGATAAGATATGGATATTAGGAAAGTTCTTAGTCATAATTGAACGCAATGTTTAATGATAGACTCGCTGATCAGAGTATTACCTATACTTAATCTATTTTTTATTATTAGCGTCTGCGCACACGTTTTTTGTGCACTGGTCGAAGTATGCTAATATCAGTATCTTTTAGTATGTATATTTCTTACAACCACGAACTTTTCTTGTCTTTTTAGAAACGTTCAACACAGTACGTTACGTATAGATGTTTTATTTCTTGTGAGCGTTGTCTATAAATAAGTTAATCAAGCTTGTAAATAGTATAAAAGTTCTAAACTAGGGGAGGCGCCTTAACAAGTTATTGTATGTCAGGCGGCGGGCGTCTAAGCGAAGTCGCGGGCGGACGCGAGCGCGGGCGTTGTCGTCGCCTCATTACACTTTGTAATTAGGCCCGTGGGCTGCGTACGAGCGGCCCTGCACTAAATCACGACAGGCTCACTTTAACATGCGCGACCGGCGCAACCGGCGGCGTCCCCAACACCAACACCCATAATCCATGCCGACACAATGGACGTTTATGGATGTGTTATTGAATATTAAACGCTAAAAAAGCTGTTCCGTCTGCCTCTGGAGTGACGCACTTTACATATTTTGAGGTAAACAATGTTGTATGTACCTATCTCGGGTTGCGTGCGACTCACGGACACAGCAGAAAAAACAAAGTGTCGTGCTGAAACAACTTTCACGATAAGTCATCGATTCTCCTCACCTCGTCACAATTTCCGACAACACTAACAAGACAAGACGGGCACAAACAAAGTGGTGTTAGGAGCGACACGGCAGCGTGGCGGCGGCGGTGAGTGAAAGTCGAATGCACTACAGCCACTAGATAGGCTGGCAGTGATAAGCATCGACACGCTCTTCACATTGTTCGCGCTCCGATACATGAGATAAGGCTTTCTCTGTTCTTCTCTCAAGAGCTACCGTGAGAATGCCCCTCGTAACATACGACTTGACATTTGCAAAACAGGAGCATTCTTTATCAGATTGAATATTAGCATAACGACTATCTGTCATATCAGTAGTTTAGAATATGGAATGTATGCTCGTATGGGTCACGGACAACGTATGTACATGTACATACATGGTCAAATTTATTTTTCACGACATTAAACAAGGCCGAAACGTTCAAAGACGCAGTGAGATGTTTAAGTTTGGAGCAAAACTTAGTTTTATCGTGCTTTCGAAACTTGCAGCGAATAAAATATATTACATAAAAGGCATAATAATAAGATAGGAAGTGATTTCAAAAGCGCCGACGCCACGGGGTTAATCAATTCCATGCAAAACATTTTCAGTCCATTGACTATCGTATCTTCGCTAGACACCGGGGAGCCGATCGCGCAAAAACCGGTACCCCTTGTTGCATCGCAATCTATAGGCACCACATATTAAATTGAATCTTATTTCTTAGTAATATTTTAACTAATAAATCAATTTTGATTATAAATACATTGATGTGAAAAACGAAAATGTTTTCAATATGTCGCGCACGCTTCGCATAAAGGATCTCTTAAGCACATACGTGACCAAATCGTTTGTTCATCGGCATTGTCTCTCGGCGTTATTTTATAAGCGAAAATACAGAAATACAGTCCCCGAGCATATCATGTCGTCTGCGTGATCCGACTCCACAAATCCGGTAAATGCTGCCACTCTGGACATTTATATGATACTGTTGCATTTATCCATTTTCGTAATGTGACATTAATGAATGATATGTTTTGTACATTCAGTAGGCGCGTACCGCATAATAATGCGAGACAAATTGTCCATTAATACATCAAATTGTTCGACGTTCGCTATGCATAGAGTAACAATTCATTAAGTTAACACTTGTTTTTTTTACAGGCGCGGTTAAAAACGAATAAAGCTATATAACATAGGACTGCTTTCCTTGGGCCAGAATATCATTGGAATAGTCTATGGATTCCGTCCCAAGCTTGGGTATGTTCGGGCGACCGGGGCACGGCTTTCATCAAGTTATTTTACGATTATGTACATGGATCGTGGCCAGGTAGAAGTCGCTTGACTTCATGTGTTTGCATAGAAAATTTATATCTTATCATTCTTGTAGATGATGGAAAACTGAGTTAGTGTTCATGAAAGCAAGACCTCTGATGCAGTGTTCTTGAAAGCAAGCAAAACATCAGAACGATGAACCCTGTCAGTGATTTTATCACAATACTAAGAAAAGATCGTAAAAGGATGTTATAAACCCCCAAATCATTGCACCATCACCCGTGTAATCGAATTTTTACATTCGCTGAAAACGTGAAATGGTCAGCAATGAGAACATTAAAGAAAGACATTGAATCTAAGAAAATGGAGTTTCCTTACAAAGAAGAATAATCTAGACAGCGAGTACACATTAGTACACGTCAATGTGCGTACAATTGTACAGTGCGTGTAGCAAATAGCTGTTTATTGCAAACATTTTGTAAATAATTGCATGTGGGGTGAACAGGCGAGTTACGCAACTGAAGTATTAAGCAAATGTGTGTTTATGAGCACGCCAGCGGATGTGCTAGCGTCGAATAGGTTGACTGGTGCACGCCGTCGGTGGGCGGACCTAACGACCTACCTACCAATTGTTGCAATGACCCAAATGGACCCCGTTCAACTGTTAGAGCTTACCTGACCTTTTAATGGCGTCTATTGAAAGGTGACGGTGATAGAAGGATCAAGGACGTGTGTGTAGCACCATGGAGTAATTGAAATCCATTATAACCGTTTTATCAGATTCAATAATATCATACCTATTTCTCCTAAACTTTGTAATAATATATTACTAATCAATCGTGCCAGTATGACGTTAGTGTTTATTATTATAGGCACAGCAATCGCTCAGATATAACATGCATAGCGGGGGGTGGCTGCAAATAGTTATTTTTGTTATGTGTCACTCCTCCAACATGTACTCTAATACCAAATTAATTTCTTCGAAACACATTATAAAAACTAAAGAAACACGCGTACAAGTTTATATTTTAAATGAGATTATTATTCTAACTACATCTAAAGATGTGGTATTTTAATTTAATATGGGTAGTTTTTTGTGCGATGTCAAGTAAAACATTCGTGGTATGGACACAATGAGTTTTTTGCTGCGTTGATTCAAAATTCTGCGGTACGCTGTGTAGCCACCGTATTTGCCCACGCGCAAGTGTGTCCTCCTGCGCGACCGTTCACGGCCAAGGCCAAACAGATAATAAACGCGAAATGACGAACGATGTGCTACCGAACAAAAAAGTAGCGCGCGCGCATGCCCACGTGGGGAGTCTTTATGAATCTCTCACAAGATTTAATGACTCGGAAAATTACACAGACTAATAAACCTATTACAAATGAAAAACCTTTGCGTGACACTACTTCATATAATCTCACAAGTATGATTCTCAAAATTATTTCTGCGATCGTGTCATCCACCTGAAACTATGAGAATTCCAAATCACCATTCGATAAATGTTAGCTATAAGTGGCTGACGGCTACCGTATGAGTGTTTCATTTAGAGATACAAGGAGCCATCAAGCAGGGCGATGCTAGTCGTAAATCACTACTGCGCTACACCTCTGTCACTAATGGACTCCTGTCAACTAGAAAATCGTACAACACAATGATTGTTAACTAAATTGAACACTACCCAAGAATGTCTGACGCTTTTATTAGTTAGGTAGGTACCTATTAGAAGCGGGCTATTAAAATATCTTTATTTTTTAGATTAGTGTCTGTTTAAGAGGAACTGGGTTTCATGACAAAAACGATTAACTCTTGGAATTTGCGCCCTTCATAATAGCTTTATGGTCCACTGTGAATAACTACTTTGTTATAAAAGTGATTACACAGCCTTGTTACGGGAAAATTCAATTTGTCCGCGCCGTTTCATGAGGGTGTGTCGGGTACCTACTCGGAGGTTTTTACGTACTGATAGAATCTACACTGGAAAGATAATCGCTAGTGTATTCGTATCACGCGCTCTCATTCCTCCAACCTAGCGCATCGTACTTGGAAATGTGCATAGTAGTGCGTGTGTGGGTCGCCTCCGACGCTAAAATAATGCACGTTTAGACCTTGAAAGGCGAGTTGAACGAACCGACTGACTAATAGGTGAACATTATGTTGATTGATTACCAAATACAACTAATGGTGTTGGTGAAGTGAAAAGTTACTTTATTCTTCGCTCATGATCATATTTCATTTGTTGAGCGTTGAAGTCAAGTGTCTGTTATGAACGCTTCATTTGCTATTCCTTTCTGAGAAACAATACAGAATGGAGTCATGACCGAAACGGTGCGTACTTAAGATGTACGCATAGGATAAGTCGTACACACGGGTTTCTAGAAGGTGGCTATAGACGTTCGTATGTAAACAGAACAATCTACCAACAGAATGTCACAAATGGCGACGTCAATGTATCCGTGTTTGTAGGGCCAGCTCGAAAACGGCTCAGTCATGTCATTTGAGCAGCGATGGCACGGCCGACTGTGTATTACCCACTTTACCGGACCTCCCCAGAGTTAGGAATCTAGCCATCTACTATATGCTCGGTGACTAATATTCTGAACATTTACAAACGAGGGACATTTTGAACTGCATACATTCACGTGCAGCACGCATGAGCGAATTCTTATCTTCGTATTCGTAACAGCATTTGAATAACGGTTATGGACAAGTTATTTAAGCATTAACATAAAATAAAACTTCGGGTCTTTGCATTTAAATACTCGAATATCGTTTACTTAAAAACGATGAAGATTATAAAAGTGTCTGCCCTTAATTATCGTAACGAGATTAACGGAGGACAGAACGACGGGAAAGCGTTGAGCGAAATATATATCGTGGATTATATTATTGCTCCTGGCAGGACTGGCGGGGTTTAAAGCGATCATCATATATTCAGTGACAGATGGTGAAGTATTTATCATGATATCGGTTATAATTGCCAGGAGCGGTCAGGTGGCGCAGGTGTGCATAAAATAAATCGTCACCAACAAATTGCCGCCTCCAATCGGGCTGGTATCAGCATACCGTCGTATCGGCCGCGTCGCCGGCACGACAAACAAGGCAATTGCTCGCTCGTTCACTCAGATCGCTATCGCACACGCCACGGCGAACAGCCGTCGACCAAATATCGCCTGCGTACCTCGCGTTATCTGGGGGCCAATATGTCCACGTTGAAGCCATCCATTCAATTTGTATACTCTTATTTGCATATCGCTACACATTTAAAATGATACATCTTTGTGTCCTTTTGCTTATTTTATAAGATGTTATCCTCTATCTAAGCCATTTCGTATGACATTTCATTGTTATAAAATGTTGGTTTAGTACCATTCTCGAAATGGCGTAGTATGAGCATTTCGGTAGCAACATTTAAAATGCAATAGAACAGTAATGACACATAAAAGTGCAATAAAACCGTGACCAACTTGTAGAATTAAGTTCAGCGGTTGAAACTGAAAACTGGCGCAGTAGTAAAACGTGCATTACAAAGAACATTAACGTCCATACACAAATCGTGTCTAATGTGCAATTACACTAATGTCTACGTGAAGTACTTTACAAAAAGTATAATATTTCTTAAAAAGTAAATATTGAAACTACTGCTTAACGTTTCGAGTTTTTTCAATAAATGAAAATTCCACCTAAGTTTGCTACTGAGTGACGATCGGTGCAAATTGGTCAAAGCCAAAATCTATTTACCGAGTTAGTTCCCGTTACATACAATAAATATTGCAATAATCACGTCAGTGCTTTCCCTATACAGTCGGGACCTATTACTGGTTCGACCTCCAATCACATTTTATGCGTACGATACGTTATAACGACTCTGTAGAAACTTAGAAAGTAACAATGGGGCATTAGTATGCATTTGAAACTTTTACTTCATCAAGTCTCGTTAGCTATTGTTGACGTATTATATGAATGGTAATAAAATGAGTTGTAAATGACAGTTTGAGTAATGAAGAATGATGACGGTTGGAAAGTATGAACACTTGTATTCAGTTTCGCGATGTTGCACGTAGTATTGGTTTTACGCAGAACTTTACAATGCTTTGCGAAATTGAGGTTGAAATGCGATAAAAATGCAAATACGAAACAATTTTTACGCAGTTTATGAGCCTGTTTTGTCAGCAGTCATATTTTCAGAATACGGTAAAAATTATACTGCGCATTGTTTTTGTTAAAGTCAAGTTTTGTTACAGATTGTAGTCTAATTATATGTATGTTGAGAAGAGGTTTCTTTCATTCACTTCTGGCAATTATAAAATAAACACGATAAACTTAAGCACAAACGCCAATCAATTACACAGTACCTACAAATGTCAGATCCGCTTTAGCAACTCGAAATAATTCAAAAGGCATATAAATCGAAATATACATAAAGCAAGTTCTCAAGAGTTACAGGTGAAACCACATGACTCATGTTATTGCTAACCAATTTTGCAACAGATCAAAAGATCACTGAAGATAACTCGATATGAAAGTTGTTGCACGTCCGACATGCAACTAATCACGCCAGCAAAACGGCCATATACTATAAGTTACTTGATGGTAAATGTACTGGGCGTTTAGAAGGGACCCAGGTACCGAGACTTGGAAAGCTCTTGTATGAAAAAGCGGAGAAAACTTGAACGGTTTGCTCACAACAGTACGAAGGTTGTTAAACTAGGCAGTAACTTTTACTGTCGTTAAAGGTTGCCAGGTAATTAGTATCTAAATGAGCAATAATGGCCGAGTGAGTGGCGTGTTCGCACCGCATAGAGACATTGTCCCACTTCTCCTAACATTACCCTGAATGTAATTACACTTTATTCAGTGTACAATTAGCAAGTGTGACATGGCAAAGGCAGGCAATATCGAGTGAGAGTACTAGTAGTAATGATATTTATGTAAAGGCCAATTGAGAACTTTCCCGTCGTTTGAATACCAGTGGCTTGGGACGATCGTGAACTATGGCCGGTCGTGACCAAGAAAGGCGAAAGTGAACGGGTGAGGTGTGTAAGGTGTATTGTATCAGTGAGCGAATATGTTGTGCCACGTGAAAGTGCTTGCTGATCGATTTCCTATTATCTTGCACATAAACACTATAAACATAGGTGCACATGTCATCGTTCGTGTGTTTGTAAATAAGATCATGATGAATGGTAACAGATACGGTCACATTTACATTACAAAAAACCGACTTCAAAACTAAAAAGTAAAAAATAAAAAGTTTATTAAAATAATAGGTTTGATGTCGGTGCCAAGTAAGTCAATATAATACTTACGTAGTAACTAGGCACCGACATCAAACCTATTATTTTTAATAAAACTTTTTTATTTTTTACTTTTTAGTTTTGAAGTCGGTTTTTTGTAATGTAAAATGTGACCGTATCTGTTACTTTTTCATCATGATCTTATTTACAAACACACGAAACGATGACATGGTGCACCTATGTTTAAGTGTTTAATGTGCAAGATAATAGGAAATCGATCAGCAAGCACTTTCACGTGGCACAAACATATTCGCTCACTGATACAATACACCTTACACACCTCACCCGTTCAACTTTCGCCTTTCTTGGTCACGACCGGCCATAGTTCACGATCGTCCAAGCCACTGGTATTCAACGACGGGAAAAGTTCTCATTGCCTTTACATAAATATCATTACTAACTAGTACTTCACTCGATATGCCCTGCCTTTGCCATGTCACACTTGCTAATTGTACACTGAATAAAGTGTAATTACATTCAGGGTAATGTTAGGAGAAGTGGGACAATGTCTCTATGCGGTGCGAACACGCCACTCACCTCGCCATTTATTGCCTCATTTAGATACTAATTACCTGGCAACCTTTAACGACAGTAAAAGTTACTGCTAGTTTAACAACCTTCGTACTGTTGTGAGCAAACCGTTCAAGTTTTCTCCGCTTTTTCATGACAAGAGCTTTCCAAGTCTCGGTACCTGGGTCCTTCTAAACGCCCAGTACATTTACCATCAAGTAACTTATAGTATATGGCCGTTTTTGCTGGCGTGATTAGTTGCATGTCGGACGTGCAACAACTTTCATATCGAGTTATCTTCAGTGATCTTTTGATCTGTTGCAAATTGGTTAGCAATAACATGAGTCATGTGGTTTCACCTGTAACTCTTGAGAACTTGCTTTATGTATATTTCGATTTATATGCCTTTTGAATTATTTCGAGTTGCTAAAGCGGATCTGACATTTGTAGGTACTGTGTAATTGATTGGCGTTTGTGCTAAGTTTATCGTGTTTATTTTATAATTGCCAGAAGTGAATGAAAGAAACCTCTTCTCAACATACATATAATTAGACTACAATCTGTAACAAAACTTGACTTTAACAAAACAATGCGCAGTATAAATTTTACCGTATTCTGAAAATATGACTGCTGACAAAACAGGCTCATAAACTGCGTAAAAATTGTTTCGTATTTGCATTTTTATCGCATTTCAACCTCAATTTCGCAAAGGCATTGTAAAGTTCTGCGTAAAACCAATACTACGTGCAACATCGCGAAACTGAATACAAGTGTTCATACTTTCCAACCGTCATCATTCTTCATTACTCAAACTGTCATTTACAACTCATTTTATTACCATTCATATAATACGTCAACATAGCTAACGAGACTTGATGAAGTAAAAGTTTTCAAATGCATACTAATGCCCCATTGTTACTTTCTAAGTTTCTACAGAGTCGTTATAACGTATCGTACGCATAAAATGTGATTGGAGGTCGAACCAGTAATAGGTCCCGACTGTAATAGGGAAAGCACTGACGTGATGTTATTGCATATTTATTGTATGTAACGGGAACTAACTCGGTAATAGATTTTGGCTTTGACCAGTTTGCACCGATCGTCACTCAGTGCAAACTTAGGTGGAATTTTCATTTATTGAAAAACTCGAAACGTTAAGCAGTAGTTTCAATATTTACTTTTTAAGAAATATTATACTTTTTTGTAAAGTACTTCACGTAGACATTAGTGTAATTGCACATTAGACACGATTTGTGTATGGACGTTAATGTTCTTTGTAATGCACGTTTTACTACTGCGCCAGTTTTCAGTTTCAACCGCTGAACTTAATTCTACAAGTTGGTCACGGTTTTTATTGCCTTTTATGTCGTCATTACTGTTTATTGCATTTTACAATGTTGCTACCACGAATGCTCATACTACGGCCATTTCGAGATGGTAGCTAAACCAACATCTTTATAACAATGAAAATGTCATACGAAATGGCTTAGATAGAGATAACATCTTATAAAATACAGCAAAAGGAACACAAGATGTTCATTTAAATGTGTAAGGCGATATGCAAATAAGAGTATACAAATTTGAATGGATGGCTTAAACGTGACATATGGCCCCAGATAACGCGAGGTACGCAAGGCGATAATTTGGCTCGACGGCTGTTCGGCCGTGGGCGTTGCGAATAGCGACTCTGAGTGAAACGAGCGAGCAATTGCCTTTTTGGTGCCGGCGACGCGGCCGATACACGGTATGCTGATACCAGCCCGATTGGGAGCGGCAATTTGTTGGTGACGATTTATTTTATGCACACCTGCGCCACTCTACCGCTCCTGGCAAAAAATTATAAACGATAATCATGATAAATGTGAGTCTTCACCAATTGTCACTGATATATATGATGATCGCTTAAACCCCGCCAGTCCTGCCAGGAGCAATAATATAATTCCACGATATATATTTCGCTCAACGCTTTTCCCGTCGTTCTGTCCTCCGTTAATCTCGTTACGATAATTAAGGGCAGTACACTTTTATAATCTTCATCGTTTTTTAAGTAACGATATTCGAGTAATTTAATGCAAAAGACCCGAAGTTTTAATTTATGTAATGCTTAAATAAGCTTGTTCCATAACCGTTATTCAAATGCTGTTACGAAAATACGAAGATAAGATTCGCTCATGCGGTGCTGCACGTGAATGTATGGCAGTTCAAAATGTCCCTCCGTTTGTAAATGTTTCAAGAATATTAGTCAACCGAGCATTATAGTAGATGGCTAGATTCCTACTCTGGGAGTCCGGTAAAGTGGGTAAATCACACAGTCGGCCGTGCCATCGCTGCTCAAATGACATGACTGAGCGTTTTCGAGCTGGCCCTACAAACACGGAATACATTGACGTCGCCCATATTTGTGACATTCTGTTTGGTAAGTTGTTCTGTTTACATACGAACGTCTATAGCCACCTTTAGAAACCGTGTGTAGCCGACTTATCCTATGCGTAACATCTTAAGTAACGCCCGTTTCGGTCAATGACTCCATTCTGTAATTGTTTTCTCAGAAGGAAAGCAAAATGAAAGCGTTCATAAACAAGACACTTGACTTCAACGCTCAAAAATGAAATAGATCAATGAGCGAAGAATAAAGTAATCTGTTTCCACTTCAACCAACACCATAGTTTGTATTTGGGTAATCAATCAAATAATGTTCACCTATAGTCAGTCGGTTCGTTCAACTCGCCTTTCAAGGTCTAAACGTGCATTAATTTTAGCGTCGGAGGCGACCCACACACGCACTACTATGCACATTTCCAAGTACGATGCGCTAGGTTGGAGGAATGAGAGCGCGTAATACGATACCTAGCGATTATCTTTCCAGTTGTAGATTCTTATCAGTACGTAACCTCCGAGTAGGTTACCCGACACACCCTCATGAAAAGGCGCGACAAATTGAAATTTTCCCGTAACAAGGCTGTGTAATCACTTTTATAACAAAGTAGTTATTCACAGTGGACATAAAGCAATTTATGAAGGGCGCAAATTCCAAGAGTTAATCGTTTTTGTCATGAAACCCAGTTTCCTTCTTAAACAACAACTAATAAAAATAAGGATATTTTAAAGCCGCTTTAATAGGTACCTACCTAACTAAAAGGTCAGACATGTCTTGGGAAAAAAAAAAAAGTTGTTCAATTTAGTTAACAATCATGTGGTTGTAACGAATTTCTAGTTGACAGGAGTCCAATTAGTGACAGAGTGTATGCGCAGTAGTGAATTTAAACGACTAGGCATCGCCCTGCTTGAGGCTCCTTGTATCTCTAAATGAAACAACTCATACGTAGCCTCAGCACTTATAGCTAACATTTATGAATGTGATTTGTGAATTCTCATAGTTTCAGGTGGATTGAAACGATCGCAGAAATATTTTGAAGAATCATACCTTGTGAGATTAATATGGAAGTAGTGTCACGCAAGGTTTTTTCATTTGTAATAGGTTTTATTAGTCTGTGTAATTTTCCGAGTCATTAAATCCTTGTGAAGATTCATAGACTCCCCCACGTGGGCATGCGCGCGCGCTACTTTTTTGTTCGGTAGCATATCGTCGTCATTTCGCGTTTATTATCTTGTTTGGCTTGGCGTGAAACGGTCGCGCAGGAAGGACACACTTGCGCGTGGGCCAAAATACGGTGGCTACACAGCGTACCGCAGAATTTTGAAATCAAACGCACAAAAAACTCAATTGTGTCCCCATACCACGAATGTTTACTTGAACATCGCACAAAAAACTACCCATATTAAATTAAAAATACCAATCTTAGATGTAGTTAGAATATATAATCTCATTTAAATATAAACTTGTACGCGTGTTTTCTTTAAGTTTTTATATGTTTTCGAAGAAATTAATTTGGTATTAGAGTAACATGTTGGGAGGATGCCACATAAAAAAATAATATTTGCAGCCACCCCCCGCTAGCATGTATATCTGAGCGTTGCTGTGCCTGTTATTATAATAATAGAACACTAACGTCATACTGGCACGATTGATTATAATATATTATTACAAAAGTTTAGGAGAAATAGGTATGATATATTGAATCTGATAAAACGGTTTAATAATGGATTTCAATACTCTCATGGTGCTAAAACACACCTCTTGATCCTTCTATCACCGTCACTTTCAATAGACGCCATTAAAGGTCAGGTAAGCTCTAACAGTTGAACGGGTCCATTTGGGTCATTGCAACAATTGGTAGGTAGGGTCGTTAGGTCCGCCACCGACGGCGTGCACAGTCAACCTATTTCGACGCTAGCACATCCGCTTGGCGTGCTCATAAACACACATTTGGCTTAATATTCAGTTGCGTAACTCGCCTGTCACCCCACATGAATTATTTACAAAATGTTGCAATAAACAGCTATTTGCTACACGCACTGTACAATTGTACGCACATTGACGTGTATAATGTTACTCGATGTCTAGATTTCTCTTTGTAAGGAAACTCATTTTCTTAGATCAATGTCTTTCTTTAATTTCTCATTTGCCTGACCATTTCACGTTTTCAGGCGACTGTAAAAATTCGATTACACGGGTGATGGTGCAATGATTTGCGGTTTATAACATCCTTTTACGTCTTTTCTTAGTATTGTTGATAAAATAAAACTGAACCAGGGTTCATCGTTCTGATGTTTTGGCTTGCTTTTCACAGAACACTGCAATCAGAGGTCTTTGCTTCATGAACACTAACTCAGTTTTCCATCCATCTACAAGAATGATAAGATATAAATTTTCTATGCAAACACATGAAATCAAGCGACTTCTACCTGGCCACGATCCAGTACATACATCGTAAATACTTGATGAAAGCGTGCCCCGGTCGCCGAACATACCAAGCTTTGGACGAATCCATAGACTATTCCAATGATAATTCTGGCCCAAGGAAAAGCAGTCCCTATGTTAATATAGCTTATTTCGTTTTAACCCGCCTTAAAAAAACAATGTTAACTTAATGAATTTTACTCTATGCATAGCGAACGTCGAACAAATTTGATGTATTATGCGACAATTGTCCTCGCATTATTATGCGGTACGCGCCACTGAATGTACAATAACATATCATTCATAATGTCACATTTCGAAAATGGATAAATGCAACAGTATAAAATAAATGTCCAGAGTGGCAGCATTTACCGGATTTGTGGAGTCGGATCACGCAGACGAACATGTATGCTCGGGAAACTGTATTTCTTGTATTTTCCGCTTATAAAATAACGCCGAGAGACAATGCCGATGAACAAACGATTTGGTCACGTATGTGCTTTAAGAGATCCTTTAGCGAAACGTGCGCGACATATTGAAAACATTTTCGTTTTTCACATCAATGTATTTTATAATCAAAATTGATTTATTAGTTAAATATTCTAGAAATAAGATTACAATTTATATGTGGTGCCTTTATAGATTGCGATGCAACAAGGGGTACCGGTTTTTGGCGCGATCGGCTACCCGTGGTCTAGCGAAGATACGTAGCAATGGACTGAAAATGTTTTGCATGGAAATTGATTAACCCGGTGGCGTCGGGCGCTTTTGAATCACTTCCTATCTTATTTATGCCTTTATGTAAATATTCTTATTCGCTGCAAGTTTCGAAAAGCACGATAAAACTAAGTTTTTGCTCCAAACTTAAACATCTCACTGCGCTTTGACGTTTCGGCCTTGTTAATGTCGTGAAAAATAAATTTGACCATGTATGACATGTTACATACGTTGTCCCCGTGAACGCATAGAGCATACATTCCCATATTCTAAACTCTGATATGACAGATAGTCGTTATGCTAATATTCAATCTGATAAAGAATCTCCTGTTTTTGCAAATGTCAAGTCCGTAGTTAGAGGGGCATTCTCAGGTAAGCTTTGAGAGAAAGAACAGAGAAGCCTTATCTCAGTACGGAGCGCGAACAATTTGAAGAGCGTGTCGAGCTTATCAACTGCCAGCCTATGCAGTGGCTTGTAGTGCATTCGACTTTCACTCACCGCCGCCGCCACGCTGCGTGTCGCTCCTAACACCACTTTGTTTGTGCCCCGTCTTGTCTTGTTAGTGTTGTCGAAATTTGTGACGAGGTGAGGAGAATCGATGACTTATCGTGAAGTTGTTTCAGCACGAACAACTTGTTTTTCTGCTGTGTCCGTGAGTCGCACGCAACCCGAGATAGGTACATACAACATTGTTTACCTCAAATATGTAGTGCGTCACATCCCAGAGGCAGACGGAACAGTTTTTTAGCGTTTTAATAGTCAATAACACATCCATAAAAGTCCATTGTGTCCGGCATGGATTATGGTTTGGTGTTGGGAGACGCCGCGTTGGCGCGGTTCGCGCATGTTAAAGTGGCCTGTCGTGATTTAGTGCAAGGGGCCGCTCGTAGCAGCCCACGGGACTAATTACAAGTGTAATGAGGCGACGACACGCCCGCGCTCGCGTCCGCCCGCGACTTTCCGCTTAGACGCCCCGCCGCCTGAACCATACAATAACTTTAAGGCGCCTCCCTAGTTTAGAAACTTTTATACTATTTACAAGCTTGATTAACTTATTTATAGACACGTCACAAGAATAAAACATCTATACGTAACGTACTGTGTTGAACGTTTCTAAAAAAGACAAGAAAGTTCCGTGTTGTAAGAAAATATACATACTAAAAGATACTGATATTAAGCATAACTTCGACAGTGCACAAAAAACGTGTGCGCAGACGCCTAATATAAAAAATAGATTAGTATAGGTAAATACTCTGATCAGCGAAGTCTTATCAATTAAACATTGGTTCAATTATGACTAAGAACTTCCTAATATCCATATCTTATCTGGATCAAATCGCAAACACAAATACAAGATCACGCAGCCATGTTTCGAGTTATATTTTCATTACAACATTCATAGATGGCTATCTGAGCATCAAAAAGCGAGCACACTGTATGGTATAACCCATTACATAATTAACACAGCGACGGCGTTTTCATTTATGATTTACGCACGAGTAGCCGCGGTACGTTTGATACCTCAAACTTTGGCAAAAACAAATCTGCAATACCATTACACTTAATTTTGGCATTCCCCCGAATGTTCAACTTAATCTCAACGATTCTAGTTTCAAGTTTTTTGTGAGTAACAAGTCTTTAAACATACAGCCCTGAAGAACAAATAAATTGTCATGTGAGTGTGTTGATGTGTGTGAAA
>NWSH02000601.1:11448382-11482941 GCA_002382865.2 Heliothis virescens | reverse complement strand
AAAAAAAAAAAAAAAAATATACCGGCCGAATTGAGAACCTCCTCCTTTTTGTTGAAGTCGGTTAAAAATGACAAACAAATATCAGTTCATGGAAAAGTCTGTACATTCGTCAAAAAACTTACACGAGTCAATCGGACGTGTCGCAATGTTTAAAATACTGAATATCGTATTAGGCACTAGCCGCGGGGTATCGCACGTGGCTACTTCGGGAAATCACTCGTTTCCATAGAATTGATTGAGTCATAATAAAATGGTCTCTGCACAATTGTGCTTGGTCGCAATCACAGAAAATAAGAAGTAACGAATTCATCAGCGATTTAAACTAAAAATAACTATTTGCATGCGTATAACGGAAGCTTAGACAAAGCCGGTGGAGAGTTTACACCATAAAGCCTATCAACGTATGTTATCTGAACTTGTTAGAAGCGTTGTCGTAAATGTGGTGTACGACTCTTTTTTCTGCCTAGTTGAAGCGATAATGCGAACGGAAGCCCGCTTAACACATAACTGTGACGTTTATAGGCTGTTACTGGTATTGATGTTTTTATAAGCTCTTAACTTAATTACGGTTCGAATGACAGATACGTGCTAGATCCAAGCCGCCGTCTGAAGAACGTCTTCCTTATCTAAATTCAATGGAACGTTTGTTACATTCCATACTGAAGTTATAAACACTACAATTACAGACTGAGTTGGAGTATTAGAACACGTCTTGCCGATTAAAATTGAAATAAGCAACAATTTGCTGTGCATTTCTAAAATTATACGTTTCATTATAGCATTTACACTATCCAAACAAGAATCCAGTTTGTTGAACTTAGGTGCAATAGATACGGCTAAAAATACCCGCTGCAGGGACTTTGATGTCTGCCTAAAATAGTATCCCATCATGTGTCTAATCATTGGCTATTTATCTCTAGCTAATGAGCATGCAGACGGGTTCAGGACACACGATGCTAGTCAACAATTTCACAGGCGACGGAGCACAGAGGTGATAATAACTAGTGAACTTTAACAGTGTAACCTTTCACCGGCAAGCGGCGAGCTTCACTTAATCAAGCGATCATTCGCTCGGCTTCCGTTACTTATTCATGTGTTTACATTTGTTTATTGTGTATTCCATGTTTAGATGTGGCTTTGAAGCCTATTTAAATATTACTTTTTCCTTAGTTTACTTTTTTTGACCCAAACAGAGACTTCTAATTTTCCTGCCAAGGACATAGGTAGAAAAATGGTAATGAGGATACAGTTCTTGAGTGATGGTTATGGTGATTTTCGATCATCTTGCTTCTATGTCGGGAGTCTACGAAGTTTCTTGGGCGTACCGTGCTAAAGATTTTTGACTTACGACTTCTTGGACAGAGATAATGAGGTTACAAATCTAGACGCTAATTTATATAGAAGTTAACAACTAGTTCAAAATAAGCGACTACCGATTGTTGCGGGCGGGTTTTTTCTGACAGTCAATCAACACAGTTAATAATGTGTGTCAAATGTAGTCTAAAAGGTAAGACCACTACTTAGTGGTTTATTTTTCACAGACTGCTGTTGGAAACAAGTTAGACTAGTAGTCGGAAGACTAGTACCAAATACTTTTAATTGACCTAGATGATGATGCGATGATAACGAGGACTTAGATTAGAACTGAAGAATTAAAATGATCTCATATAATCAAAATATAACGCCTGCTTGAAAAATTAAAAAGAATCCTAATACTTATGGGCGTCGGGCCGTGAGGCTGCACATGGGGGGATATTTTTTATTATTCTTCCACAACACATTTTACAATTTTTCATCGTGAAAAAGAGCATGTAAGTTAGGCTAAACGAGATCAACCTGCCACAAATCTTAAAATTACAGAATTATCAAAACTGCTAGAAACATCTTTACCGCTACTTCAAAAAAAGGTCAACTAAACGGACCCCTAAACACAAATCACAGTTGATTCTTAGCACCGCATGATTTCACACAACGCTGACACATTTACGTTAAACGTTCTTCCAGCTAATAGAGTAGGAAAAGCATAACTCCATGGAGTCACTGCTATCATAAAAAACGTTGGCATCAGTTCGCTTAGAAGATAACGTTAGTGCGTTGAACCTTAGTAAAGGTTCAGCAGAATATTCCGCAGTCCAATAGTTCACAACCCCGCGTGCAGAGGTCGCTGCGTGAGCCGGGAAAGTGTCGGATGCGTCAACTGCAAATATGCAATTTGATTTGTAGCCAGTTAAAAGGCTAATTGGTTACTTGTTCACATATATGTATGATTTGTTTTGAAATGTTACATTGCGTTGCCGCGATAGGCAATGGATGTTTGTTAATGTATTTAACTATCTGGTAGTTAACTGTTTCTGAGTATTCGAGCCAATATTGCTATGGCTTAAAGCTAAAAACCCATTACTTAATCCTCGGTAGTCGTTCAATTTGTTCAGACGTAATTGTATTGAAGCATTAACGGTGAAAATCAATGGGGTACGTGACTTCTGATTATGTATTGGTTTAATTACGTTTAGCCTTACAGAACCATTAAAATGGAAGATAAGGCTCTAATACTGTTGCCTTTAATTCCCTCAATACGGATATGAAATAACGAGCAATTATCTTTCAGTTCGATTAGCTTTTGTTCTCATAAAATTGTTAAGAAACACGTCATTATATAAGTACTAAACACATGGTACCAATATTATTCTTTATCCTATAATCGCATCAGATAAAAGAGTTTAGTAAGAAAATTCGGAATATAAAAGTCGTAACCTTGTTGCTACGAGGTTACGAATTTCGTAGCAATTTGGTTGAGAAGAACATTCATAAAAATAAAAGAAAGAAATGACTTTTTCATCTATTGCAAGTATTAATTAAATTTAGTTAAAAACTAAAGAACAATATAAAATGGTGGCTAGACAACGCTAATCAGCCACAAAATAACGTTCTAAAGTTCAAACCACGTGGGACGAGCACAAACTTATCAAAATTCTGTTTCCCTTTGACATGTTAATATTAAAATATGATACCTATTTGCGTAACTAATGAGTCGACAAAAGCGAACACGAAGCTCCACCATAAACGTGGGGTTAACCTCTCGTCTATTACCAGTAATTGTTTTGTCTAAGTAATGGTGCATTGTAATTAAAACGCCGAATATAGGAGCAATAGCGTCTATTGTGTACCCACGCTCGATTCAATTATTATTTTAACGAGATACCGCAGATAAATGGTTGTAAACAATGGCAGGCCAATAACCTTTTAATAATACCTAGTAAGTATAGAATATATCGTTAAGATGTAATACTAAGATTGTAGAGGAGGAACGCAAAGCTGATTAGTTTTGCAAGAAATTAGTGGAAGTCGTGGAATGGCCTGGAATCTGTTTGTGACAGTAAGTAAACCGCAGCCGTTTGACATAGAAAAATAAGACAATAGGTGACTAGACTGATGAAATATTGTTTTGTGAGTGACCTGCTATTATTTTACTCTGTCACCAAGGCCTGGCTAGCAACTTATATGAATACAGTTGACGTTTCATTCCTATAAATTGGAGAAAAACGTGATGAATTCCAAAATACATCTTATCTTCAAACCTATTACGGTGAGTCATTTTTCTCGCATATCAGCAAAATCTACAACAGTATAAATGGAACTATAACGATTTCAGAGCCTATTTCTATTCAACCGATGTAGCGGAAAGAAAAGCTTACTTAAACACGTTTCAAGCAAATCCTTCAGATAGCGAATATCACAAAAGAATAAAACGGAGTCCCTTGACACGAGTACAAAGTACGCAATGTATTTTTTAAGCGTGACAGTCGAGATTGATAGTTCGCTAGTGAAAGTGAAGTCGTGAGCCGACTGCAAATACGCGATAGGCTTTTGAACAAATCCGGAGTCGGAACTCCGAGTTAAGCCGAACGCTTTTGTTACAACACTATATTTTCGACGAGACTGTGTGTTAAAAGTCGAATTTGTTATTCAAAAGACTGAATATCTAGAGCCTTTTTCTTGTCGTATTCATAAAGATGTTTATTTGCTCGCCTTTTACGTTCAGAAAGATCGTTGACCGTCTTTTAATGAATTATGAATTTTGTTCAGACATATTTTACCACGAAGATTAAATGTTTCACAAAAGGTGACTTTACAGGAGAGGGCAAAATGATAATCATTTTCACCAGTCAACAACAGGCGCAATAAAGTCGTCTAAATATTTTGACGCTCCTATATTTTTGGTAGCAATTTATTTTTTAAGGACACCGTGTGGAAATGGAAAATATGTCGGGGACGGACGATGCAACGAGGTTAAGACTGCCAATAGCAACCATTTCTCACTTAAACAATATAAAATTGCAGCTGTCTCTTTAGTAATATCAGATTGAAAGGTGTTCTGTTGAAAATGGAGATACATCGTAGTTCGTGATTGGTTGCACGAGTACATATAGTATTCCTGAAGTCTTCGTGTGGTGTTCGATAATAAATAACTAAATCATTAATTATTCCTACGCCACAGCGGCGACGTGAAATATTTAGAAAACGTCCTCCTACGCCCAATTTGCGTGAGAAAGCTGCTAAAGAGCGACGCTAAACTAACTTTTGCAATTAATGTGTATATCCGAGATTACTCACGACCGTACATACAACACTTGTGCTGTAGGCGTATCACGTGAATTCGCTTTTAATTAAATCCTTAAGAAATTATGATATCAAGGTTGTACCAACCCGCCTGTGATTTTTTTGACGGGAGTAACCTTTCACACATTTGTAAAGCTGAATATCTTGTTTATGCTACATCATTCTCTTGACGGGCAAGTACCAATCATCATTTATTACGACTGTCGTGTAGTTTTCTTGTTTTATTAGTCTGAAATTACCAACACAGTCGTCTGTTAGTATCAGTGGGATCTGAACCACATCATGTCGTAGCAATAAATCTCCTACTTTGAATATTTATACGTCGGAGGGAGCTTGCCAACGAATGTTGCCCTCTTTGCCGTAACTGTTGAACGTGTATCAACGTTTCCACTCGTAAATACTAAAATACATCGGAACGTTCACAAAGCAATAGTCCGTGAACTATTCACGAACTGTACCTGTACTTTGTACTTTTGGCTTTCAAATTAGGCGTCGCGCTGAACTCACACATTGTATTTTGTCATGCGATGCTCCAACTACAGCGAGCCTCGTGAAAGGTGAATAACCTAAAGTTCTCGTTATCTCAACAAGTAGACACACTACATTAGACATGTGACATCATTATTGTGACAGCGCGGTAAACATTTGTCCTGTTTGTTGTGTACTTTGTTTATCAGTTTGGACATAACAAAATCTTGTCATTGCCCTTTATGTAAACACGTGTGTTGTATAAATCGGCAGTTGGTCAGTTAAATAGGTATGAGTGATCCAAATGTAGGCATCGCGCACTGAAACAAAGACGTGAACAATGTGCCAACGATAAAAGCAGCACTTAAATTAATTTTGGATAGCAGAGCTGTTTGTATTCAATTAATGCACATTGCTAATGTTGATAATATACGTTGTAAACACGCACATCAAGAAGTCAATAGACCTATCAGCATAAAATATGGATCTCACGAAGTAATTTCTCCACAATGAAACCGCCAGTGGGTGTAATGTAACCAACTGTCACGTTTGCCGCCCATTAAGAATCAATAAAACGAGCAAGTCGCAAGTGAAACTCGCTGATCGTAATGAAGCTGTGGAGGGTTTTGGCAAATGTTGTTGGCGGCAGTAAAGACGTCGGTATTACCACTATCGCGTACAAGCGTTCAACATTTGACAAGGGTTCATTGTCACATGATAGCCAGACCTCCCAAGAAATGCCACAGTGCGTTGACTTTGAGCAGTCGAGCTTCGGTTGAAACTGATGTCTAGTGTCGACTTGTCTTTACAACGAGAACAGTTGGTAAAGCGATTTGAACTTTTGATCTCAACAAAACGTATTTCAAATGAATGGGTGGCAAAGTTCTATCGGTACGTTCACATTTATTTTCCATCACGTTTCGTGCTGTTTCATGAGACTGACATTCAGACTAAAATAAGAAACCTTACCCGTTCAGTTCTTGCTTAGATAGACATAGCGTACCGAAACCCTAAAGAGATAAGGTATAACATTTATTACATGACTGAGCAAGAAAATCGTGTAAGGTTTTATGCAGGTTACAATCAAGTACATTAAGTTCTCGAAGATACGATTAAAATCGCGAATGGCTCTTAGCTACGTTTCATCGAAAACAATAAACCTGAACCACATTTCTTGATTTTGTATCTTCTCTGGTAACCCGTAACAGGTACCAAATGTGGTTCGGAAATCGACCGAAAGCACATTCGTCCACAAAAAAATAATCTATCGAGGAAGCTAAGCCGACGTTTTTGCGGCTTGCTATTAATCGTGAGACATTGATTGCGGGCGACGACGCGTCGGCTCCTAAGGAATGACCATTGGCGCAGGTGTAGGCAGGAAATAACGCCATTTATGGGCAAGTCAGCCGCTCTAGAAAAAAACTTGGCGGTAAACACTGACTAAACTCGTGATGAGGGAAAAACTGATGGTAATAGTTCAGAGAGAAAAAAACCCATTGAACATGCAAAATCGCTGGCAATTCAAATTGAAAGGCGAGTTGAAAGCTTATGATTAAATAAATTTTAGGCGAGCACTGAACGGTGTATGTTTTTATGATGTAACAAAAAACGTGACGACTTCAATCTATAAAGGTAAGCATAGGACAAAAAACTTGCAAGTCGATTGTATGGGAATTTGTTTATGGGTTCTGATGAATTTAATTATTGCTTGAAGCGTTTTTTGGCAGTAAAATTTAATTCAGTAAGCTTGTAAGACAACGCAATCAGATAGCAGTTATGTGTGCTTAGCAACTCTACTTGTTACCGAGTTACGTTTTTTATTACTATCAAGATTTTGTACACTATATGTTCATAGTATAATTTGCGAATTCCTTGATGTTTGTACAAATGGCTGTCCATATATTTACATGTAATAGTTTTATAGGCATATAATAAAGCAAAGATAAAAGCAGCGGTGTGTTGTATGTTTTAAACAGTCGTAAGATGCGGCTTAAGATTATAGCAGGAAAATGCCATACTGCCTACTATCTCAACGTACAGAAATCACCAATTCTCGGGATGTCTTTATGAGAATGTGTCATGAAATGATATTTGCGATGTGACTTGTGAGAATATTGACTTCTGCAGACTCTTGTTTCACAACCGCAGACCCCTAAAAGATTTCATGTTAAACGAATATTCAAATATGTACATTTAAATGGTGTATGTACCCACTTATCATTGCGCGTTGTAACCTCTTAATTTTGGCAGCCGCACACTTTAGAATGACTATAATCACCGCGAGAGTCGCCTCGTAAATCTTAGTCTAAATTACAGGTTAGCATTTCACGTCACGAACAAGTCGTCGTTACCGATGAGTCAGTCCGCATCTAAAGCTGCGTTTAGATAACACGACCGTAGAGAAATGGAGCTAGAACATAAGATTCTATCTTTTAGTATCTGCTTTATTAAGCTTCATATGATATTATATTGTGTGGGTAAAGACTTAGGTATGCTTGCAGAGTTTTGAGCCAATATTCCGGAATTATGTTTCTTTGGATTTGGAATATCAAAATTCGGCTTGTGGAGAACAATGTGATTAATTCCCATAGGTAATTGCTGTTACAAATTAGGTATATGTGAATTAATTACAAACGAAAAAGTTCATAATTCCATAGATAGAAAAAAAAACGTTATAATGAATCCAGCAAGTGTAACTGATGCGATTTGAATTAGTTAGGCTAAGTTTATTATCTATTTGTATATGAATTTTAGTTGTAATGAATACATTTAGTGGATGCTTAGGTCTTGACTAGGGATTTATGCACTGTTGTTTAGTATATTTATGCGTTATTACCATTGCAAATAACTGCATGTTCTCCAGAAGGTGCTCATCTGTTAACAGTATTTAAATAATTCTATAAAGAATAATATTGCTTTGCTACATAACAAAGAGATCTTTTTCATTTGTATCGCCACACCCAATATTAGACAACCTTTCAAATATTCCAGAACAATGGCATGTCTATCTATCACGACATAGGAAAATTGCGATAGAGACATGTAATGCGGGATGCAAGTAGCGAAGTACAATTTCATGTCTTCGTAATAGACTCATCAAGAGAGAATGTTATTCTGCTGCGAAACAGCGGTATTGTGCCAAATACCAGATAATGAACGTATCTTTCCAGCCGCTTTGCCATCTAGGCCTCAAGTAACGGGTAAGGTGAATTCGCTAAAATTGTAATGAATATACCGCTCAGGTGCTTAGCAGATTGCTATGCACACGGAAGATTCTTAATTAGTAATATATGCCAAGTTACCTGTCAATTTTGTTTTAATCGAAGACGTTAATCCAACAAAATATGTTGTGACCACGACCTAGCCCAACATTAACAGCAATGCAACTTTGTACTGATATTTTCTTGTTACAACTTTGCAATTCTCGTCTGCTAATAATTTTGTCGGAGCTGTGCAAATTCAATTTCCCTTGGCTTTCATGCCGCAGAAAATTGACACAAAATTGAAAAGATTTAAATAATTTATAAATATTCATTGGACTAACGAGCTTCTCTCATCTAAAGCGGGTTTGACCTTCTTTTAACGAGGAAAAGAAATAAAGTAAACTTGAGTTCATAAGTTAATTAGTGAGTGTGTCAAATACGACGGATTCGCTGCGGACGTGAACATTGAGTGAGGAAACGAGGCTGCACTGACTATATTCACGGAGAATTCGGATTGGATTCTCTTTGGGTCACGATTGTAATGCAACGACAAATTGGAATTAGGATTCTGCGTGTAATTTATAACTGTACCCTACTTTTGCTGAGTAATCAACTGTTATATTTCAAGGAAAGAACTAAAGATACAAGCTTTCAACTTGATTTCATAAATGAATCTGTTCTGAACGTGCCCTTGTGTCATATTCTAAGACGAACGCCGCGACGCTTCTACGTTGATAAATTATTTCATGGAACGTCTATTCCAGAAATATAAATACGACTTGATGGGCTATCCGCAGATCGGTTGTTGACCCACAACAGCTGTGCATCGAAATAATATCCAAGAATAGTTGAGGTGCATCAACCACCACACACTGGTTGCCTACTTTCAGAGCAGCAGTTACAGGCCAGACGTGCCACCGAGCAGCCAGCCAGCCGATGGAAGATAATTAACAACGAAATTGTCCGGAGACAGCTAGGCGCCTTACTTCTGTGGCCCGCGTTGCATTACGCTCCGTAATAATAACATACCACACAGCCCACACAAGGCAATTAAAAAAAGTTGGAACGCCCATTTCCCACACATTACTGGGTGAATGCTGCGACTGTATTGCAATATGAGCACTTAATGCTACAGGCCACGGCAGGACCCGGCGGATTCTGAGCCAGGGGAAATTGTTTGAATTGAGGTGAAAGCGGTCGCGGTGGATCCGACAATTACCGGATAGTAATGACTGTAATGACAACAATATTGCAGAAACCGAGTGCAGTCGCCTGCAAAACGACGAGTCGATTAGGCAGTTTCCAAACAATTTTATAGTGTAGGCGCCGACTGACTACTAGGCTCACGCTCTGATTTGCATATCGCCAACGAAAGTGTAGCGTTGACCGACCTACATACTCGCCCGAGGCACACGCCTTGCCGGGAGCAATTGTTAATTTTATACATGCATACTAGGGTGGGTCGATTTTCAATTTTTTTTTGATAAAAATCGTGGGTAGGTCTTAAAAGTTGCGTTATTATCGTACTATTACGGAAAAAATATTTAAAAAAATATTCGATATAACTTTTAGCCCTCTACCGAGGCTCAAATATCAGAAAAATTGGTATTTTCTGCCTATAGTTCAAAAACTACAAAATATTTTGAAAAGATTTTTTTTCTTATTCTTGTTTTAGTTTGGTCTTATAAAGGCAACTACATCATGCAAAATCAGTTTTCTACATAATTCTACGATTTCTGAGTGGTTTCTAACATTACAATAATGACGGTTTGATACGCGTTACACGCGTATGTAGAATACGTATGTATATATTTTATATGTTTTATTTTTGTTCGTTAATGACAATTGAAGATCGTAATAAATGCTTTTTATCCTTAAAAGTGAGTTTTTTTTTGGTGAATAACCATATTTAAATACAACTTTTCTTTGAATTTATGAAAATTTTGAACTCCGGTAGAGGGCTGAAAACAATATAAAATGAGAAAATTAAAAAAATAGTCTAATAGCTTATATTTTTACGCAACTTTTGAGACCCCCCCAGTTAAAATCCAACACAATTTGAAAAATTCGACCCACCCTAATGCATACTTTTAAATATTTAAATTAAATGACGTCGGTGTCTTACATTTGATGAGAAATAATAAGAATGCCTTTTATGTTTCAAGTTAAGATTATTAAATGAACTAGAAAACTAGTAGTACATGCAGAACGGCGCCGTCTCTACGTCGGTTCGAGCAACAGGTATTAGTTGATCTAAAACCGGTCCATTTGAATATTAGTCGCTCTAGTTGTCGCGTCTCGCTCCCGATTGTCGTGCGAAAAGATCGCTTGAATTCCCGGCGCGAATCGGCGGCTCTCTAATGGACCCTCGAGACAGCGTGGAAATCAACTTTTATGGATTAATGCGTCGCTAATCGGCAGCAAACAAATTATAGATTGGTAAATCCAACAGCGCGCAGCGGGGTAAAGTGGGACGGTGAAAAAGTGAAGTTTCGTCAAATGCACCACTTACCTAATTTACGAGAGCGGAACCGAAGCCGACAGAAGCATTGTGTTGGAGTGCTCAGCTCGCTGATCCATTGTGGGAAATGTATTAGATAACGTGCTCGCCAGAGCGCGCACGAGACAATCACAACGATTTCGTTCGAATTTAAAGAGTGAGAGCGATTTCTCGGCACAAAAACAGAGCAAAAACAAAATTTAACTAGTACGGGATTCAGTATGTTATTATTTTCATAATATTTTCCATTATACACGTAAAGATCAGTGATTAGGGGAGGTTGGAACTCAGAACGCGAAGTCCGATAAAATCAGGAGCGCGTGAGACCGATATATCGGCGGTAGTCTTCCCAGAGCATATCGTTGTTCACACGCTCTTGAGATTTCGTGTTCTGTCACACACCTACGCAAATCTCATGTTTTGACACCGGTGAATCATAGCCTGGAATGCCTTGAAAAAGACTGATTTTGAAAGCATCTCAGCTTTAACATAACTGGATCGTGATCAAAACAGTTTGTCAATAAATCATCAGCGCAGTTGAGGTAAACGTTTGATCGTATAGCTCATAGGTAATCCTGTCAGTGGTCCATTAGGTCCGCGCGCAGGGCCGGCGTGGGTGCCACAATGCCACTAACGAGAGGCCCGATATCATCTGACAGACAGGGGACATTAGTTAATGCTCGAGAACCAACACAAAGCGGGATAGATAAGAAAAACCGTACAAAAAGTTCAACTGTGGTCTACAATGAAAGAATGATGAGTTCTGGCGTGGCATATACAAAAGATTGTGAAATGTCATGCGCTGCACAATAGAGAGAGCGACACGAAGAGCGAGCATCATGCATTACTAATCATGGTAGCATGCGACTCATAACAATCTGAGCCAGCTTCGATGCACTGGGGCTGTTCGATAAACACGACAGGGAGACGACCGGTCTATCAATTATTATTTGCATCATTTATTTAATCTATATCTTTCAGGTTTCAAGTAGTAAGTACTGCGAAATTATTATTTACAAAGTAAAACCAAAAACATTATAACTGTTACACCATGCTTCGCCGCAGCCCAATAGATTGCATCAAATGAGTTTAGTTCATTAGCATAGTTATGTGGAAAAGGAATTTGGTTTATTCAGAACAGAATTAAAAGGCTGGTTTATACGGGCCTCCGGTATATGTAACTTAAAAGGGTCCAGTCACTATTCTTAAAATATAGCACTTAACGAGGTATTTTTATTGTTTTCCAATACTTTGTTTAGATGAACTCTTCAGAATGCAAAAAAATATTTTTGAGACACAAACAAAAACTTATATTTATTTATTCGATTTTAACCAAAGCAACTGTACTGATTGTCAAATTATAGTCATAGTACAAACCAGTCCTGAATCTATCGCTACCACAGTCTACGTAGCCTTAGGCGTATTTAAGCTTTAATTGGAATTGTCAGTGCAGATAAATAACAACGATGGAATTCACATGGTCATCTTTCACAGTAAATTTAGCAGTCATGACCAAGGCTCTGTAAAAGTTATTACACTGAGACTTAGCTTCATTCTTACGTACTGGGGCACTGACTAAATTACTAACCGCGCAGAGACGATAATCACATACCAATGGGACATTGTCGCGAGTACAGTTGACAAAATGCAATTTGTTGCAACATAATCTACATTTAATTCATATTCATGGGGTATTATACAAACAAGTTGAGCGTTTAGAGCACGCGCCTGAAAATGATAGCATTCGTAGAAGCGTTTGTAGCGGCTATTACGACATTTCATAGTCGCTTTCGACAATACAACGTCTAATGTAAAACAGAGTGATTCTGAATTGTCTTGGAACGTTCCATCTGCGAGATTGCTGTAAGGAAACAAAAATGATTTTGTTTTGAGAACTGCTTTGAATAAGCTCGGTTTTTTTTCCGAATACTGTTTAACTCGATGTGATTGTTAAAATTAAGTGTTTGATTCGTATGCTGCCGCAAATTCAAGTGATCTAACACCAAGAATAATCAAAAATTGGAATCAAATTGCTTAGTAAAATGCAAGGGAAGACCAAATCGTGAAACAGTCGTGATTTAAGAGATACCACTAGCGGTGACTATTAGAGATGCTAAAATATTATCTGTTTCGCCACACTTCATCGGCGGGAAGGATGGTTTACTGTTATGGAGGTCGCATCGCAACGCATCGATTGCGGTACAATTACATGACTCGACACCGCGATAATTTACTGTCATTATTCTGTACAGTACATATTTATGTGTCGCATACATTTCTACAGCCTTGCCTCGCGATGATTTAAGACAAATCTGGGCGTATTTCGATCGGAAACAACGCAATAACAATTAATCGTCGTCAGCGGTCGGATGTAAGTTCTTGGAAAACTAAGATTAATTTTGTAGGGAGACACGAAATAATCTCGAGACAATTAAGCTAATGACTGTCTTCGATATAAATTGTATATGAAATAGTTCATATAAAATATTATAAAATAGATAAGTACTTTGTAAATATTATGTAAATAAACTTCCATATCCGTTTTGATATAATTTATATCGAAAGTTATTAAAGAACATACTTACTATAAAACGATTCAGCTGTATACTCGTTAAGGTTGTCAGAGATAATAAACATGGGTTTAATGTGGAATCAATTAATGGGAAGAGCAATCCACCGCGAACAAACACCATAAGTATAGAAAACTAATTACGGTATTTTATTCCTGTAATGGCCGTGAGAGGCATAATATTCTGCATGTTCGAAGACAGCTTTTATTAATTAAAATTTGACGTGGGAAGCTAGCTTAAAGTTCATTGAAATATTTTTTTATACGTTTAAATGAAACATCTCGATCTAGACTAACACACTGGTTCGTGTATAGCATATGGTATGACGTATAAATATGTGCAGTCGTGTTGTCGGTTGTACGTCGGTGCACAAACAACGGTCGCTGCGGCCCACCACAGCGTTCTAGATACATTATTCGCGAGACTCGTTATACTTTTTCATGTTCCCTCGTTATAGTTTAAATCGTGACTGTTTTATAATTTAAGTGCGATATTTATACGGTTCTAATCCTATGGATTTGATTTTATGGTAGATGGTTGTTAAAAACAGAACGAACCTGAGGCGATTTATAAAACAGACAAATTGCAGAATCAACCATGATAAGGGCCACGGTGTCTAAACAGTAATCACGGGAGGTAAATCGTAAAAGTTATCCTAAAACCATAAGATTTTGGTTTCACGGGTTACATTTAGTTCCGGATATCAGTTAACAGTAGGTAATTAATTAATTAAGTAAAAATTATTTTAGAAAGTGGCGTAAATTAAAAATAGTAAAAGTCTTTCCACGCAAAGTCAATTTAATAACTGAGTAATAAATCTGAAAAGCGCAGTATATGGTTGAGTTTATAGACAGTACTCCTAGTTGCGGTGCGCGAGCGCATTCGCCTCACTTTCACACTTTCACTGGGGCGACGCCCCCGCGAGCCGCACGCGCGCTGCACCGACAATGCGACCGAACATTGCAAAACTGATTATTCAACACACACGTTAACAAATTATAATAGAATTGGAACACGACACACTATTCATACGCAATATTCCAAATAACATTGTCGGTTCCCCGTGGGGATTCCACCTCTAAGTGAAATCTCAAAATCTCAGCGTGAAATGTTGACTTTAGTCACGACGTTTCTTCTCCCAAGAGTAAATAAGACTATAATCCAATTTAGATAACTGCAGATTAAATTTTTGGAGATGTTCTTAATGCGGGCAATAAATATTGCGATCGAATTGTCGACTTGTTACTAGTAGGTATAACAGTACATGCTCGTGATGGTCGAGATAAGTATCATTTTAAAATTACACAAAAACAACGAGTTCGACAAAAGGTACAAGCTCAGAGTAGACAATAAGGTTTTACAGTGAATGGGACCATTGAGCAATCAACGGTAAAAATAAGCGAGTAACGCAATGAAGAACAGATTGAACGGTAACAGGGGCAAATAAAAATAATTTGAATCCTTTGTCTTCAGCGCATACACTAAGCTCGAGTCTTGGGCATGATAGCAATCACGTTGTAAAACGAACCGTATTATAATGTAATTAAAATCAGCATTTATGAAACGAAATCACGAGAACACGGCGCACAAACAGAAACGCACATGGCGAGCATATTACAGATAATCGCGATGCATTCGAGTGAACGTCGAATCACGGCATCTCTGAATCATGCCCCCTATCCGTATGTAACCTTGTTTAGTTCGAAGGCTTTTTGTGTACCTATTTATTTTTACTGCATGTCGGCTGCGGTCGGCCGGAGCGGCGTTGCTTCAAGGCCCACTTGTCCCTTCAGTTCTGAATACGGACCCGGTTTACCTCCAAAGATACAAGTTTCATTGCACTACAGTAGCTCTTTTGAGCACGATTATACAAAAAAGGACTACGTTATGAGGAAGGGCGCGCAATAAGAGGTTCTCAAGGGTATAATTGTATCAAGAGTTCAAGGCAAGATTACAGAGATGCAGTTTTAAAAATGTTGAGATCTGCAACTAGCTCCTTTGAAGTGAATTAAATTGTAGACGAGCGTGCATTTCAACCCTGATAGTCAACAAAGATAATTTAGTGCTAGGTGAGAACAATACGATTCAATCATAGCTTACCACTACTTATTGCATTTGTGCAGCTAATTGTAAGTCAAAGCAAATTTTCAATGTAAATAGGAAACGTTTTAGAAAGTACAGCTATTATATTATCTAAACTCGTGTTACGCGCAGTAAACGCTTTCGTTGCACCTGAATTGGAATCGACTTTCAATTACTACGTAAATTGCTGTTGCCTCTGAGACTTTCCACTTCTCTTGATTGTAGAAATATTTTCTATTTAAATGGCCTTTGCCTTTTGTCAAGAGATTTTCAGAATCCAATTTCAACTCCTACATTTATTTGAGAATTTATTCCTCGATCGATGCCAAGCCTTCTATCGAATTAATTGTAGTATACATTTTTTTAAATACTATTGAAATACATTGTTCCTTTGGGCCATGTGAGTCATCGTAATATAATTCTTTCTTCGAACTATGACCGCCGACCATTCCATTCTGCTTATCGATCCTTGCAGTTGGGAATGCAGCCACATGCTATTTTCCAGTAATACGTTCTTGTGGTGCAATACATAATTTGCAGTTCGTTCGTGTGTTAGAAAATACACGTACATTTTGATCTTAATTAGATGGTGCAAGATAAGTACATTATGCAAACAGGTCTTTTGTGTACAGCCGTGGCACAAGGACAATAGTCGTATGAATTGGTTAAATACAGATCATTGTGCTGGCACCGGCATCAAAAGGATCTCTTTGTATACGGAAAACAATAACACACGTCTGTTTGGACCACATGAATGCTAAATAGATGACTTTAATAAATAATCTTTATAGTTCATCGTGTGTCTATACCATCAGATCTATCCGTTCCCATTTCGGTTTTATTTTAAGTTAGCTAGTATCAACATCCCGTTCGACATTGGCTACAAAAACTCGTTTGTTTGGCAATAGTTTCGATACTTGTGGGAAATCGCTTTTGTCAATAGTCTCGAAGCATGCAATAACGTGAATTGTGGCCGATTTGTCATAGTATATTGATGTTGCATCGTTGTGGATATTTATCGTTCAAAGTACAACCGTTCCGTTAACCTGTATAAATATGCTACTGCCAACCTGTCTAGTCCATCCGTTTCGCGTAACCAGTCACGCAGATTGATATTAAGACACAACTGAATTTCTTGCAGATTATCTATGGTCTATGGAAAACTTAGCAAAGCACCTCTTATTTGTTCTTAATCTCTTATTTGCTTTTCTGATAAATATATTTAAACAAGGTGTAACGTATAATTTCAGAGAGTGAAGAGCATTTGACCTTTACGATTTAGCATTTGGACAGGATATATTCCAAAAAGGTACTCAAACAGCTAAAATCGGACCAGAAGAAAAAAAGAACAGTGTTCTCATTTCAATAATTGGACGCGCCTGTTCACTTAATGGTTTAGCCGGACGATGCTAATTGCGTAAGAGGCGTACGTAACGAGGTCTTAATTGGAATGCGCCCCAATTAATGTGGACTACGTTCCGTGCGAGTCCATTTTGGAAATTGGAACGTATGTTTACGCGCTGGTTCCCGGGTGAATGGCCGCCGGTGAAAGTCGGGACGCGGATATGGGTCAGGTGGTCATTTACCCTCAGGTAACAGCCGATGTCGCGTCTCTTTATAAATACTCCGTCGAGAATGGTGTCAAATTATACCTGTATATGTGTTAGAAGTAAAAATTATATCTTAACATTTTCTTATTTACAAATCGTTGTTGTCTATTAGACACGTATACTTTATTTTGTAAAATCTGTGAACTGATGACCTGTTTAACATAAAATTGAATACTGCTAGACTGATAAACAATTTAACTATACAATAGTATTGTTAGTACTCGCATTACTGCATTTAGTCTTACTTTACGGACCGTATCGTTGGCCGGAGTTAAAGCTTTTTGTAACAGTAAACAACAATAACGGTAGATATTAGCATTTATTTGATTTTTTAAAACGACCTCATTTTATAAACAGATTCGTCCTGCTTTGATTTAACTTGACTTTACCAAAATCACGATATCATCACGTCACGTGACAGCGGAACAACATTTCCTATTATTTTGTTATTTAAACTTTTCAACCATCACGTGCGAGGCTTATGCTTCATTTATCGATTGTTGGAGCCTGTTGTAAAGTAACTATTAAATGGGTTGTCTCAAATTTCGAGTGCAGCTCCAAATTCGGCCCCATGCAGCGTCGTAAAAAGAATTGATTAACATAATAGTGATGGTAATTATTCTTTCTGTCCGTTTTTGGAGCCCTCGACCATGAAGCTGTATGTATGGTAAAGGCCTTGGTGCAAGTTACACGCTTTAAGCAACTAATGTTTTTCTTTTACATTTTGAACACTGGTTATTGTGCAGCGTAATTCTTTCCCTAAAAAATCTTAAATGGAATCTTTTCTTTTGATTAACACGGTGGGAAAAAGTGCCGTAAAAACTAGACACTTCCCGCTTCGAGTTTCTTACTTACATCAGGGACTCAAGGACAAAGCGCCAGACTTTCACCTCCCACGGTGCTAGAAGAGAAAGCTTACTTTTTTGGGCAAGTTATTTTTTACCCTCCTTTAGTGGCCGGGCTTCGTATGCGGCTTGTAGCGTCAAGGACAATCCAAAGAAGCTATCTAGATTTAACAGACGGAATTGAGTTATCACAGTAGGAGTGTATTAAACTGAAACACGAAATAAAGCAAATGGTAGCCTACCTTTGAATAGCAAGTGATCAAAGGATAGATAAAAAGCGGATTCCGCGTGAAGGATCGAAAGGATTTGAAACCACTCGTGCGTGCGGCAATCGCTGTAGATCTTGGATAACGATATATTCAATACATCGAGTGATGTTTATCGTTAGACGCAGCTTTTTAATGAGCCTGATGACTGATAGTAAAAAATCTGATCTCGTATCTACGTTAACTTTACACTACAAACGGATGACCGATTTAGTTTATTCAAGGCCGCCAGTAAACGGAACTGTATTCAATACGGACGCTTCATTTGAACAGTTTATTTTAGTGCAGATTGCCACCGTATTTGGAAGGAACCGTGATTTTATTGTAGACATAACGCCTTCCTTATTGCAGTCACGTATTACCCGTAATACGAGTCAAACCTAGGGTCACCGTTTTATGTATTTTCCTCTATTATGTTTACAGCGTCATGATCGTTTAGTCATTTAGTTTTTGCACTCAAAGATTTCGTTTATCAGGAAGATCTGAAAAACCGTTTAATCGTATACTTAACTTTTAGTGTCAATGAGGAAGTAATGCGCATTGCAACATCTTTAACTACAAAATTAAAAATCGCTAAGAAAATAAAGGTAAATTCGCAAAGCTGGTGCACTATGAATCAGAAAAACAAAATACAAGAGGTAGAAGATAAGAGTCACATCAGCAGCTAACAAAGAATCATACAGGAAAGTGGGAAATAGGTACATTTCAGAAAATCTGACGAGAGGTCGGTAATGCACCGTCAGAAAATCGATTGAAAACTCAGTTGAACCAACAAACGGCACAATTTGTTGGAAAGTTAATAGTAAATAATCGACTGTTTGGCGCCAAGAGTTAGAAAGCGTGCTTCAAACCACAGACGATGGGAAATAATTCCTTCATACTTTATATCAAAATAAGTAACGAGAAAATAAACCTCTACCTGCCATAAATAACTCGTGATAACCCACTTCAGTATTACGTATGCTACGCACAGGTACCATTTGTATGCGACGACAAAAACGTAATTACGAACGGGCACACTTAGACATGTCTTAGAAAAAACCAAATGACAGTGATAAAATACAATCACTTTCGAATAGCATACCGTGCGAGTTGAATGTAACTTTTGAATGCAAATGAAAAAAATAAACACAACAAACAACCAGTTTAAAATACGAAGAATTGACACAGAGGTAGTTTTATACAATGAAATGAAGTTGTTACTTTTAAAAATAAATATTCCCCGATCGTCAGCTCAGGTAACGATGTAACACAAAATGGAAAAGAAAAAAGGCCAAACCATAACAAACTATATTTTAAAATGTGGCGCCTCTTTTTAGGGTTCCGTAGCCGAATGGCAAAAAACGGAACCCTTATAGATTCGTCATGTCTGTCTGTCTGTCTGTCTGTCTGTCCGTCCGTCCGTATGTCACAGCCACTTTATTCCGAAACTATTAGGACTACACAGTTAAAACTTGGTAGGTAGATGTATTATATTAACCGCTTTACGATTTTCGTACAAAAATAAAAAAATAATAATATTAGAGGGAACTCCCCATACATGGAACTGAAACAAAAAAATTTTTTTTTCGTCTAACCTATACTTGTGGGGTGTCTATGGATAGGTCTTAAAAAATGGTACTGAGGTTTCTAAAACCATTTTTTCCTAAAGTCAATCATTTTAGAGTAAGACATTCCCAAAGTGCCAAAATGTGTGTCCCCCCCCCTGTAATTTCTAAACTACCAAAGTGAAAAATCTGAAAAAAATATATGTTATAGATCTCAATAAAAACTACCAACCAAAATTGGTTTGAACAAGATACAGTTAGTGGTTTTTGAGATATAGCTCTTTTTCAGTAACCGCAAATTATAACTTTGTTATTCATATATTTGTGTTTTGGCTAATTGTAGGTAATAAGTACGTTTATTTTTCATAGATAATGGAACGGAACCCTTCGTGTGCGAGTCCGACTCGCACTTGGCCGGTTTTTGTAGAAGATGATAGCTTTGTAAGAGGTTAGGCTTACCGTAAGCTCGAGCCTCGGGGGCTTACCTGTAACAAAGAAGGGATTATGTAATAAAAATGCTAAATGTATAATCAGATACGTTGAAATTATAATTTTGAATGGGTCAAAGAAGCTTAAGTGAAATAAACATTTTAACACGATGAGCATACAAAGTCACAGCGCTATGGTTAATGTCAGAGGCAGCGTGGGAACTTTTATAAATATGACTAAGATAGGTCATTATTGTGATACAAATATTTTATATGAACCAGTTTTATATGTTGTAAGCAACTCACGCTTCGATTGATTTATGCAAAATAAAACTCAAGCGCTTATTGGTTTAGTGTGTCAAGTCACGATGCTGCAACCTCTACTAACGATATACCAATTCCGATGAGAGGAATACCAATACCTAGTCAAATGTCGTTAATGGCCATCTAAGACACATATCGTTCATAAGGTAAAGTAGTATAAGTCATCAAATAGCTAAGACGAATGATTTGAAAAGTCAATTTTTTTCCAAAAATATGTCTAAATTTATACAGTTTCTCAATAAAACCGGCTTTTATATTATTTCTTTCAATATCATTCAACCATTCTACCTATCCAACATGTACGAAGAGCAAACAAAACAATAAATTCATAGTAGCGGTTCGGACATAACAATAACTTGGTCAACATTCAAGTGCGCCAACGCCCGCTTTCAGAAGAGTTCGGCTTAAATCAACGTCACAGCGTCGACCGACAAGAATAATGGTGACCATTAACTTTCATCACTTCACACACACGCGAATATTTCAATAAAACCCGGATTTGAATGGGACAATAGTTGAAACATTGCTTTATTGCTTTTCGAACGTCGGAGTAGCGGCCTCCGCAAGTCAATTTGTGTGTGATACGCTGAGCTCATACTGATAGCTATGAGTACGTTCATTTATCATTTATAGAACAGACCTACATGGTTGTGAATTGGTAATGCGTTGTTTATTGTTTCTTTATGCATGCTTTATGGGACATAGATGTCCAAATCAACGTTTGATTAGAACAAGAATATGTTTATTTGGGCACGAATTCAATGTCAAGGTTCATTACCTAGGAATTTATTTACATGGTTTTGTTTACGAGCGAAATCCGATTTGAACAGGCAAAAATAACTAAAATAATTGAATTTACGGCTTTTGTATTACGTTGTAGTAAATTGAATGAGTAACGGTGGTAATTTAAAAAGAATAACGTCGTGAGCTAGCCGAATGAATATTCATGGAACGGAACCATTTGCATGAGTAATTGATAGGAGTAAAACATTACTGTGACAGGTTAATCGTGCTAATTGAACTGGGCGACATTATCTTGGACCAAGAAAATGTTGTATGCATGCATAGCGTTAAATGGAATTGTATTAACGGTATTATAATGTTTCACTTATCTCCAAGTGGACACTTAAGATTTTTTTGTAATTAATTATCGGTTAAGGCGGAGGTTAAAAAGATTAACAGACTACGCTATCCGTTCGTTATTTCATTAGTGAATCGAACAAGAACCGACTGTCCATTTTTATTATCGGCATATTTTTTTTAGTTCTCAAATTGGCATATATTACAAGAACAAGATCTTCACAAATATCCGATTCAAAACGATGCATTCTCGAACTGTAAGCCATTTCCCATCAGAATAATTTAAACATTCTCTAGTGTTTAGGAATTTCATATGCTTGTTATTTTGTTTCAACGTAACATGTTAGACAGACAACTCGTCGGTACCATGTTGCGTTACTAGGATGCATAGAACACAATGAAGCAAGCGTTCACACCAGTTTACATAATATAAGAGGTTGTGAAGACATAACAACTGCTAGCTAGGCTAGACAACAAACTCGACGACAGATATATCGTTCCAAGGAAAACCTACATAAAGCCGGTACGTTTATTGTGAGCTATTATCTTTCGTACATCTGTGTTCGACGCGTGTGAACGACAACATAGGAGTGCATCGCATGACTAATCTACCCTCTTAGCATTCACACAGCGAGCTGAACTTTACCGATAACATGAATCATGCATCGCGGTACAAATGACAGACAACCGGCACGGCCGCTGCTACATAACACGACTCGTATTCTCATGTCTTTATCTAAACTGTTATCTAACACTCGATCATCTGGACGTCACATTCACGTATTGGCGTCCAGCCAGAGATATCATAATAACAGATGAAGATGAAGAGACTGGACTGCATCTCAATGACGTTTAAAAGGCTTTTGTATAATTTTACACTGTCATTTGACCTAGACTGTGCATTGAAAGCGACATTTTTATAACCTGTATAATAGTACTGACCTCAGTGGACTGCCTATCCACCCACACTGAGCAAGTTGCTGAATTATAACCGAGTACGGGCAACATGTAATGTTCTTATTGCAACAATGACTTCCTTACGGGTCTAGGAATTTATCATTTGTATTGTAAGCGGTTAGGATCAACTAAATCTGGTTGCAGCGTAAACAGGAAGTTGAGTCGGAGGTTGATACGCGTTGGATAAATCCTGTTGAAACAGAGTATTACAACAGACTGTGCGGTACATTCTAGAGGCTTGTTCAGTGGGCAATTTATTTATTTTTAGTTAACATCAAATGTTCGTGTATTGTATATTAAAGATGCGCTGGCGCCACCAAGTTTTAAATATAGACATGTCTATGGAAATAAGTATTTAGGTACAAAATCAAATGTTATCATTTATCATCAATTGTCCACCCTTCGTCAATGATGCGCGGCACGCAGTCGTTCAAACGAACAACATCGCAAATCTCATTCATTCCAACACATGTTCAGAGCCACACACACTAACACAGACCCGCTACAGTAACAGTACGTTGACCGCTACTAGTAAACACGTGATTAACACGTGTTATAACGATAAGCACACTTATTTGATTCGCTCACACCATAGCGCTTACGCGCATCGTGCGAAAGAGATGGCTGATCCGGGCACTCATTGGTTACTGCAACGCGTTCAAACGACGTCACAGCGTAGGACCGCGTGCCGGCCGCCATTTTGTAACCAGTGTAGCGTTCTCACGAACTTGAATCGACGCGTGTCTTGTTGCAACTTTAAAAATATGGCTACAGCCTTGACAGACGAGTGGACTGAAGACAAATGCATACAGCTAATACGAGAATTCAGAACCAGACCTGTTTTGTGGGACCAAAAGGATCCGTTATTTTTCAAAAAGACTGTAAAGCCCAAGGCTTGGCAAGAAATAGGGCACATACTAAATATTTCACCGGATAAATGTAAACACAAGATGATTATATTGATGTCGTCCTTCCGAAGAGAAAAAGCCAAGATTATGAATAGCATTAAGGAAACAGGAGGTACACAGGTTTTTTTTTCAGCATTGTTATATTGCTTAATTTAATTTAACTATATGTAGAGAATACAAAATACAATTATTATATCCCTATATTTATTTACTACATTTATTTGTTATTTACAGATCCATCTCAAGCTTACAAAAGTACATGGTTCGCATTTAAAGATATGGCGTTTTTATTGGATAAAGAAAATGAAAGAAAACGACAGTTAATAAATGTAAGTTTTTTCATTTCATTCGTATCACAAATTAATACAATCCTACTAATATTATAATCGCAAAAGGTGAAGGATGTTTGTTCCTCTTTCAATACTCTACTACTGAATGGATTTTAATGTAACTGGACAGTAATATAGCTTATCCTATCGTATGCCGGGAGTGCGGATATATTTTTTTTATTGTCTTATAATTACCGGCGAATTATACGAGCGGTTAAACGTCAGAATAAGTAATTAGTCCTAGACTACTTTTTATATTGGTGAGTGTAGTTGCCTCGGGAAGCGGGGGAAATCGCGGGAGCCAGCAAGTCTTAAATAATTAGCTAATAGGTATACTTGTTCACAATAACGTCTAGCTCGCTTTTGAATATATTCTATAATTATTTTAAGGGTTCCGTACTCAAAGGATATAAAACTGGATGCTATTACTAAGACATAGTAATCCGTCCGTCCGTCTGTCACCAGACTGTATCTCAAGAACCGTGATAGCTAGACAGCAAAAATTTTAGGAGGCTCCCATACAAATGTGATTTTTTATAGATAATATTACGGAACCGTTCGTGCGCGAGTTCGAGTCGCACTTTACTGGTTTATTTTTAAATACATTAACCATGTACTTTTTGTATGTTAAATTATTTGTATACCGTCGTGTATGTAATCTTTTATATGTTTAAAACTATGTCTTGGTTTCAGAGTACTGATGACGACGTGGATGATGAAGATGACGATACAATTTTCCACAATAATTTGATAAGAAACCTGGAAACACCTGTACCGATGAAAAGATGTCGACTATCACTATCTGTGCGAAAAGAGTTAGGCCAGAAACTAGCAGACCTTGAACGAACACGGAGTATTCCAATTCTACAATCAGCACCTGGCCCTAGCCAAACACCGGAAGAAAGAGACGAGGAGATTAAATCATTCACCACATTTATAGGTAACAAAATGAAAAAATATTCAGACATTACCAAAAACGCAGTACAACAAGCGATTTGCGACGTCATATTTAAAGCTGATCAGAATTATTATGAGCCTCATTGTTTTGAAAAGTTTACTATAATAGACGATGAGACAGACCCTCTCAACAGAGCCATATACGATCTACAGACTGATACAGAAATTAAAGTACAACACGATTCAGACAACAGTGATTAGTTGGTAAAAGTGTTACAATCCTAAAAGGTTTAATTTTGATACAATTGATAATAAAGTACATTTATATTCTTTATGTGTTTTTTTTCCTTATTAATATTTAAAGACTACATGACATGCGTGTATGTTCTGCTGTTAACGTTAACATGCAACACATAATGCCTTTAGGCTGGTAAATTTGTAGGGCAAGGGACGGGCACAATGCGGCCAAGGATATCACGTATTAAAAGTAGGGAATCTAATTACTAAGTGTCAACTCAGAGGTCTTGATTTAAAGATGTCGAATTTTACAGTGAATTAATTTTAAGACAGGCAATTTGATAATGTTTACCAAGTACCAATGTATCATGAATACATATTATTAAACATAGATCATTAACATCCTACTTGAGTAACTCAATATTCATTTTAACGGATCTTCTACAAGTAATAATATTTCAATGACAGATTATCTTGCGATGATCAATATTAATGTTAATTGACAACGCTAAAATATGCGTAGAGTGCGATTCAATGGAACTATTAGAATAAAACACAATGGCGTCTTATGTGGAATAGATTAACCGTAATGTGATCTGGTCACTTGTAGCTATAGCCGCGTGTTTAGCTTTAGCGTTAGTGACAAGTTAATAGCTTCCTTCATCATACTCAGTTAAATAGGGACGGGTTTGTTTGTAAAGGCTTACAGTAACTACATTTAATCCGATTAATTCAAAACTAGCATAAGTAACAGTCCATCACAGATTAGTTAAGAGTTTATAACATAAGTGTACGGTTCAGATAGGATATTCAAGCAAAATGGGTTCCCTGGGGTTTGTGTACTTATTTATATTTCTGTTAACGCATTTTGGCACATAATACATTTACGGGTGTTCTTATCTTCTTACTTGTTTGTTCAAATCTGAACATAAGTTGTAACTCCGCAACATTGAAGCCCGACGTGTAGGAATGTTAAGTCGATCACGATATGCCCAGGATTGATTGATCTTTAAAGTGAAGAAGCCTTTCCTGCCACACAAGTTTATATGCGTCAGCTTGATATAAAGCTTAGAGAAATTGCTGCCGAGTGTTGGGTTATTATCATCAAATACATACCCCACATAAACTCTTACCAAAGAAAATTAAACATTTCAATTCACATAAGTTTATTGTTTAATAATTGCAAATTAAATGTCTTACAGAAAAATAAGTAAACCAGTAATTTTATAATTTGTTCCGGCACCTTCGTGCTTACGTGGCTAATTGTATAAGACGTAAAGTTATAATTAATTCATATTCGCTTGGTGTTTACGACTGCGTATAAATATTACGATGATGTTTCAATGCGCCAGGCCCATAGAGATGATTGATTTCATTCTCTGTGTGACTTTTATGTGCAGGTAAGTGTGATATTAATCTTTATTTAACAATGTTCGTCATAAATGGTTTTGTAGCGCAGTATTTATGAGATACTTTAGGACTTAATAGTAGCTGCTTCTATTCATTCAATACGAGTACTCGCTGCGGTTTTAGGGTCACGCGCGAAGTCCTTTAAACCTGTTTATCTACTGAGCAAACTGAATGAGCTCTTATTAGCTAGGCAGCTTTTGTGTCCAGCGTTCCGAAAGTGGAACATCGAATCGAAAGTCCCCAAGTGAGTCAGTTGGGAGCATTTTAGCTCCCCTTCATTACTTAGCAGTCCCGCATTCAAGTTACGCGGGTCATTAAACAATTTCAATAGGACTTTGAAACGCGGTTTCCCACAGATCTAATGTTCCTGGATGCGACATGTTTAAATATTTATAAGGTGTACGTTTAATGTTTAAGAATATGGAGATGATGTTTTGGTAGTACTACGTTAACTGTACGCTTTTCAGTGAGAGTAAGGAAATTGTAATCATAAGGTAGCGGTATAGTGGGCATGGGAACAATAACGGTATGGCTAGCATGATAAACAAGCACGCTTAATTGATTAGATTTGGTGTAAAGGATTATGATAATTAAATATAAAAGAATAAGGAAAAAAATACATTGGTAGAAAAATAATCGACATGCATAAAGCATTTTTTCAGATTGCTGTAGAAAACGATACGTATAAAAGTATCACACTTTAACTTAGCGACCACAATTTTTATTCAAGGTATTACCGGACGCCACCCAGACACATATCCAATTCGATTTATAAAACGTCCATTTTCCGAATATCGATAGTCCTTCCAGAAAGACATTTGTATATCTGAAGAGATTTAGGACATTTTCTCTTATTGAACTGGATGAAAAGGCATCGTGAGATAAAGGAAGCGCTCCAGAAACTGAGATGTGCTTCAAATTCAGAATATCACGAGATACAGATAGATGTTTGTGAAGCCAAAATTGTTTGGTTTTGGATGATCAATTTTGAAAAAATAAAAATGTTTACGACGTTTTCGTTATTCGAGAGCTGATATTTTGCATCATAAAAATATTACGGACTGAATTGGATACCTACATTGTAGTAAGTTTAAAAAATAATCTTTAACCTAAATATTTAGTACTTAACTCATTTCTTTCAATTTTAATCTGAACAGCTTCATGCTAATCCAATTTTTACGTTTAGTACATACTAAAAGGAATCCGCCGACCTCATTTTATGGAAGAATTGGTTCGGAATAAAAAAATAATTAAAACGGCTAGGGGATCGGCTGGGAGGATCAAACCGGAATACATCGTTTAAAGCTTGACCTCTATTACCTGATCGTAAGCAAATTTCGTAACCGGTATACACCCACAAAGCCCTTCTACGTCCGCAGGTGTCCGTTATATAACATCAGTAGGTATAATAATGGTTATATAATAAATTGTATTGAATAAATTAGTGTTATATGGGCATATAGGTACGGTTGACAATAATATATTCTGAGATGAGGACGACGCCCTTCGCCTCAGCCGCGGAGCAACATATGGAGACTTGTCGTGCGCTTCTACAGAATCGAGGCTACATTTATTTTGGTTCAAGAAAACTTGACTATAAACAGCGGACTGCAATCTTTAGTTCTTGAAATTAAATTACATTTTCCAACTTCATGTTGAATCCTCTGTCAGCATAAACATCAAATAATAAGTCTTATAATACTCGAATTATATCTAATGACATAATAACAATAACAGAGTCTACTAACCACTTCTTCTTTTTATTAGACAAGCCAATTTATTTCAATTATTCTTACAACAACAGACAGTATGGGACCGTAATAGCCTATTACTTTGGCGAAACAAGACCAATTACGTGCTAATAAAGACAATTACTTCGACACAGAAAAATTCTTTAAATGTCAGAGCGGTCAGGTCGACCGCATAATATTTCCGCAGGGAGTCGTATCTTGTCAAAAATCTACAACAATCCAGTTAGTAGCAGGACACGCCCTGTCTCGAATATGAAACTGGCAACGGGCACGATCTTCATTACACGCACAAATAACCCCTACTCATAAAGGTCACGAACTAAACGAGTAATGAAAACAGACTCGAGATCTAACAAATGTAACTTATCGTGACATCGCCCACGCATGATAGCATCACACCGACGACAATGGGCTCAAGGAATTGGGCCTTCGGGGACACGTATTCTACTCGGAAACAATTTGTGTATAGCGTTTTATCTAAACTCAGATGTAATCTCAAATTCATTTGAATAATGTACCTATTGTTAAAACCTGCTTGCCCCAAAGGTCTAGGTTATGAGGAAAATATGTATAAAAACATTTGCTGCGTTAATTATGATTGATAAATGAAAGTGTTTTACTGGAAAGCACTCCCTGAAGAATTAATTGCCCCATTACGTTGTGTTCTAATATCCTAGACGGCGAGTTACAATGAAGGTATAATTTGTTGTCATTGTTTTATGACGCGATACGAAGGGCGGAGCCCACTCGGTCATCTATCATAATTTATGAGTCAGCAAAACAATGCGGACTGTTTACATGTGAGACAGTGGGTAATAACAATTGTCTTATTGGTCATCATAAGCTACGTGTTGGGCGCCTTGGCGACGCCTTTATTACACAGATTTATTCTGAGCGAATCAATAAGTCATCGATGATGAATCAGCAAAACTTGTCATCAGGTAATGATGGGGAATCTAATCTCCGTGCACGGATCTTACCTGGTTTAACAACAAATTATTCATACAAGAAGATTGTTAGAAAACTGAGTTTAGACGAGGCAGAATTGAGGTCCAAGTGGGATTACGTTAACGAGCTCATAATAGGATTACGTACTTCGATGTGTCCCAGTTTCGACGGCGCACCGTTACCAGTCAACCCACACCCGTCGGCAGGCTGTGACAATATAATGATTGTGTGTTTATCGGCACAACGCATGTAAGTGCAATAGACATCCAAGGCTCGAGTCATAGACTGTCTAGAGATCGAGCTGATATTTTAATGGCTTCAATACGAGTTCATAATACCAATTGTAAAGCACAATCTTGATCTTGTCCTTCAATCGCTATTGTGTTGTGATTACCTATAAATATTTTGATAGAAGGTGAAAGCTCGTGCATCTGTTATGAGCCGACGACAAATTTGAGTGGAGTACAATAATTTTCAATTCACATCACGCAGTGTAATTGAATGAACGAGCGGCGCGATCATGGACCGCGTGCCATTTCACTCGGCCGTGACTCACGAATTAGAGCTAAGTCGAGATCGTAATTATGCTAGAGTTATTTCGTGCACACCCACTCACCCAGACACGGCTAGATAACAAACGCATCATAAAACACGGTAATTTAATCAGAGCTCAAATTAAGGCCAATGATGAAGAGTCCAATGTTGAAAAGTCGAAAGTCCGTAAAAATGCTGAGTGCGTACCTGATACAGCAAAATGTATTTATTTGTTTACTCGATCGCATTTGTGTAAATCAGCTGTAAATATCGCCAAACGAGCAAAACTCAAGGTTCTGAGATAAATTCTTAGCATATTTACTTTTGTAAATAAAAGAAATATGTGACAAGACGGTGAAACGAGGTAAGAGCTACTGTACAATACCTAGTCAAGAAATAAAATTTAAAACGACGGAGCCAGTCAAAGTGTAATTATGATATTCATACAGTATAACACGGCTTAAACGTTAGGTGCTTTAAGAGCTTGAGCCCTATGTCATTAAAACTAGATATGAAGTAGAGATTAGTTTAGAAAGTGTCGTGCCTCGAACAATAGGCAGAAGTGGAGCAGACAGCGACAGTGTTGCTCTCCAATTAACAAGATAAAGCGAATTGAGAGAAACAGCAGCCGAGTACAAAGATCAAACTAGTAATGAGGTGTTAGAAAGCCAACAATCGCTAGATGCCATCTTTAATATGCGACGCGTAGGCTGATCAGGTAGACCTTACTATAGTGCAGTGAGCACTATAAGATTCATAATACCAAAGATCAGATAAATACCAAAGATTCATAGGGTTCATGTGGGCGGCAGTAGTTATCTATGACGAAGCATCGACATTTGAGAGAAGAATTGCATTCAGTTTCATGTTCACTGTCTTTACCATTTATGTAGATAATGTCAAATATCGAGACAGCTTCGTATAAAAAGATCCAAATAAGGAAGAAGGCTACTAATAATATCTACAAATATTTTGAACGTGTGTTAATAGCAACAATATAATAAAACATGTTTCTCAATTTGCGAATGTTTTTCGTTCAAAACACTTCATTCAGAACTTATTTGGTTGTCTCTTTGAATAAAGCATTTCACAATTTATGGCTGTTAAAATGAAATCATTGCAGTCGGTCATTTCACTTTATAAACAGCATATTGTTATACAGTTGGGTGACCGTTGCGCTCGCGCATTTGTTAGAGGTGCGCCGTCACCGGTCGGCACGCCTGCGCCTCGCTGCACCGCCCTAATTATTTTCGGTGCTTGACTGGCTGACTTTGAACGTCCCACCCTGTTTTGTCTGACCGGATATTTGTATCGGTATTCTTGTACGTCACTACGCAGTACCATACAGGGTTACACGACCTTTTAAAATCCTTAAAGCATTGTATATTTGAACTCCATGTTTTCCATCATAAAAGATTTTTATGTATCCTGTCCGAAATCGAATTGATATGTCACAAAGTATTACGCAAAATGTTATCCAATATAACTACTAAGCTCGTCTTTATTGCAGCGATAAAAAAGATCCCAGTTATTGTGTATTCACGCATTTCGTATATATAAATATGTATATATAAATCGGATTTTGACTCCCAAGTGGCAAGGCATTGTAAATCTTATTCTGCCCGGAAATCACATAAAAACCAAGATCGTAAAACAAAAGCTTAAACAAGTTTTTTTTTGTGAAGAAGCTACTTCATTTAAATAGATCAGTGAACTAGTTTGACCGGCTATTTTAAGAGATGGTTTGAAAAGTTCACCACCCACGATTATTTTCATAAAGAAAAAATTGGACAGCGTAAAAGATAAGTGTAATCCTAATAAGAAGTCGTAATTAACTGCTGTCATGAGCATAATCTGTTGGCACCATGCCCGATGTCAAGCGACAATTTTACATTTTTTACAGAAAGAGTTGAACAACTACGTGTCACGGGGAATTTATTGTAATTATCCAGATAATTTAGGTTCATGATTTCATGATGTTCCTTTCAGAATGTTCTTTTATGAATACTTCACTAAAACTGGACGGAAATAAGCGAGTGAATAATAGCTGTAATTATAATGATATTAGGTAAGGTCTGGCTGAGATGATTATACTAGATGAATTTTATTCAATCATAATCAGTTAGGGAACATCAAAGCAATTATAATTCGTCGGATAACGTTCCCTACGTTATCCTCGCAAATCGGTGTTTTATCACGTCTAAACGGCGGGGCTGAGGATCAACAAAAGGAACATGATGTCACACGCAATTTATAACGACCTTCCGCTGTGGTCACGCCCTTCTAAAAACCTTCACGTAGCGGACAACATTAAAGCATAATTTGTTTTATGTTCTTAATCAAATTTAAATTTCATTCAACGATGTAGATAACACATCATTTTTCATCATAATGTCGGGATGGCAGGTACGAGAGTAAATTTGTTCGTTGCCCGAGAGTAAACGGAAATTAATCAATCTGCTTTCAGCCAAGCGCCAGCGTTCGGCCAGACGTGAGGCGAAATTTCATTAGCTTACCTATAGATAAACAATGACAGATATACGTACAATAGGTGACATGCTGCCAGAGATAATAGTTTCACACATACTGAGTTAAGGTATATATTTATTTGTCTCCTGACTACAGTCAAAGAGTGCAAATAACATGAATGCATTTAAGTTATGTGAATGGGCATGCCAGAGGATATGCGCTCCAGTGCGCCTGCCTCATCAGATGTCCCCTTTGAAAGTCCAACCAAACGAATACCAATTTCACTGCTGCCAACTGGCGCGTACGATGAAATACTGCGAGTACTTTTTAAAGGATGAAATGTTTAATAAAACGTGACGTGAGTTGATGACTTTTCTTACGATACTCCGCTGGATGTTTCATAAGCGACGAACACTTTCACTTGCGGCTTCATAAATCCAGCTACCCGAACGGCTAAGCAAAAACATGATGGCGCATCGAGAGACTTAGGAAATCGAGCGCAACTGAAACTTGTTGGGTAACCGTGCCCCTGTGAACAAGCACACGGCCCAGCTCAGCACATCGGCTTGCACAATGTGAACGATGATACAGAGACAGGAGCTTTGTCACGATTCGTGACACAAACACTGTGAAATATAATACAAGTGGGTTATTTAGAACGTGACCGCACCGCGATACATTACCTTCCATGCTGTGTGGCTATGCGCCCGTTTTAGGATAGAAATGGACACAGACCAAAACTGGTACAAAATACAAAAAAGAACGCACGATGAAACTACGGGATGGAAGTCTACATTTTGGTTCGAAATAATTAAATTTGTGTCGTTTTGAGAATTCCAGAGCGAATTCATAAAATTCCGTTTGAGAGAACAAACTGGATTGGACGTATAAATGTGTAATGGTATTTAGGTGCTTCTGGTTTTACGCCAGAAGCCATTCTCATAAACGACTGAGTTATATAGCCATTTAAAGGAAAGATGTTTACCAAGGATTTTAATGACGGATAAAATATTATGCATCCTTAGTTGAAATCTTTTTGGCAACAAAAGTGCAATCCCTACGACAAACATGGTGCTGCACAAACAAGCCAATGTCAGTTTATAATTTGTTGAGATGTAGTAGATATCCTTATATGTATTCAAAGAAGGAAATAAGTCATCGTGATAGCAGTAGGATTTACATAATAAGTGCGCTGACATCGGTTTCACCTTGACTATTCAACAATACAAAAAACTACTTTTATGAGTATATTCCTACAGCTGTCATGTAACATTAAGCGATAATACGACGATAAATACTTTTATATAATAATGTAATTTGTTTATTGGACATGTGAATACATATTTTCAATGACAGTAAAACCGGATATATTATTAAATAACTTCAATAATAAAAAATATATGTTAAACGCTGCGTAAATAGAAATAATCCCTTCATGAAGCTGTAATAAAGATGCCGCATCCAGATACAGATCTGTTTCAAACTGGAAAGCTCACAGGTGCCGCGATCGCACCTTACATTGGTAACTACTGCGTTGAAATCAATAAAATAACGAAACATCTGTGCGCGGCTACTGTATAATTAATACCTTTATTACTTGGTCGCTTAGTCCCTTTAGCCGATCATATTCACATTCAAAGCCCACGAAAAGCAGTGGAATGTTACTCAACGTCCCTTCTCTAGCAATATCCTTGGCCGGAGCGACCTGGCCCATGCCCTACAGTATTAGCATATACCCACAAACTAATGCGCTACTAGTTGCATAACTTAATTGTGTATATTATGCAACCTATATTATTGTACTGGTATCGGTGAGGATGCTTGTAAACACAGAAAATTATTGAAGATTTCATATAACCTCTGACTAAGGTGCTATCCGTAGGAATTACATTTTATAAGCCTCATGGGTCTGCTGAGTAACTCCTTTAGTTAGATCTTATCAACGATTCCTCTAGAAACGTATTGTTACGCGCTACGGGTTCGGATAAATTATACACACACGATTTTTACACTAACGACACTTTATTTAACTAATTAAACGCTAATTACAATCACAGTAATCAAATAAACACAATAATTATAATCACTAGTCACTTCGTAATCACTGGTAAGCTCACGATATCACTTCACTAGTAGTTCACTGTTTAGCTCTCAAACTAGAACTGACTCACGGCGCTGCCCGCCCTCTATTTATATCGCGAGCATAGATGTCTAGAACCTTCTAAGGACTAGGTAGTGGGAGTAGATCGGTAAGGTTCTAGAACCTTCCAGTAAGTACCCGAAGGTCAATGACCTCAGTAGAATGTTCGAGTAAGTTCTCGGCTATTCTAGAACAATCGAAGCTGTGACCTAGGTTTACTAGAACTTTCTAGACCACACATCGAGAACATTCTACCAAGTACTAATTGTTTCGAGTATTTACTTAACAACATTCTGTCTTACCGACCTACGTAACACTGCCCCCTCCTTAGACATGCTCGCCCCGAGCATCGTCAATCCCGAAACATCGCGTCAATCGATCTACGTGAACAATTCTTGTTGTACCTCAGGCGACGTCGTTGATACCGCTGTTCACC
>NWSH02000601.1:11421752-11445319 GCA_002382865.2 Heliothis virescens | reverse complement strand
TTGACTTGACTGTTTGGCATCCTTTACCGCATCATGATCTTCAATGCACTCCTGCACGAGTGCGAGTTCTTTTCACTGCATCACAACTGGTACATTGGCGACACCAATCCTCACATCCTCTCGATAGTGAATCCAGAAGAAACGTTCTCGAATCTTCGCTAACGTCCGTTTCACACCCATATGCGCTCCTGAACAACCGCTGTGCAACGCTGAATAACTTCTGTACTTTCACTTCCGGTACGACCATCTGCAGGTAGTAGCGATTTCCTCGAGCATTTTCCCGTTTACGACACAGTACACCAGCTTCCAGTACCAAGCTCTCCCACTGTGCCCAATAACTTTTCGTGATTGAACTCATCGCTGCAACCTCACACCACTTGGGTTTAGGGGAATTAACTTTCATCCACTCGAGGATTGGCTTGATGTTCGTGTCACTGCGCTGAGCATCTCGCAGTTTTTCCTGCCATTCGTCAGTAGAACTCAATCCCAGCATCCTAACAGGTACAACTTCCTTAACTTCTTGCTGACAGTGCGCTTGCAGTCTGCACAAGGTCTGCTGTACACTTCATTTTTGACGATCGAGTTGTTTCCGTCATAGGTTTGTGCGTTTAAAAACCGCCAGCCAGTTCACGCATCATTTCAGGCCTTCGTTCCTGGTGTATTCCTTTCCAGCAGCAAGTCTCTTCGGGCATCTCCACCGTAGGTGACCCTTTTCTCCACAGACGTAACACTAAGTCTGTACCTGGACCGGTTGTGGTTTTCTGGAGTACTGCTTTGCACGGGCAATTTGACGTAGATGACCCTTTTCTCCGCAAGTGAAGCACCTGGGACTGTACTTAAAACGGTCACGTACAGCCGGCGGCATAGGTGTTGCTGCAACCTCTCTGACGCGGTGGCTTCGGTGGTCCTGTCTTATTGCCTCCACCTCTAACGCGTGAGCCAAGGCATTCCTCAGAGTCTCGTGGTGCCCAAGACTAACAACGGTCCTAACTTCCAGGTCCCGTATACCATCGACAAATGCCTGCACCAGATTCCTTCGATGAACGCAGGCGTAGACTGGTAGGCTTTTCGAACTAATTTAATTAACCCCGCACCGCGCTCGAACGCTCGACCAGCTGCTTGATTCTGCAGCCTCGACGAAACATCAAGGTGTTCGTCGAGATTACGCCAGCGTCGCCGGTAGCACAGTTGGTGCTGCAAAGAAGCCCGCGCCCGTTAAGAACCGATTCGGGCTGATGATGATGGGTTCGTGACGGTGCAAAGAAGAAGCGCCGTCAGCGAACAAACAAGAACCGCTGCGGCACGCTCCAGCGGAGCCGAACACCAAAATCCGTGCTGCTAAGCGAACACCCCGTGTACATCTCCCGCCTACACTACACACTAAGGCGGAGACATTGTGGAGTACGTGCGTCAGAAGTTGAAGTACGCCCCGAGAGTGCAGCTGCTGAGTCGCGCCATAACGCCAACTTCAAGGCGTTCGTGGTGCGAGTGCCCACATGTTTCCTGCACCTCGTGTTGGACGAGAACTTCTGGCCACAGACGTGGTGTTCCGTCGCTCTGCGGACAAGTGCACTCGAGCGCACAATGACGTAGTGCATAGGAAGTGATACTAACATAATTTTAAGTTTATTTTACTAACAAGATTTTGTATATTACATATATCTATATGTTAGTTTAAGGTATTTATCTATGGCCATTGTGCCTGATAATAAAGGTTTAAATAAAAATAAAATAAAATAATAATTTTTCAATCTCGGCTGCCCACTGTTGCAGGCTCTCGCCAACGCGTTGCACCCGATCCTTCAACTGGCACGGCATGCGCGTTCCAGGTGTGCATCACCGTACCTGGCTTCTATGCCTCAAGCATCTGGCTAGGTGGCATCCTTGCTGATAGTTTCTAAGTAGTTCATAGCCTCGTCGGGAAGGCCCAAAGTAAGTTGGATCAAGGCTTGCTCATTTGTCCACCCACTCGCTTTCTTGGCAGCTTCAAATTGCCTTCTGATGCATTCCAAGAAGATTCCCATCAAACGTCGGCACTTTAAATCCTCGGGCCGCAGGCGCAGCAACTGCAGAGACAGACATTCATCTCCAGCCTTCAAGTTGCTTAAGCTTTTTCCATATCGGCGATTTTAGTTTCAGCCTCCAAATTCGGTTCTCATGCACATCTACCGCCTCTTTAACGTCTTCTATTTCTTATCAAAGGAGGCGCGTAGATCCTTCAACAGGTTAATCTGTTCGTCCTGTCTTCGTTGGGCCTGCTCCTCTTGGCGGCGAGCCTGCTCCTCTTGGCGGCGAGCCTGCTCCTCTTGGCGGCGAGCCTGCTCCTCTTGGTGGCGAGCCTGCTCCTCTCTATCGCGCTCAAGCTTTCCTGGAGCTGGCGATCCCGTTCTTCCTGTCGGGCGGCTTGTTCGGCTCTGTCATGCCGCAGCTGTTGCTGCAGCGCTTCCTGCAGTTGACGGTTCTGTTCCTGCATCATCGCCATAATGGCTGATAAGTCCATTACAGGCGATGGTGCGGATACGCTTGAACTTGCGGCAACTGGCTCCGTTGTCGGCTGATCACTACCAGGCGTCTGCATCCGAGAAGCCTCAAAAACGCCTTTGATCTACATCCTGCTGACGCTGCTGGCTTTCGGGTACGAATACCCTCCATGTCGTCCTTAGGTAGCACCGGCATAATTTATCCCACTTCTGACACAAATTGTTACGCGCTACGGGTTCGGATAAATTATACACACACGATTTTTACACTAACGACACTTTATTTAACTAATTAAACGCTAATTACAATCACAGTAATCAAATAAACACAATAATTATAATCACTAGTCACTTCGTAATCACTGGTAAGCTCACGATATCACTTCACTAGTAGTTCACTGTTTAGCTCTCAAACTAGAACTGACTCACGGCGCTGCCCGCCCTCTATTTATATCGCGAGCATAGATGTCTAGAACCTTCTAAGGACTAGGTAGTGGGAGTAGATCGGTAAGGTTCTAGAACCTTCCAGTAAGTACCCGAAGGTCAATGACCTCAGTAGAATGTTCGAGTAAGTTCTCGGCTATTCTAGAACAATCGAAGCTGTGACCTAGGTTTACTAGAACTTTCTAGACCACACATCGAGAACATTCTACCAAGTACTAATTGTTTCGAGTATTTACTTAACAACATTCTGTCTTACCGACCTACGTAACAGTATAAAATACTAGAGGAATTAGAAGTACAGTTTGCTTCGATAAATCCACTACAGAATAGAAAGAAAAGAAAGGAATAACCAAGCTCAACAATGACAGATTGATCACATTTCAGACATTGGTTCACTTGATTAGCATAAAGCTTTACAAAATGGATTCGTTTTAATTAGTTTCCAATCGTGTTAACAGTCGTTAGTAGTAAGACACACGTGCATTCTAAGATTTGCGTCATAGAATAATGGGATACGAATGAGAAATAATCAAAGGTACTTAGGTACAAGCCTAAAGACCAAGCGAGTGTTGTCATATAAATTGATGTTTATTATACTTTAACATGCAATTTTATAGCTCTCTGTATCTTATCTTATTATGTGGTTATAGAGTCATTCGAATATAACTACCAGTTAGCTTCAGTAAACAAGTTCTAATGATATTTTGACACTACACTGCGACATTCTTCGGAAAATCAATCGTGAGGTTCACAGCTGCGCGATCAGAAAGAATACTTGACATCTCAAGCGTTTACTGTAGCTACGAGTAAAATTTTAACACAATATGGTAATATTCTGAGATCGCACTGTCACAGAATCGCATTCTCGTATTGGAGATACGCCAGATGCTAGAGATATGTCGGATAATTGGAAAAGCTTTACGATTACCGTCTGAAAATTCACACTGCCAGTATTGCATCGATCTGTTCATGCAAGTTGTTAGCATTACACTTAATGATACCGCATTATCCCTGACGGCCTTTTCAATATTAAGTTCAGAATTTGGTTTAACGAGTTTCGATATTAGTTTAGATAAACATAAAAACTATAATGTGTTTTTATCACCACCAAAGTTAACTATATTCCATCAGCCATTCCATCTATACCTATTCATTGTTAGCGAAAAAATATAAACTCGATGGAAACCGTGAGATGGATCAACATTAGTTTTTTTACGGTTTCGACAATTCACACGGCTATAATTTATAAGTCAAACCAAAATCTTGCAAACACAATACCTTCGAAACTTGAAGGTTTTCTTTCACGTAACCTTTTATCGTAACCAAGATACACATTGCCACTTCCAACTTGCTAATTTAAACAGCTATGTCGGTAACTTCGATTTGTCTAGCCGTAATCTCCAGTAAACCAGTAACTCTATGTACTACAGGACGTCTCAGACAGATTTGATTATTCCAGCGTCCGTAATCCTGTCGAGTTAGCCAATTTGATGTGCCTACAATAGACCGCAGTGTGTCGGATCGGCTGTCTCGTCGTTTAGTGTGCTATCCGCATCGCAAACTAGTATTCCCTGAACGCTATAAAATTTACTGAGCATTCAGCACGCCTGGGTGACCGTCCCTAGATCTAATACAATTAAACTTTATTGCCCAAGCACTTCTCATATTAACCGGGTTCGTCTTAATAGCGGTACCAAGTATCTTAAAGTAGTTGGACTCAAGTTGGTAATTACCCTAATTGTAATAGAGAACGTTCTTGTTGTGGCACTGACTGTCGCAGCGCTTATTTATGGACGGATAAAACTGTAAGATCTTCCTTAATCAATCAGATTTTGTTTCCTTAATTCGCTTTGTCACGTCTGTGGGTACATAGGCTTTCAACCAACAGGTTTTAAGTGTTCTTGTTAAGTTTCCTTGTAGTGTGAGTATGCATAGTACCAACTATCCTCCAGCTCTGCTCTGAATTGTTTCATTAAGCTCTATGACGATTCTAAGAGCATTATGAGCATTTAATTGTCTGAATGTTATGATAGTGTGAATGTCCATTTATTTTTTGTAACATCGTATTTACCGCCTCGGAACCATCGTGTGCAAGGACCACCGTGGCACTTTCAAGTGCATAAAATACTTTAGAAAATAAACTCTAAACATATTCAGTGAATACCTTTTATGGGCATTTAGGATAATGCACTCGTTTACGTTGCAATGTTTTGTTACTGTATAACGGTAAATTCTTGCAAGCGGCAAAGCGTGGGCCCGCAGAGCGGAATTCGTGAATTTAAGTATACCACCCGATATTTAAATGTAGATATGTTTATAGAAATAGAATAATGTTCTTAGAATATCGATAAAGTAATAAGGAATATATCTTCGAAGTATAATCGCTTCGCTCACATACGAGCATTCCGAAACAAACGATAACGTTCCTTAGAATATTGAATCCAATCGATTCTCGATTATATGATCGTTTTCCTAGTATTGCACAGGACTACATCTCGAGGTAATGGAAACTAGAGTTATAAAACTAAACCTATGGTGACCAAGGAAGTTAAGATTTAAAGCTCGTATATGCGGCGACTGTAAAATAAGTTTCGAATATTTCCTTGTAACATAACTCCATCCATCAATAGGTTTTTATGTGTTTCATCGGTTTAGATAACGAGAATGTGCAGAATCGATTAGATTTGTCGTACAATTGATGGCTCATATATTTTGTTTATGACTGTTCTGTATAACTTGTGTTGAGTATTCACAAAAAAGTGATGACGCCATTGCGGAAATTGATTTTAACGACTTATTTTGAATAAATTCCTATATCGTGCGAGAGTGCCTTCCCATTAAAGGGTTTAGCTATTACTTACAAGAGATTTAAGGCTTGAATCTCATAATAGATTGCGTTACAAAATTTAAAGCAAGGAAGTATCTTGTACAAAGATAGTGTTGCAGTGCCTGGGAACAATAATAGCTTGTTAATGCCCAGCTCCTGAGTAATGAGCTTCCTCGTTATGCAGGCAGGCAATTGGTTTAATCGCCACGCAACTACAAAGGTAACTATTCACGCTACCAAATTAAAGGTGTGTAAATTATACGCGTATGATATTTATAATATTGAAATAATAGGCACTACATTGTAACTAAACCCTGGGGGTAAATTGTAACTGACCTAGCTAGGTAAAGTAATCCAAAAACTACTTCAAGGTAAGAATTAATCTTATTTTAATCTGTCTATTTTGGGATAAATGTTGCTTAGAAAGAAGGTTAAACGCCAGCTGAATAAGGAAGGTCCTCGAGTGCTAAAACTTAGCAAACAAACTTTCCCTCTGTAATATAAGAAGATATGATTACACACAAAGAAAGGGCTGTCTTGTATATCGCAGGTCTGCTAACAAAACAAACAGTGTTGAGAAATGGGGCCACACGAAGGGCCATACAGTCGAGTACGAAAGTGAATTACACGGCCCAAGGCTGACCGGTCTCTCCTCAAACCAAGTGACCTTTACCACTCGAATGATATCCTCGTTCCCGCGCCGCCATACTATATTGAAATACCAAATTGTGTTGACAACCACTGAAAACTGCTTTAAAGTATCTTCAGCCTTATTGTTAAGTGCAACTAGAGCTTGCAAATCAGCAAAAATAAGTTTGTTGCTCATAAAATAATATTCCATTTGCAACAAGCATTTTTATTGTTTTGAATTTTATTATTAATAGATGTTCCGAAGGTCTTCTTGATATCTCATTAAAACAGCCATCAGTTTTACATGGTCCAGCTAGCAAAGCTCATAATAACTACAAAAACACAAAATACATTAAAAAGATAAATGTGTCATCAACCTAAGACGTTTCATTGCCAAACAATACACAAAATTAACCGGCGAGGTATTAAATATCTGAGCAAAAAATGACAGATATGAAAATATTAATTATAGTTTTGAAGAAACTTCGCCGTCACAGATTGTCAGTCAAGATGTGTAACTTAATAATGATCGTGCACAAAAACTGAATGATCATGATGAAAAACCTGTGCCAAACAAAATAAATAGACTTTATTGATGGATGAGTATTTGAATAATCGATAGGTAATTTAATTGAACGCTTTCATACAAAAAAGTTCGTATTAAGCATAATTGATAAAACATTCGACGAGAAAATATTTAATACACTTCTTGTCGTCAGACCTGGCAGTACAAGGAAAATTACACGTACCTATACTCAAGGAAGATTGAGTTTATTAATATGCAAATATCTGCATAGGAAAAGTTTTTGTTTATTTGCCTCCTTGTAAACCTGGATGACATCTCCAGTAGCCAAATAAAACTAGGAAACCAAACATGATTTATGCCAGTTGAAACCTATGATATTGGTAGAAAAATATTGCCATAGAAGCAAATAAAGCAATAACGTTGTTTCACAGTACATATATACCTACATATCTGCACAACCATTTAGCGGTAACGTGTTAAGTTTGATGTTAGATATTTATTTACAACAAGTAGCAATACCGACGCAAATCATCAAGTTTTCCTCTAACACAGATTCTCGAAAACTACGGTTTAAAGTTTGTATTATAAAACGTGTTAAGATTACCGTCTGTGCAGACGAATTTTAGATTTTAGGAGCAATAAAATCGATTCCAATTTATAAACATAAGATTATTCAGGAAATGTAGTGCTTTCTAATATAAATTTTATTTATTCATTGGAAGCAATGATCCCGACGCATCGGTTAACCAACTCTGCTTTTCAACGTGAGTCCCGTTTTGCTTCCAAATGTCAACGGTTTTAATCGAAGACGTCATAATGAATAAATACATGTGATATTATTAAGGAAAATTGTTCATTGCAGGTACATAATTACTCCAACGCTGATGTATTGTTATATAGCAATTACGCTTATACGTATAAACAAAGAAGTCGTCAAGATTTAATTATAATTTGTGCATTAAAATAATAGTATGTGGCTTAAGATTTTTTCATTAAGTAAATACAATTTTATAAATTAATGTAATTATTTTAATTAACAAGCATTTTCTACGTGATGTAACAGTAAACATCGGCATTTTAATGAGTTGCTTTTCCCAAGAGAGCCAGAAAACACTATCTGATACCAGACGAATGTTTATGTAAAATAAAAGTAATAAACTGAGAATCGACTCATCAAACATAACCTCATTAATGGCAGCATGGTAATATATTTCTGTTGGAACACTAATAATATAATTAGTGAAGCAGCAACGTCGTTTTACAAACATGGAAATCAGTTAAATAGTCCTAAACCAGTTGAGTTTCAAACCGGCACGAATCTTAGTAACGGGTTGGCCGAAATACTTACTTTAGGTAAAACATTATTTAATGATAATAATTCAACGGCAGAAATAATATACAGCGTAGATAACACTAGTTCAGTAAACTTTCTGTTTAACTAGTCACCTAGTTTTTATTGAGCGCGTATCAAAACAATTCCGCGTTCTGAATTTCGTTCGTGCAGTTTTGTCAACGGTTTATCTTATCTGGGCTTTTGTCTTTATCCTGGTGAATGTTGATGATAATGTAAAAGGGGAGCATGGATAAGCCAGCCGTACAACCCACGATACATATTCGATTAGGCACCATTGCCTTCCTAATCGTTGTATAATAAGTGAAATGGTAATGCATCTATCACCACGAACGGCTCGTAACTGTCGTCTTTAGTGCTGAATATTTCCCTTACAATGATACCTATAAGCGCGCTCTTATTAAAATATGAGATGCTCACGAACGCTTCAGAAGCATCGTTAATTGCAGTGATGTTATCAGATTGTAAATGGACGCTAATACTTATCCCCGGCTCATGAACGTCGGCTGACACCTCCGGATGCGACTGGGTTGTACCAGCAATAAAGACCACACGCGACATATATTTAATCAATCAATCGGTAACCCAGTACCTCGTTTGCACCCAGTGCTTATCTACTAACCTGAAATCAATAACTTAACGGGAAGGCGTGTTCCAGCTACATAGACTACTTTGTAAATTATAATCACATAAAATCACGTATATGATTCAATTTCGCGGAATAACCCGGTCGTTTCAATATCGTTTGTAAGGTAACACGTAAATCTTGATTAGAGCGGACACCATAAGGATTGCTATGGTTTACGCGTGTTTTCCTTCTTGTTTGCACGAACTAGAAAAACTATGGCGAGGGGACTAAACTTATTTATTATTTATTTTTAGTTGCATTTGGGATTAAGGGCACTAAGGGTGTGACAATGTTTGTCAGTTGACATAAAAATTTCAACACAGCTTCTGGTTTACATAAGGTACATTTTTAAATGCATGTCCTACTTAGATTTTTTTTATATTCGAATTAGGACTTTTAGATACAAAACATATCAACGCTTTCATTTTCGAAAACTCCTCAACAAACTTGTTTTTAGAAATTGTTATCGGTTAATATGGCACCGCGAGCTAACTGCTGCCATTATGTAAGTTTTCTTCAGCTTAGACGGCAGTGCCTTGGATTTTTTGCTATAAATTCGTGCGAAATAAACGTGAACTCATTATTATGCAAGCGAGGCGTGTCCCAGACGGTGAAAATAGTTACGTCACACACAGTCACGAGAACATGAGAATGAGTGACGACTTTTAAAGCAATTCAACACACTTTTTGACAGTTCGAAACTAGTGGTGCATGTTATGTGTGTCGTTTTAAGTTCGACTTTCAAATATTATTTATCATTCATTTATTCCACATATTATTACATTTTTAAATATTTTATAAATACATATAAAAAAAAACAAAACATTTAAAAATATAAAAATATATATTATTTATATTCTTACACTGCGAATAATTAGCATATTAATTGTGGCTTGCACTAAGTAGATATCAAAACAAACGAAAATGGATAAAATCCTTTCGCTTACTGTAATGGAACTAATTGTTCTTTCAAACATATTCCGAACTGAAATTAAAACCAAATTAGAAACTAAAGCTTGAAGTTTAATCGTCAACTTCGTAGTCCTCGTCCCAAAATTGGAACTAGTTTTGAGACTGAATTTGAAACAAGTTTAACTATACCTTAACGTCCCAATTTGAAACTATTATCAAGACAAAGAGATAATTTTGTTATGAAATTATTCAGAATACATAATTTATCAATTTTATCATAGTTTGCAAACTTGTTTAAGATTTATCATAATATGGACGTATCTTAAGTCATGTTTCAAAATTTATTTCGTTGTAAAGTCAAGAGTACAACTTTGGGTTTATTAATAAGTATGTACCGAGGGACTGCGATGTAATTTTTAAACTGACATTTTAATCACTGGCGAATCCCTTAAATGCTGTATGTAATTGAATCTCGATGCGTTAAGACCAGCCATTGAATTATTGCAATGGTAATTAAACACGTCTGGAGTATATCTCACAGTTTCAATTTGAAATTGAGTCCATACATCGAGCGTGTGGCTCGCAATAAATAGTGGACTCGTAACACGGCTATAAAAGTGGCTAAAAGATACAGGATAACTGTCGAAGTGTCACTTTAATTGAATGTTTATACTTTGTTTGCTGTGGATTTTAATAATGGTTGGCTAGAAATAGCATGGCAAAAAAATATTATTAGATACTGTTTGAGTTGTATAATTAAAAAAAAACTTTATGTTAATAACTTGAGTCTCTAACACAATTCTTAAACCTAATCTGAAACGCACAAACTGCTTATTAAGAGTCATTACATGTTACGATAATCAGCATACGTCTTAATTCTTATAATACCATTTGACAAATGTAGTCAGTATTTTTGCGAGGACATTGCGTGATGTTCCAGCATTGCTATACGCACTTAGACTAATATTTAGTTCGCACATCGTAACACAAGGCCACTCTCGAGTAGGGTTGCCATACGTTCACAGGGAAAGTCCGAAATATAGGTCTTTGTCCTAATTGGGTATTCTCTTAACCCATTTTTACAATGAAATCATGTGCTAATTGCACATGATTTCATTGCGATTTCATTCGCTATAGTTATATGAGAAGTTAATTAATTTCTAAAGAAAGATTTCAAACGAACATAACGAACCGAAATAATAAGAAAACAACAAGTTTCTTATGATGCGAACTTAGTATTCTTTCATTGTTTAGTTTTTTGAAGTTTTGGTACTCCATAACCAAAAAAGTCACGCACAAAGCCGAAAACTACACTTGCACACACTCAGGAAATTATAGGTCCAACTACTATTTGCTTGATTTTATTCAGGAATTTTGGGTTTCTGATCTGGGAACCCTGCTGGAGAGCTACATGCGAAGTTAACATTAACCTCCAAGGGCGCGATGTCTGTCAATTTAATTTTACTACATCGACTGTAATCAAGACGTGGTGCCGCGGGTTAGCTTTGTACGTTATAATTTAGTGGTTATTAAATGGTGTTACTGCGATCTGGTACTTTAGCCCACACAATGTGGTTTGATTCCCATGCCCATATTTAACTGGTATAGGTATGAAGGTACTCTGACTTCAACAGTAAATTATAAAATCTAATTCTGTGTAAATTAAAGGAAAACTGAATTGATAAATAAGTTTTCCTTTACGCTGACCTTTCGCTCACCTCAAAAACCATTATCATCAATTGAATCATTTTCTAACGAGCATAAAACTGATGAGTCACACGAAACTAGTTACACTATTGTTGTATGTTACACCTACAATCCGATCATGATTCGGTAATACTTCAATCTATGGAAAATAATCTATCATGAGAAATAAATAGGTGCATCTTCGCACGTATTTTTTATATTTTNTATATTATTTATATTCTTACACTGCGAATAATTAGCATATTAATTGTGGCTTGCACTAAGTAGATATCAAAACAAACGAAAATGGATAAAATCCTTTCGCTTACTGTAATGGAACTAATTGTTCTTTCAAACATATTCCGAACTGAAATTAAAACCAAATTAGAAACTAAAGCTTGAAGTTTAATCGTCAACTTCGTAGTCCTCGTCCCAAAATTGGAACTAGTTTTGAGACTGAATTTGAAACAAGTTTAACTATACCTTAACGTCCCAATTTGAAACTATTATCAAGACAAAGAGATAATTTTGTTATGAAATTATTCAGAATACATAATTTATCAATTTTATCATAGTTTGCAAACTTGTTTAAGATTTATCATAATATGGACGTATCTTAAGTCATGTTTCAAAATTTATTTCGTTGTAAAGTCAAGAGTACAACTTTGGGTTTATTAATAAGTATGTACCGAGGGACTGCGATGTAATTTTTAAACTGACATTTTAATCACTGGCGAATCCCTTAAATGCTGTATGTAATTGAATCTCGATGCGTTAAGACCAGCCATTGAATTATTGCAATGGTAATTAAACACGTCTGGAGTATATCTCACAGTTTCAATTTGAAATTGAGTCCATACATCGAGCGTGTGGCTCGCAATAAATAGTGGACTCGTAACACGGCTATAAAAGTGGCTAAAAGATACAGGATAACTGTCGAAGTGTCACTTTAATTGAATGTTTATACTTTGTTTGCTGTGGATTTTAATAATGGTTGGCTAGAAATAGCATGGCAAAAAAATATTATTAGATACTGTTTGAGTTGTATAATTAAAAAAAAACTTTATGTTAATAACTTGAGTCTCTAACACAATTCTTAAACCTAATCTGAAACGCACAAACTGCTTATTAAGAGTCATTACATGTTACGATAATCAGCATACGTCTTAATTCTTATAATACCATTTGACAAATGTAGTCAGTATTTTTGCGAGGACATTGCGTGATGTTCCAGCATTGCTATACGCACTTAGACTAATATTTAGTTCGCACATCGTAACACAAGGCCACTCTCGAGTAGGGTTGCCATACGTTCACAGGGAAAGTCCGAAATATAGGTCTTTGTCCTAATTGGGTATTCTCTTAACCCATTTTTACAATGAAATCATGTGCTAATTGCACATGATTTCATTGCGATTTCATTCGCTATAGTTATATGAGAAGTTAATTAATTTCTAAAGAAAGATTTCAAACGAACATAACGAACCGAAATAATAAGAAAACAACAAGTTTCTTATGATGCGAACTTAGTATTCTTTCATTGTTTAGTTTTTTGAAGTTTTGGTACTCCATAACCAAAAAAGTCACGCACAAAGCCGAAAACTACACTTGCACACACTCAGGAAATTATAGGTCCAACTACTATTTGCTTGATTTTATTCAGGAATTTTGGGTTTCTGATCTGGGAACCCTGCTGGAGAGCTACATGCGAAGTTAACATTAACCTCCAAGGGCGCGATGTCTGTCAATTTAATTTTACTACATCGACTGTAATCAAGACGTGGTGCCGCGGGTTAGCTTTGTACGTTATAATTTAGTGGTTATTAAATGGTGTTACTGCGATCTGGTACTTTAGCCCACACAATGTGGTTTGATTCCCATGCCCATATTTAACTGGTATAGGTATGAAGGTACTCTGACTTCAACAGTAAATTATAAAATCTAATTCTGTGTAAATTAAAGGAAAACTGAATTGATAAATAAGTTTTCCTTTACGCTGACCTTTCGCTCACCTCAAAAACCATTATCATCAATTGAATCATTTTCTAACGAGCATAAAACTGATGAGTCACACGAAACTAGTTACACTATTGTTGTATGTTACACCTACAATCCGATCATGATTCGGTAATACTTCAATCTATGGAAAATAATCTATCATGAGAAATAAATAGGTGCATCTTCGCACGTATTTTTTATATTTTACAGCGTACGTCAATCAATAAATAAAACCGATAGCTGTAAAACGAAATAGACGACGCAAATGTAAGCAGTGACAGACATTATCAATGAAGATAGACACGCGACAGTAATATGTCGATAAAGGTTCAACACTACCATTACCCGAGCGTTCACAACAAGTCTACCTTTTCTATTTTGCATCGCGACTAAGAAGTTTCATGAACAATTTATAAAATGCAAATGCAAACAATTAAAGCAAGTTTAATAACTGCGTCTTCACTGTAGCATCAATTTTCTTCTAAGATTATCTACAGTTAAAGTTAGCAACGGGGAAAGGTTGGTCGAAACCTTGCTTTAGAAGCGAGTAAGCACTGAGTTCTTAGAAAACAATTGCCAATTATCCGGGCGTATATTCCCAAGCGCTAGGTTTTTGCAAGAGCTCATACAACATGTCATTCTTGGGCAACGAGCGAACAAATGAAGGGGTAAACAATAAACAATGTCAATCGCACTACACAGCCGTCCTTGGCTTAGTGGTTGTGACAGCGAGGCTGCTGGACTATTTGACGAAGGTTATTCCGTGGACACTGCCAAACTGTCATGCGTCTATTGTTACCAGATATTTTTAGTAGAGTAAAAAGCAAAAAAAGTTCCACCATTTCTATTCTCTTGATTTACTAAAATTATTGCGTGTGAAGCAAAAATGTGGTTATATTTTGAATACCAAAAGAGGTTTGTTTACTTTTCTACCGTTTGTTGTACATCCATTGATACTTCGCTTCCAAGTGTGACCTCTGAGCCCTATTTACCTTCGATTAATAGCGTTATTTGTTATTAAACTACGACTGTAATAATATTAACATTCGAGTGCGATTTGACAACTTCAAGACGATGAGATCATTAAAACTCCACGTATCCGTCAATGTTCAGTAATCAGTTAGATTCAACGTAAATTATTGTCAAACCCAAATCAAACAAGAAAACTTTACATTAGTCGACATTGAGTCTGTTCGAAGGAATCGCTACAGGTTTGCAATCAGGGTGCAGTCCATTGACTTTCATACCAGCAACGACCATCATTATTAAAACGGTTAGTGTACATACCCGGCTCCAATTAACCGTACGCAGTTGTCCGATGGTACGTACCTGAAATGAAAAAGAACCAGTTTACTTATCGATTCTCAGTACAATTAGAAGGCTTCGATTACAAGTCAATTACAGAATGCATAAAAAACCATGACAATGTTGATAATAACGCATCGGAATATTTAATATCGATCGAAAGATTGTGTGTTAAGGCCATCCAGATTTTCATGCGAGAGCTGACATTTTGAATTCTTGAAAACCATAATAATGTGGATATCTGAATTGTGCAATATCGTAATCGTAATATAACGTTGCGAAACCACAGGCGAATGGTACGATACTCTTCGTTGTTGCGGCAGAGAATCGCGCCCGACTTCGTGAGAGGTTAGATTGGTTCGAACTTGCTACTCGGCAGATTCAATTATATTTAATCGTCTCGAGATGACAAAACTCCTATTACTACGGCATCGCACTCTAATATTTTATCGATATCGATGACGTTTTCTATTATCGTTTATCTATTCAGACACGTAATTCGACTGCGTATTAATACAAATTCGATACAAATTACTGAAGCCGCAATAATAAAATATTAGGAATATGTGTAGATGTTTAGACATTTTTATTTGTTATGACGATTCGCTGTGGTTATTTCATTTGCATGAATTAACCAATAACCGGTAACGAAGCATCCGACAACTTAAATGCCGAGTATCGAGATGTAGAAATCGACAGGTGCGTAGGGACGTCACTACCGGTCGCCGGCTGATAAGCGAATGTATGCCGGCCGTTCACCTGCGCCCACTGACACACTGTTTCATCTCTCTCGCTCTCGTTTGTTACTAAGCTGAACAAAAAGAGACATAAGTATGCATGCACGTTCCAGCACAGAAGAACAAAGAACTGCATGAAACAATCCAAACACAATACGTCATGCTACATTTTCAATTTGTGCAGAAAATGCCTGTATTGTGGTAATTAAAGTGACGTTATCCCACGGTATAACAATGTATTCAGTGACATACTACGGAGTTTAATTCGGTATTGTACTCACTGGAATCTCATTTACAGTTTCTAATGGACATGCGTTGCAACTAACTTGAATATACGCGCCAAATATATCGAATAACTATCAATTCTATTGTTTGTTATAGGTGCTAATTAAAAGCTCTATTGTTTCGTATATTTAAAATTCTACATACAACTTTGTATCTTGTTTATCTATTGGTGCTTTAAATAATAAGCAGGTAGCTTAGACTAACCAGTTTATTTTAATGATAGGTGTTTCGTTACATTATTAATCAATTTTATCTTATAAAAATAGAGCAGACAGATGTCGTTATTCTTTGAGTTATAAATGAAAAGCTGAGAAGCTGTGTATTGAATAACTTTGTGCCAATTAAGCTTTTGTCATTGACCGTTGAGACAGCTGCATTAACAAGGTTCCCTTCACGCATACAAATGCCATAGAAACACCAATTACATGTATGAAGGCGTTCGTATATTATAGTATGTTTCAAGAAATCAAAATTGAGCGATTGTATAAATTATTACATTACTAGGGTATACAATATTCTGAATCGCTAACAAGCTGACAGAGAAGCCCTACACGTACAGTTTACCATAATGGGCTAACAGCCCGGCCATCTTTACTTAAATTATAATGTTTGAACTCAATATCTGATTGCTGCATGCCACAATATTAACGTGTCAGAAAGTCTGTAAGATATACACTCGTTACATAAAATAAGTATTACATGAGGCGAAGAAATTGTATTCAACAGCAGACGGACAGAAAAAATAATACAAAGACTCGATATTGGAACGCGAACGAACGCAGCTTACACAGAAAAGGCGCTTACGTAAGGTATCAGGCACCGAAGACATAGATATTTATATCGCAGTCGAAATAGGAAGTGAACTAACAATATCAACCAGTTTTAATTATCAACGTTTAGCTATAGAGTTAATTATACCCGCTCGACCTTGCAAAATTGATTAGGTGCATAAAGGATTAATGGTTGCCCGAATAGTCATGTCAGAGATAAGTAATTAGGCAATGAAGCATCAATCAAAAACATTAGTGTAAGTATAGATGCGAATATAATAAGGTTCACTCGACTAAGGTTAATAATAAATTAATATTTTATTTTGTTCATAAATTGCAGCAGCATTCACTGATAAAGAAAATTAATATAAAAACGATGTACCAATATCGTATAGCAGAATATTTAAAGTCAATTTTGTAAATAGTTGTAATTGAAAGTAACACGCTTAATTAAATAATATTAGCGTTATTGCATTCCATTAAATAAATAACGGTTTGAAGTTTATTTGGTGAGTTGTATTATTATACCGTGTAATGATTACAAGCGAAGTGCAAACAAGTTGATATTTCGAGCTCGTTTTTAGCGAAACTTAACCACAAGTTGCTTAAAGTTAGCCTAAATTCCTTGTTTAAATACTCTGTTTCCCCGTATTTTAGGCTTCCACATAGATGTAAAAAACATAAGCTCAAGATTTAATATAATCGCATTTGCGTTGGATTTCAGTCTGCGGTTTCGTGTTGAAACTTGGCCGGCGTTCAAAAGTGACTAAAGGGAATCCGGATACAGTGGTTTAAGATCTTTTGTGTTCGTGTATTTTAAAAGCATGCATTATCCTTTTTTATCTCTTTGATTTGTCGAATGTGCAAGTAATTTACTACTGCACGAAATTGATTCCCACTGAATAATAAGCGGATTATATAGCTCTAGGATGTATAAATATTAAGATAATCTACTATTAGCAAATAAATGACTGTATCGTGACATACATATTTCTATTAGTCTAACTAATATGTTTAATAATTTTAATTTATTATAGATCTAAGTCAGTTTTATAGTTATGAATAAAATTATGTTCAGAGACATCCAGTCCTCAGTATTTTATAAAACATGTTTGCGTAATCTATTCAATTTTTAAGCATTCTAAGAGGACAACAGATTTCAAAACAAATGTCATACAACATTTTTCTTCGAAGCTGACAAGGTCATAATAATTATAGGACCACGTATCAAAACTACTTACTTATTTACTCTTCAAGTAAAAGCAACTTTCATTTCTGTAGACAAAACAGGAAATAACATGAAAAACAAATACATACATGTATTCTTTTCAAGTGTGAACCACAATGGAAATGGATCATTCAGTACTGAGAGTCGCGCTAACCGTTTAAGATTTCACTTTTACAATAGACCGAAACAGTTCCAAATTAACGACAATCGAGGGACAGTGAAAAGCATTTACGGAGGTAGCATTCACTCGTTGTGTTGTTTGTCACCTATTTGTGCAAACAATAGTAGAAGTGAGCAACGGAAGCGTTTACGGAGCTGGCTAGCGTTGTTTGTCTTAACAATTCCGTACGTGTAGGCAAATAAAGCTTCTGACGTGTGCGTAGGTTATGATTTATGAAGCGAACGGAGAGTATCTTTCGTATCGGGACTTTCTTCTTTGTACTGTAGGTTTATAGGTTAAAATGTTAGAGAAAACATGTCAGTTGGCTTAGATCACACAGAATAATTACTTCGAAAACTACTAAAACGTTAATCAAATCTACTATCTAACTGCCTTTTAAACATTCTCATGATAGGCACTGTAGCTGCAAAGTAACAATGTCGCTTTCAACGTATCAAAAGCATTCGTGCAAATCAAGATAATAAGATAAGATGAAAGCAATTTCTTGATAAATATTATAACAAGATCCCAATTATAACAGGATCCTTTCTTTCTAACGAGCAAGTTAACGGGTTTAATAATTGTAATCACTCTGCTATACATTTAATCAGCATCAAAGCTTGGTCAAGTTAACCTGAATTATGTCCAAAAACAAGTTTTGTTGTAGGTAGCCTAATCGTTGCGATAAATTCAAAATTAGCGTTTGCTAAATTGTTTCAATAATTTCTTGTAACTGTACTCGTCTGCCAGCGAAGCATTAACGAGGTGCACAGTCGCAACCGTTTTCGAAACTTCAGTCGGTTGCCGCGTCGCCGTCGCCGACCGGTGCGCTTGCGCAACTATGGTGCGCCGCTGCGCCGCAGGCACTCGCCGATTCCCACGCGGATTTCGTATAAACAGGTGGTGTTCGAATACAATCATTATACCCGACAAATGTTGCCAATTACAGGCTCCTTTGTAATCTGCTATCAGCCAAAGAATAACAAACTGTTGAAAGTACAATTACAGCGATTGTTAACATTTACAATATGAGCGCATTACAACTAGTAGTTAGTCTGGCATGTAGTTATTACATTACTGAAGGTTAAATAAGAGAATGCGGTTATTTAAATTACCTAAGAACAGATAGTCGTTCTGCATTATAAATATTGTGCCAAGCGAAAACAAATAGTGTTTTGTATTTAATGTGATTTTATTACTAAGGCAGATAAAGATAAAGTCAAAACAGTAGTAAATCCCACAGAGAAACAAGGAAACCCATGTTGTCTCACACGATGAGGATGATTTACAACGCGTATGTTTGTACTGAGTTACAATAGAAGCCAGTAGAGAATTGGATGCAATAAATATGCAAGCTCACGAACTAAACACCTTAGAGGTCACCTGCTGCGCCTACAGATATATTTACGAGTCCGAAGTACTTAATACCACGCCTTTGCCCTTTAAGATTTACATTACATCTAAATAGCTTCGTGAATACTACGGGAGCAAGGCTACTTTTTGTGTTCATTCAATAACGTGTTTTGTTATAAATATTGGAGCACCAGATCGTAAAAAATACCAATATCATAAATCTATTAAATTGATTATAATAAGATGTCTTTTACGCGAGAAAAAAGCGGAGCCATGACGCAGCGTGCGACCGTTATTGCCATTAATGTAATTTAAATCAGGACAAATTCTTTCCACATAAAAGATTAATCGAATAAGAACAGTATGTAGATTAATGCAGCTAGGTGTATTCGATGCCAGCCTAATTACGTCTTACAGTGAGATAGTTAAGGGCAGGAATGCAGCGGCGGCGTAAATTGCACGTCCGCAGCGGTAGGTGAGGTGTGCCGATCGACAACCTTCCATTCTCTAGCAAGCCTGACACCAATGCCGATGGGGCTATTAAATATTAACTAGTAACAATCACTACCTAGTTTAAACTGCAGTTCAAACGAGAGGATATGATTAAATTAACGATGCTTCCCAACTTGCGTAACAACTATTTAATAACGCAAATGTAATATTTGCTCTACAGGCGAACACGTATAATTTTGCGTTTCTCAACTTGGTTTATCTTACACTTTTCAAAACCACACTAAATAAAACTGAAAAATCCTTTACGAAATGTAAATCTGTATTTACGGCAGATGCATAATTTACTTGTCGTAAATCGAACGTCATACCGAGATTATATGACGCTGATATTGTGTATTTTCCCTTTAAAGTTTTGGAATGGAATATAGCACTGTGAGTTTTATGGCAACATAAAACGGTTTCCAAAATCAACAAGCGCAGCAGTCGCGGAGCGTGAGTATTTAGACGTATTGAGTGAAATCGTAAACCTCGTGACCTCAATGAAGACAGTTGGAAGACAGTATTCATTGATTTCTTGAAGGGAAGTTAATGAAACATCATACATGGTTTAAAAGATTTTGTTTATCAGCACACGAGGTCCCTCTGGTACTCTGATAACAGTACTACGCAGTGGATGTAAGTAGTGGGAAGACAGCGACCTTGGTCCGGCACCAGCGACAACGGTCGCACGTCAATCACGTTCTATTAGTTCAAAGCCACATCTATAAAGTTCATTACCTCAATAGGAGGAATGATTTGCGTTCGTTCAACGCGACCTTTTAATTCACGAAGTGGTGCAATTCATAAAAAAATACTGGATAATAGGACTTGCTAATCTCGAAACACTGACAATGAAAATTCTGAGTTTAAATCTCTATTAAATCTTATCTCTTCCGTAAACAAGAAACTAAAGATAGACTATTTTATAAACGGGGAAGCTCTTAAAAGCTCTGCCTTGACACATATTGCAACATAGTGGTAAAAGCAAAATTATCAGCCATAGACATAATCTTGGCTTTCGTCCAAGACAATGTTTCAGATAACGTCACCTAAACGAAGCGAGATGATATTGCAATAATGCCACAAACGAGTACTGTAAATAACAACACCAGCATGAACGATTATGTTTTATGTTTTACAGTCACTGCGACAAGCATATCAAAAATTGCTGTAAAAAAAACAATCAAAGCTGAAGACTAAACAAAGAACAAGAAGTTTTGAAATTATTTGAAATATTGCTTCAACAAAATATGACACTCAATTACTTTTATCAGGTCTCATTAATTCTATGTTCACATTTTGAGTAATTTTGTTACGAAATGTTTGTCAAACAGTGCAATGGTCGAACGAAACGCCCACGCTTCCCTCTTGTAACTTGTTCGTGTCCTATCGTAGTTCACAATCACCTCGCCCTCGCCTCGATTGATAGAAAAACTAGTTCAATCTTGGACAAGGCTGGTAACAACCCCGCTGATGGAGCCATGGCATCGCCTATTATGCTTGACCTACATACACATCGGTATGGCTAACTAGACGACCTGATGCATAAGGCAATCTTGAATAATGATTTATGTTAAGTTTAAGCAAGAGAAAACCATTTTGACAGTCCCACTGAGACCGTTGATGCTAAAGTTAAAGACCGTGCAAGTAAGGTATTTTTTGTTTTTGAGTAAGGTATTTTAATTTTTTGTATTCCAGGGGAATCACAATTCCATAACCTTAAAAGAAGCGGTATTATTTTTCAATAGAAATATTAAGAATTATAATTGTAGTTCAGTTGCAGACCTTGAAGAATTCGTAACAGGAAATAATAGACTATTTCGAAGTTACAAACAAAGACGGTCAAACACGATAGGTAAGTTCCAAGTTCTCATAACAAAATTTCTTTTCTATGTGTACCAAACAACCTTGCATTTGATTGACAATGGCCATCCACAACCGTAGGGCCATCATTCAATAGTTCTATTGTTATACTAATCATTGTAATGAATTAACAATCAATGAAATTAACATTAAAAAAAATAAACCGTTCACATTGGCTGACCTCATAATGGTTTGACTTACAACATATGAAATATATGTAACCGAGTTACAAAACCGCAGAAGGTTGGCATAACTTAACATATGCGCTTGAGATTGATATTAATTACGAAGGTCAATAACATAAGATGGTTTAAATCTAGTCTCAGATGTAGCATATGAATGAAGATCAGCAGTGATATGCAGTATATGATCAGGTTCTGCAATCAATCAGGTTTATAATCAATACAAAATGTTTGGTCCTACACGGGTCACAAACGAGCGCATCGCGTGACCGACAAGTTGACATTTGCATTTCGGTGTGACTAATTACGATTGAGCATCATTGTAACGGTTGTCAAGTTGGTCGGTCATAAATAAAATGATGTTACGTCGTTTACACAATTAAGATTTGATTACTGGCGGGTAACCTTTAAATCAAATTAATGCCAAGGGGCACAAATTAACGGGTAAAGAGGGAGATAAATTATTATATCATAATACCATATTATTCCGGGTGCGTTTATTTATTGTAAGATTAAAAGATTAAAAAGAACTGGTACGAGAAATTATTTATTGATGCGTATGCGCCGCTGAGGCTGAGACGTAGCTGTGAAACCGAATGAGTTAGTCGAACACCTCCACGAGCGACGTTATATTAATAAAATTTATGGGGTAGGCGTTCAAAAGACAGTTCAATTTTATAATGAAGTAGTTCGCGGTCTGTGTTAATTATATTTTCAATTTCACAACGCGCCCGCTGCGCCTTAGGCCACGCGTAACTCGAACCAATTTTGTAAGAGGGAATATTTGCATTAGTATTTAAAGTATTGCTTTCGGATGGCCACACAAATTGATCGTTGAAACATATTTATTGCTGGTCTTAATGGTTTAGTGCAATTTCACTGAGCCGAGATTTATTCATTAATTTCAAGCAGAAACAGCATTCGAAATGCAAATGGAAAGTTACCATAAGCTTCGTCCACATATCAGACTGTTTTCGAACATCAACCTCTTGAAATAACAACCACAGTCGGGGCCACAGCAATGAAATCGACTTTCAGTAGAATAGTGGGCGGTGAGAGTCGTAAAGTTCCGAATTAATCTTCCATTTTGCAAACGACACAGTTCACCTGACACATTTCGTTCCCCGACCTCGGTATTACTGAAGTTTATAGCTAAACAAATGTCACTGGCTCTATAACAAGTGCGGCATACGATAGTCAAATCTGACGTAATGATGGCGTGCATGGAAGCAAGTTAACCGATCAGATCCTTAACTACAGACTATGAGGTCGGTCGACAAACTGCAGCACAAAAAAGGATAAATTGCATTAAAATTGTTAGCGTTGTTAATGTACCGTCTGTCAACTCATAACAATGTTATATTATTAGTGAACACTGAACGCTCACAAGAACTTGAAATAAAAGATAAACGTGTAAAAAAGAAAGGCTTCAACGTTAGGATGAGCATGAAATTATCGAAGAACAAAAAATCTAAGTAGAAAATAGCCTAAGACCGGTGTGGAGGCGAGGCGACGCACAGTGGTCCGGATTTTCAAAAAGGTGGACATAGGATCGAAAATGCATATTTAACTCAACTAAAAATTGTTTCGTATAGGAAATTTAACACTGATTAATACTTATTACTACAACTTTTCAAAAAAACTGCTCCTTCACGTAAAAAAAAAATATCGAAAATAAAAATGTATGGGAGAAAATCTATTTTATTTTTT
>NWSH02000601.1:11392094-11416140 GCA_002382865.2 Heliothis virescens | reverse complement strand
TTTTTTTTACGTGAAGGAGCAGTTTTTTTGAAAAGTTGTAGTAATAAGTATTAATCAGTGTTAAATTTCCTATACGAAACAATTTTTAGTTGAGTTAAATATGCATTTTCGATCCTATGTCCACCTTTTTGAAAATCCGGACCACTGTGCGACGCTACGGCTCGTTTTTCTCTTAATTGGAAGAGAAGCATAGCCTGTTTATGCTTGTTAAACCGAGGAATTCGTTAATTGTAATGATAATAATCAGTCATAAATACACATACGTGAGGTAAAAACAAATAAAGATATTTACTGGACATATTTATCGAACACCTATACATGCGGAGAATTTGCGCTTGACTATAGAGAACTTTATAAATAAAATATTGTCACCATCATCATTAAGGTCGACTAGATGTGAAAATATCAAACAATCGTCTATTTATACCGGTATCACTTAAAAGAGTTCTAGACGGAGTTCACAGTTATAATCCTTAATGACCCGGAAGCCAAACAATAATATTGTGCTTGGGGATTGAGAAGCTTTGATGTAAATAAAAATACTTATAAGGACCGGTCGCCATTGATCGTTATAAACAACTAGCGGCGGCTCTACTCAAATGATAGTTGAATAAACGTTTTAACTGCTACTGTCTATAAAATAACTTCAATTTGTGTATGCTCCCTAGAGCAGAACAGAATAACAGACACTTACTAGAAATCGAGTCTTAGTAACCGCAATGTCAGTACATTTGGCATAAATGTTTACAGTTTAACCACTTTCGGATATTCCCGTATTATGGCCAGAGATTTAATACACACGCGAAAGGATCGTAATCGTAACATTTAAAACAAAACCGCAGATCACGAGGCGTTTGGCGTGGTTAGTTTGCCCTATTTCGTCTACTCACGTTCACATTTAGCTATAAGCCACGTGATAGTGTGACGCATTAGGAAGCGGTTTAGCTCCCCTTCGTAAGTCCACGATTGAGATTAATCTGGAAAATATACTGAACAAACACCAAAAGAGGAATGCGACTAGTGACTACTACATCGATTCACATCCAATCTATAGTGTAAGTGAACCTTGTCTCTAGTGAAACGAAGAGTCATACCGTACTTATTGGATTAGATTTAAATCGTTGGAAATAAAATTGTAAGCATAAAACGAACGTAATAAATTATATAACCGAAAAAGTCAATGATATTTTAATTGTGAAACAGTTGCATAAGACTGAATTAAGAGGAGTTAGATGTGCAACTGTTACAAGGTTCAAATTCATCAACGATTCAGTTGACACTGTCGTCTAATGACGAATAAATAAATCTTGAGCAAGTGTTGAGATCATAGCATACCTTTCGAATGCAAAGGAAGTGTACTGTGGATTCAATTGTTTGCACCGTGCGGGTACTAACAACGAAAAGGACAGCTCCTTTATTCTAGTTGGTGTCGTAAAAGGCGAATTATGTCAATTCGTGTGCCAAGCAGAAGCGTGAAGAGCAGTGTTTGCCAGATGGTAACGAACGGTCCCAATTTACGGGTTGCATGTCGGCTGGCGAACCCATGCAATTAACTTTTACCAGAGCACCTCTAAAAAAAGAATATCACAGCCCAGCAACGAGATTGCTTTTCGAAAATGTAATATAACTAATCCTTTTTACAAAACCACTTCAGTTGAAAGAAAGGAGTAAGTATTCAAACAATAACACGAAGAGCAACCCCAAAAATACTTGAGATTGCTGTCTGCCTTTGGGTAACAATAAAGATGACCCAAGTACCGTATGGAAAAGCTGTAATATGATGATAATAATTTTACAGCTATGGGCTTTTTCTTAAAAATCTGGTTCCCGTTATCGAGTAACAAATTACTTTAGCCGAAAGACAAAGAAAATGTTGAGAAGGCGTAAATTTGTCTTTTAAAAAACTGATAAATTGACGTGGATAAGCACCTCATTATAAATGGTATGAAGCAACGACAATACGTCAGATGGGCTCTGATCGCGCGCACATAATGTTAGGATTAGCTGCACATCTAGTTTCAGGATGAGTAGTTTATAGTCGCAATCAGGCCAGCACGCAAGCTTTACTGATCTAAATTTTCACGATTTATATGCTAAGCTATCATGAGATGAAGATTTAGATAGACAGCGTTTGTTTATAAATAAAGAAACTCTCAAATGATAAATCCTTTAGTGGATTTATCTGTGAAGGGCGCGCTTAAATGTAAATAGGTGCCTTTGTCCAGAACCGGCAATTCACGACTGTGGGATAACAACTTATTATGTCTATTTCACGTAGTGTAAATAAACTAAACAAAGCGTAATTCCGCTATTACTTGCTCCGCATACCCACAAATTGCTGCAAATGTTCACATTCCGAGTAACACTTGCAAATTCTGCTTTAACATTAAATAGCATTAAAGTAACCCGATGCGTGAGAAACAAAGCGTTAAGTTACAAACAAGCCCGAGCTTGGGATGCCCTGTGTTTGTAACGTTTCGAAGCCCTACACTTGTTACCGGACACACTTAACGGTGCAAACTCAACACGTGAACGAAACGCGATACACTCGGTTATACGTTCAGCGTACACGTTATGCAACCTCTGGCAGTGATTAAAAGCTTGACCCAATAAACACGTTAAACAAAGTTCGTGGAACAACGCGGGTAAGTTATGTTCAAATGCAATATAAATCCATCCAAACATGATTTATTTACAACGAAAAGAAATCTACGAAAACGATCGGTGAACAGTCGTTATAAAATGAATGTAGGTGCACACATTTATCACGGGCTCGATCGAAGGGTAACATTGTTCATCAGAGGTCAAAAGCTTTACAAATGATCGTCTCCGCGTTAACCTTCAGGATCCCAGCTGTGGAACTGTTGTTACAATGCAACTAGCGCTTGAGCGGTCACGTCTCAACCATCGTTTTGTTTTCAGTCCAATGCTGGTAAAACAATCGTTTAAGTACTAACTGTTAAAAATTGGACATCGATGGAAATGAGATAAACGAAAAGCTTGTCGGAAAAGTAACGAATTGACGGGAGAGCATTTGCCGGTTGAAGAAGCTGATTTATTGTCTCACGTTAGACGTGTCTCATTTATCACGAACAGTTTTAGCGGCTATGGTACACAAAGGATAATGCATTGCCGATTTAGTAGAATCGTTTATCGAGCTGACATTGACGAATCCGATGAGAGATAATACGCCAGTAAACATTTCGATCCGCTGGAACTCATATGTTTGTATCGGAAACAGTTCAATGAGTGTCTCCCTTGTCGATAAAAACGCAGACTTTAGGGAGCATATTTAACATGTGTCTCTAGTTACAAACTTTTTATTGCTTTTCTTTAGAGACGAAGCCGAATAACCAATAACTTTTACCCCAAAAGAGGGTGTTGCTATTGTAAACCTTAAAAGAATAAACAGTGAATAAACTTTTTTACCATGTCGTTTCTCTCTTTATAATTTGTGGCAGTGATAAATTCAATAGAGAACTTAATGACCGCGTTTTTTATTTCGTCGGTAACTAAGAAGTTTTTAGACCAATAATTTATACGGTGTAGCAATCAGGACTACACATTGACTTTTATTTATTCCAGTATAGTTTCTCGGAACCGTGACGCAATCGGAATAACACAGTTTCTGGTTCTTAAAAATAAAAATTATGATGATTGTTTATCTCGTCGGGTTATCAGCTCTGGAAATACTTATGTAAATGAAATTAAAGTGTCAACAACATAATAAACCAAAAGCTTATAAAACATTTATGTTATGTTGCTCAGACCAGACTTTTTGACCCCGCAGCCTTTATACATTTCCTACAGATTCGCGGAAGTATTCTAATAGCAATAACTTTTCTTGTATCGGTGTTTTAGGAACAATGTTAGTAAAAATAGAGACAGAAGTTAGTCTTGTGGAAGTTAAGCAGTTTGCAAAGGGACCATGTAAAGGGTTCGTTGAAGGGAAGCTAAAGCCGAGTGATATGAACGCAATGATTTGCTGCGGCGATAAATCCACGCGGTAGACGGGGACAGACCCGCCCGCGGCCGCCACGATAAGTGTATCCAATTACTAAGATACCCTACACCGATGTTATACCATCGTGATGTATTACACCATAAAATTTATCGTTAAAAATACTATTAAATCCTATGCCCTTTTTCAATAACAAACACTATTATTTAATCGAAATAATATTGACTTGAAACCGTATTTCTTTTAGGACACGGCAATTTACACAGTTTTATTTATGTATAAAAATATTATATTGATGATAGCAATATAACTAAGCCGAATACTATTGCAAGAAGCAAGTAGTTAATTGAAGAATTAAACTTTCATCTGCCACCCCTACACGTCTCCGACGTCATAAAAAGTTAAAAGACTTTCGAATGTTCGTACAAGTCGGAAATTTCACCTTGTCCACAAAGTATGCATATGCAGTTAACCTTTTTCCCATGGTGCTTCTCGTCTCGTTTTACACAAGAAACCGTTGAGTACTTCTACCCGTCGATAATTAATTCTGTCCTGGGCTACTTATGTTACGACCGAGTAGAAACCGCAGCGCCCTGTAGTGGTCAAAGAACATGTTCGATCGTTCTCGTATCAGTCATTTAACTTTGCTCCAATTTCACTAGCTACTATACTCCAATACTACCGGCAGAACTTCTTGCTTAGATGAAAATTAATTCGTTAATGGCAGGGAGCGGCCTGGATTCCCCTCGTTGAGTAAGTAGTAAGTACAGGTCTCGAATGGTGTATTTTTCATTGATAGTAGCTGCGTATCTCGTGTCTAGCCATCAATTTTGCAACTGAACACTACGTACAATAATGGCACATAATCAGATCGTAATACTACTCATATCTCATTGTGTGGAACTATGAATTACAGAACGAATATGCCACCCTCCTTTGACAGGCACATCCATTACTAGGTCTCTGGGCGTCTTGAGATTAAGGTAATGTTACAGGTATAAAGTGGAAACCTTACGAGACCGGAAACATATTGAAACGACGCATTCAGAATGTACATGAATAACCGCAACCCTTTCTCTGTACATAGGTAGTGTTAAGTAGGGACTTACTGGTGGTTTTAAAGGGCCCATCGAGATCCGTGCGGTTACCGTCAACGGACACCGCGGAAGGGCTCCGGTATCGAGCATTCATAAATCAAGCAGCACATCGCCCCCGGCTGTCTGCCCTGACCCTGCTGCCTTTGTTTACCCACTACGTTACTTTACTGATCACCTTCAGATAAAAGATGTTTAAGAGCACACAATTTAAACGATATCCTGCTGAATATTTATGTTCGTTCGTATCTACTTCGACTATCGACAAAAAACGACATACCCTTTTAACATGAATGGATTCAAAGACTTTTTGTCAGCACTGACCTCGGCGTGTTTTCGATAATCGACGTCACACTCACAACCGATACAATCGCCACCTAAAAGGCCATAATGGGAGTGCGGCGATGCAGCGTCGCGATCGTAATCAACCGAGGCCGGTCGGCCGGTGTGTTGCTCCAGCGTCGCTGGCTGTGTTGTGCGTTTCCAACTTGGTCAGATTGTACTGTTCGCTGAATCGGCCGCGTGCTGATTCAGATCGAGGTCTGCCGGGTCGCTGGGCATCGCAACTCGCTAGTTTGCGATGCCCGCGGATCGATTATCGCGCGTCACGAATTGCTGGCGAATCAAGGTATACACCACACGCAACGTCGATTGTCGCAAATAATCGAAAATCTTTCGAATTTAAATAAACATTTTATTTGCAGCAAAACAATTCAACAGTTTTCCCTAGAGGGATATAATAACATTAACTACTCCATTGACATTTCATTAGCAGTAATTTAGATTCTGAGAATAGCAATGCAACATTATTGTAAGCAAATCTATGGATGGACGATTTCGACTGAGCGACCCTATCTATATATTATCCAGCAACACCACTTGCAAAAGAAACCCCGTAGGAACAAATCAATCAAGCAGATGGGGCACAAACCTCTATGTACATTGTACAGGCATTATCTTCCCAATTGAGGCGATCATGTAACAATATCCATTAACAATCAATCAGGTCCAGTGGATAGCAATTACAGCCTACGGCAAATACATCTTTATATTTGTATAGAACATCGCGCCAGATTATATGGCAACATAATGAAAATATAGTGCAATCATAGACTGATGTCATTTCAAATTGCTTGGCCTGAGGAGGTGAATATCGACGATTATTACAGGGCTTCGATCAGTCCTGTGTGTGTCCGGTATCAGTGATACGTCGATTCCCGCAGGGGCCAACATATTCGTTTATTGTTGTTTGCAAATAAACGGTTTGGTCCATCCATGAGACGCAGAAGTATGGAACTAATGTTACCCGTCATGTACGGTGTCAGTTCGGACGGCTCGCCCGGGGGGTTGCGTAACAGCCTAACAATAGTCATTAGCAATCAATCAGGCCGACTCTGGTGGGTGGCTCGGAAGGCTCGCCTCTAAAATTGGCCCTTGCGGTAACGTTGAGAAACGTTGTTTGCCGTGCTATAACGTGATATAGACATATACTTAGTTACATGCTCGTGATCGATCTGGTACTTTCAATTTTGGTCAGCATAAAACTCGAGCGCCAACCGCACACCTCAACGAGATGATGCGATGAACACAGGGTTTTATCGAAATTGTGGGCAAAGATACGTCGATTGCTGTAGTTGGCGGCACGCGTACTGAACACGTACGGGCAATTGAAAACAGCTCCGGTTATTGCGGGAAATTCAGGGGAATCGAGATGCAATTGACGCTGCCGGCCATACTGCACAATATATTAGACGGGAGTGTCGCTTCTCACGTCACGCTTTTGGCCGCCGGTGTAGGATGGGCTGTGCAGTTAACCTAAACGGAATAACAATTTTGCCCACAGAATCCAAAATTTCCTAGAAGCTGCCATAAAGTCAGTATTTACGGCAAATTTCAAATTCCGTCGTTGAAATAGCGACTGTAAATGTAATTAAGGAGGACACAGCGATATAATGACAACTTTATTATGTTAGGAATCTCCCGGACCTTATGTACTGTGAGGGTTATTAACCTGACGCGTTCATTATAAACGTCCGGTGGTCACGCGTTGCGTATCGAGGTACATGGGATATTGCGACATAAAACTGTACATATCCATAAGTACATTTACCGTAAAAAATATCCAGTCAACGGTTAAGAAATATGTCAACTCCCAAAAACGGAGGATCGCGCTGTGGAATTTTAATCGATGTCATGCTTCGAATGTGGCCCAAGAAGAAAAAAGGTCCGTCCCTTGGCGCTTGGAGTAGGGCATTATCACGCATCATCGAATTCAAAGGATTACCTGTCGAATTTTGATGTTCGAATTATGTAGCTGATTTATTAAACGAAGCGTGTTGTAAGACTTCTTTATATGGCGCGACGACCAGCTATTGCGTCACAAGACTTTCTGATTGATAACTTACAATTAATTTAAGGCATTTAACGTGCCGCTTTTTTGTTGTATAAATACCACGATTTTCCTCAACATCATTAACAACATTTATATTTTTATTCATGCTGTATAAAATGCCCTAAATGGTTTGTTCTTTCTATAGGAGTGGCTTTAATAAAAAGTCATGAATGATGTATAGCATGGCGGTTATCGTTGTAATAGATCCATCCTATTAGTATTGTTTTGTTGGTAGTTTCTTTCGATATAATATCAACAAGAAACAATAGGGCGGTTCATGCCGTCCGTCGCGCGTCGCCCGTGGGAAGATGCGAGATAACGCCACCACAATCGTACTTTCATCCGATCACGCATGATTTAAGTGCGAACAACACTACAATGGTAGCAAACTGTCACGTATGTCACTACATAATAATGGCCTGTATCTTTTGATGGGTACAGCATACTTCACCATTACTTAAAAATATTTCTCAATAACAAGGCAGGAGTTAGGATGTTACTTGGGTGGATACGTAGATATAATCAACTATTTATATGCTCTCAATAAAACAGGTAGCTATCTAAAATAGTCGTAAACACAAGTACCAAAAACCTTGACATGCCGTCCATTTCATTATTAACACTGAAGCAGTTCAGGGCCGCGAAGGCATCCCCTCAAGTTTGTCTACGCAATAAAAGTCGTACAAAGTAGACAAATTCGGTAGGAACACCTACATGACATGACTGCCGTGTGTTGCCGTCGGCGATATCGCCGGGGTCACCGACAACCCCTCGGCAACGACCAAACTGTGACGAGTCACGCCACTCTAACCTCCGATTTGTCATTTTACCTCTATAGTGTGCTGCATTGATTTTTGACAGCATAAAGGACTTGTCAAATGGAATGATGTCCGGTTTATTGTTTCGATTGTAAAATACAACGCAACAAGAAACTAACGCCGTTCAGAATAAAGAAAGAAGTAGCCTAAAAATAAGGGCCTTTCAGATAAACCAAAACGCAGCAAAAGAATTTACAAGTAATATTATAAATAATGTTGTCTCATTAGTCTAGTGGCGACATGCAGACGAATTGAATGTGTTGTAACAGAGATAAAACTGGAATAAATTGTGAAAGCTGACAAACGTGAGAAACTAACACGGAATCTCCGGTTAATTGAGAAAGAAATTCTCTATTCGTATGGATTCCTACAGTAATCAGCATGCGACGTGCTGCTTGATTATCATTAAATAAATCAAATTAATAGTGCACATCCTTTCTTCACAGCTATAACGAGATAAAACCTTTAATTGAACAAATTAAACTTTATCAATTACTTTCATATATTATCTCGTACTGAGTAAAGAGTTCGATAAATAATCGTTAGTAGTTTAATAACTTTATAAATAAAAAGTAATCGAAAGATCTAGATGAGCATTTAAATGGTGAAATCAGCCAGATAAATTAATTATCATGGTCAATCCGTGGGCATCTGAATGAGCAATTGTCTTTATTTATATGACTGTACCTGTAATCCAATATTTATTGCAAGGATTTCGAACACAGTCGTATGAAATGTATTTACAATCCTTTTTAGTTTATGCTTGCCTACATTAATACGCGAGATGCATATTTAAAGCTAAACCAAGCTTGAAAGACGCGAATGCTTATCTGATTCTGAAGTTAAAACAATTAAAAAGAATATCTTATTTTTGCATTTTAGTCAATGCTTAGATGCTTTATTTTATGGATTTATAATTAAAAGAAGTTATGAAAATTCTTAATTGATGAACTTTAATTGAATCGTTAAACATTTATAGACGAAAAGAGATAAAGGTGTCCGGACATTTAGGTATCGTCTTGTCTTCAGAACTGGGACGCGAAAGAATATTAAATCTCAAAAGGAAATAAAGGATGAGAAAACAAAGAGGAAAAACTCAAACAACAAATATCTGTACGCGTAATGGAAACTACTATCAACACCCACTTTTATGTACCGTTGTTTCGCTACAGACTTCTGCCATTAGAGCCTTTTTTCTCTGTCCTTTTCATCCGACATACTGACTCCTTTTATTTTCCTCAATTTGTGAAACTTTTTGCTGATATACGCATTCTTTTACTTTAACAAAAATGCTGAAAATTCCTTCTGGAAATATGAGATGTTTTTGGAAAAGTAGAAATGTTTGAAGACATCACGTGTGTGCAATCAGAAACAATTCTGCACGTGGTGCACGAAAATAGATATTCTGCGCTTTTAGTCCATAAATTTGTCGGCGTGGAAGCGAGGGTTGGTATTATTTAGCTGGAGCTTTCATAACAAACGTTTTAGCTGCCAGTAACGAGCGATAAATCTAGTTTTAGTGCGAGGTCGATCAGTATGAAATCGCTACCGGCTGTGGTTTCACTAATGCGTACACTGCGCAGTAACCCGTTTGACCACAAAGCGCCAATGTTATCTATAAAAAATATACATGACCATTTTTTTACAATATTAGTTGTCTTTATAGCCAACCTTAAATAAGGCGCCACTGGTTATTTTCGTTAAACATTATTGTTCTGCTGCAGCTGCCAAATTTCTAAACAATATTTATTTAAATCGGTTTCCAAAATTACAATGTTTTGCTGAAAACGTGACTTGAAGTCGTACTTCCGTCTGCGTTACTTAGAAAAGCTTGAGCAATATGGCAACAAAGTATTTTTTTAAAGTTCTTACCTAAATGTCTCAATTTTGGTTCAACGAATAAAATCTGACCGCGCAGTGTGTCGTAAAAAACAAGCTCTTGCGTTGTTTCGGGAACGAGGTTGTTGTAACAAAAATCCAAATAAAGTTTTGTGACTATCGAGTATTTATAACAGCGGTCCAGTTTCGACTTTGCCCAAAGCACAAAAGTCATTACTTAGGTAAATGGGACAGCGGTTAGTAACCTAGACATAGTGGCTCGACCTGACCGACGCGTATCATTACTCACCAACATTGACATTTACGAGCGTGTTTTGATTCTGAACGTATAAAAAGTTCTTCCAGCAATTTTTCAAACGACGAAAGAGCCGCTATTTTAATATTATGTATTATTCAAAAACATAGAAAATAAAGTAACTCATTGACACAACAACGATAAGATTGTGTGCTCGCTTTATTGGTATTACGAAAAGCTTTCATTACACGCATTGTTCAATATACAGATGAAATCACCGGAGCCGGAGCGTTCGAAACTCGTCCCAATATTCATTATGTTTAGGGTTTGAATTTCCGTTATCTAACTGTAGGCATTGAACTGTTACGTAACGTATATGATATCACGTTGCGGGGTAAACGATCCGACCTTCCACACGCATCGGTGGACTTTCCCGCAACACGACTACATTAGATACTTATGTTTATAACAAACACTCGCTATCTACAATATCACGGACAGCTTTAACCGTACATGTACCACAAATATTACTTTTTATTCCGTAGTTGACTTTCGTTAATTTAACATTGAAGTTTGTGTTATTCTTAATTTTCTTGTATTTCTAGGATAACATTTTTTTTTAATGTTCCCTCCCTAACGACCTAGCCTCCTGAATGACTAGTAAAGACTGAAGGAAATAAACAATAAAATATAAAAGATAAAGATTCTACTCCAAAATAACTGGTAGTGGGAAAAATCATATTACAAATGTGACATCTAATAATAATTGCACTTACTCTAATAATATTAAAACCGCAGAATAAAATCTTGTCGTTAAATAAGTATATCTATCTATTAAACGGTAACTAACTTTCTCTAAACTTAATACTATACGACTTCTAACACAGTGATGCATAATTTTGCGTTAGATATAACTTGCACGAAGGTTCCTCTGGTTAGGCATTTAATTATAATTCCAGACGATGCGATATTAAATATACATGGAAGCAATTGGCTGCAAAGTTTATTATACGTCAAGCCATGCGTTTGTAGGTCGCACACGCAATGCCGAAGGCAATTCAATTAAAACATCTCATCCCCTCACACTTGTCATAATCTTAGAAAGTCGTCAACGTTAATATGTTGATAGAGCCATTTGTCCGAATGTAAAAATAACAACTGGTAATTTTATAAGCAAACATTTTAGTCTCTGTAACATAGCTATCTGCGCAAACACTCAATCTTTTCTTATTTGATCATCTTATTTCTAACATGTTTGCTTGTTCCACCCGACAACATATTTCCAAAGTGTCAAGTGATTTTGATTATAGTGTTGGGTTAATAAAATAGTACAAAATGATCACTCTCTTCTATTTTGACTAAGCACTGTACTAAACGATTAAATTACGACGACCGCCTGTTTAATTTTAAACTTAACCTTTTTAGAAGCCGCGTGTCCATTCTCCGTAATAGAGAAACGAGCTGAACTTTCCACAAACTATTCCTAAATAGGAATCACGTGTCCTCGGGCCCCCACGTGTCGGGTATCTCTCCTGCAAAGTCACGTGTTCTCGCTTAGGAGCCAGGAGCCAAACCACTGCTATTTCTGTACCCGACTCATCTCTCAATTTGTTACTTGCTGAATAATGACGTCCTTTTCACAAAACATAATTATTCAATAACTGTTTCTTTTAGACGTTGATATATTTCATTATATGCAAGGTAACAATGAACATAATTGCATTTAGAATGTATTATTGGAATGCTTAATTCATGTAATGATAATGAGACGTATTTTCCGTGGATGCATCGGTTATTTATCTATACGTGCACTCGTGTGTTGCTCTTGGCAATCAATCAGTTACTGTTTAAAGCCCGAAGCTAAGCAGATTAACATAATGGCATGCTGTTTATTCCGTTAATGAAATAAGAGATATGCCTCGAACGTCATTATGCATTCTACGTATAGATATAGACGATGATGTTTGTACGAGTAGTTCGTATCTAAATCTCGAATGACCTGAAACACTTCACATCTCAAGGCCAATGAGCCAATTTTCAAAGTGCTTTATCAGGCACTTAGGTCCTTGTAACGTCTGAAAGCCGCGGTCGATCAAATAAGGAAGAAGATAACGGTGACCTCTTAGCATCTGTTATCGCGTGTTGTGTCTTACGGTGATAGCGACGTAATCTCGGAACGGATTCATAAAGCTCCAGGTTTATCTGTCTTTACTTCCCAACTGTTTGATATTCGTTTTACTGGAGCCTTGATAAAAGCCTCTAAATTAATACCGACGTAGCAACATCAGGCGTGTTTTGTATAATTACTGTTATCTTATTTGATTTTAAAGCAAACAAAAATTGTCTTGTCGTGAAAGATAATAATTTTACAAAGCCATTAATTTTGCAAAGAATTCATTCGAAGTTCAAGACCTTAAAGAAAACATAAATACAATTTGCATAGTTTCTTCATGACTAAACCACTCAACATTCAAATTGAGCGTCGTATATTTTAGCTCCAAAAAGAAACTTCATAGCCCAAAATCGATCCTTTGACATCAGACAGACAAGGTTTTATACTGATTAGTGATATTTTTGTCAGTTTTAAAATCACAGATGTTTTAGGATTTGGAAAGCTCATTGACTGAGCACATCGAGGTGACGCACCATCCCGGAGGCATCAGTTGGCGGCACGAGACAGAATCAATCGCGTCGAGAGAGCAGCTAAACAACTTTCTCACAGCTCGCGTATCGACGCGGGACCGGTGCGTACGACTACGGTTGACGACGCATAACGCAAACTAACAGCGTTTTCAGCCTAAACTATGAGCTCTGAAGGACCTTTCAAGAGTCTGATTAGGCGTCACTAAATGGCTTGGTCTTCAAAGTTTTACTCTCGTTGGTAGAACATCTCTGAAACTTGAATTGCTGAAATAATAAACAATTTATAGAACAAAATTAAATATCCCATTTCTATCTAATAGATAAGATCACTAATTAATAAAACTAACAGTCGTTATGACACCAATCTGGCTGCGACAAAAATGACAATTTATTGAAATAAAAACAGCAATAAAATTCAGTCACCTTTTATTAATAAAAAGCGGTTAATCACTTTGTTGTTCATCGCGATTTAAAAAAAAAACGGTCGCGTTTCCTATTCATTGACTTTCACGTTTCACATTCATCAAGTGATCAAAGTAAACCGAGGTTCCTTTGATCTGAGAATCTTTGAGAGATTTCTATGTTTAGAAATCAATATATCTTCTAATTCTCGGATAAGTACTACCTGGATCAATAGCGACGTTGAATGTTTTGTCGCCGGCGCCAGCATAATTTACTCGTAGAATAAGCAATGACAGGTAATTAATGAACGAATAAATGCTATTCGCTCATGTCTTAACACACAGTCGCTAAGTGCAAGAACATCGGGAAACGCAACACTATATCGGCTTTCTCTTGCGACTCGAACAGCTTTATCGGCTCGCGCCCATAGAAAACTGCCAGGGGAAAATTATGAAATCACACCATCGAGCCGCACCGAGCACCGCGCCCGTCGCGGACTTACACAAATGAAACTTTATTTGCTACGCCCGCTTTATATTGTAACGGTTTACTTTCATATATTTATAGCGATATTATTCGCTTCTTCCTCAGCGTGGGCTTGCAGCGAGATAAACTTTCATGAGCATGCAGATACATCTCGCGATTCAAGGAAGTGATCATACCAAAACGAACAACGGAGAAATTGTTATTACTCTGAGGTGGCTGAATTTAATTCTTCCTTAATTAATATGGGCCTTTTGATGTTTTTTATGTACAAAAAAAATACGAACAAAAATAACTGGAATACATCTGGATCATTAATGCCTTTGTGAGTAATGACTAAGTTCAAAAATGTTGATTGTACTTTATCAGTTTTATAAAAGACCGGTTGAACGATCTGTTAATGTGATGTTTTTAAGAGACAAAGAAAAGATTAATTGTTATTTAGATTCAAGGATTTATGTTGTTGTTTTGGTTATTGGACTTATTTTAGTAGATTGGCGATAGTCGAGACAAAAGAAATATTATCTTAATCTTATTAATCAGAAGACATAAATTGAGGGCATTAGAATATATCGTTGTTAGAAATTATGATATGAATAAATCACAAATTACGATCGTGTTGTAACATTTCGAAATAAAACGACACACGATGGAATGGTAATGGAAATCAGCGTGTAATTCTCTATAATCCGTACACAATGGTTAAGATGATTTGTTATTAAAACCGGACCGGTTTGGATGCGTCGAGACCGCATGACGTTCAGCCCTGAATACTTCATTAGATGACTAAACGGAATCGTTAATAAACGACAGAGAGGTGCAATATATAATCAGACACAATACATTTGCACATCATGCGAAGATCTTGTTTGACTTGACGGTCATCCAGAATTCTGCTCTATAATTATTTGGAGCACTCGGTCATTTTAATTTTTTATTTGTACTCAATATAATGAGTAGTCCATAAAATATTCATTAAATGCATTGTGTATTGATATGTTGCGCAATTTATGTCAAGAATAATGACCTATTAAGTACTTCATATCAATCAATAAACAAGTTAATTATTCAATTACAATTACACGGGTCAATTGAAAGCCAGCAGCCTTCCAAACTCGCGCGTTACGTGGAAGCAAGTGAATTTTAATTTTCACCGTAACATAAATCATTGAACATTTAACATTAATCGCGTGAAGACATGCGATTTAACACTGCGCCGATACAAATCGTACGTACGGTCATAAGAAAAATTGTTTTTGTGTTTTTATTTTTCTCATAACGATGATTTGCACGATCCTCTGCAGTACGTCGACCCAGCTGCAGCATCCACCAGAACTTCTAAATTAAATTGTCCATCGGATAGTCGTTTGTCTTCAAATATGTCTCGGCGTGTGAACAAATGAGGATCGCTCATTGTTTCTTTTTTGTGCTAAAAAGGTTCATTAGCACTAACAAGTTTAAAACAAAAGGATTTAAATTATTTTGCTCTGAGTATATATTTATCAACAATTTACCCAAAAATAATGTATTTGGGGCAAACACTCTTGGTTTTTGCGGTAGAGGCTACCGGACACAGTAGTGGTGCTAAACCTGGCATTAGCGTCTCCAATTAAGTAAAGCATTTCTACACACTAATATTGTATGGGCACTAACAGAACCAACGAATTAGAGTTTGAACGGAAGAATAATATGATCATTGTTTGTTACGATACGGGAGCGGACGTGTTTCGTGGCTTTAATCGAATTTTGATACATTTATACGATTAGACATTTAAATTGAACTTTTAAATAAAATTAATGGTACCGCCCAAGAATCCGACCATCCTACAAAGGAACAGGAGATAACGAATCTTTTTTTACTAACTCGTTTGTGAACATAAACAAATCACTGGTTGTAAATCTTTCCCTATCGCCAGTAATATAAAGGCGTCGATCTCCTTTCCCATGAGAACGAACTTTTCTAAGGCAAGGAAGTCAGTTTTCTACATAGAGGAGATCAAATCTGCTCGAGCATATAATATTAATCCGGTGCGGTGCGGTAAGGCGTCATATCTTGCCGGGCGAGTGAAAGCCGCGTGAAACTTCCGAACGGAAGCCGGCTTTCTACCCCGCCTCCTGTCGCGAAGAAAACTAACCCTGTGCAACTACTGCCGCATAGATAGGGCGTTGACAGCTATGCGGTTTACGATCCCATTTAAGTATAAAATGTAATACAACACTAAACTTTCCACGGTACAATGTTGTGAAAAGTATAAGAACCCGTTTCTGAAGTTAATATACGACTGCTGAATCTTTTGCGCTAACTTCCTTACTTTATCGAAGTTTGAATATACTTTCCGAGGTTGCTTGAAAAGACGTTCTTTCTGCACCGCAATAATTTAGTCACAAGTTCTGTAGAACGTTTGAATAAAAATTCTTGTATCATCAAAATCTCTATTGATATTGGATAGCTGCAATGCTTGCTGCATATTTAATATTTAAAGTGCGGCCGTAGCTGCTTCCGCTATCGAAGAGTGTTCGAGGACTCCAATTATTTCCTGCATATTTCAAAATTGGCAGATGTTATGAAGCTTCAATTGTGATTTGCAAGTCAATCACTTTAGACAACCTCTATAAATAAATTAATGAATTCCATGTCATTGCTCTTGCAGTTATTTATAGGTCCATCGTTATTTCAAATTCGTGCTGAAATTATTGTCCTGTATGTCTAACAATGTACATATAGGTATGTTCACTTAACTCCTAAGTACACCTAAATTCGATCGCGTGCGCAAGCGCAGGCCCTAATAGAAAATAAAGCCATACCTTAACATTACGGGCCATAAAGCATTCGCAAACCTCTAGAACGACAAGGAAACAACGTAGAATCAAGCATCGTATGTTCCACGGCTATTACGCGTAACATTGTCTACATGGTGTTATGTTTACCTTACATTGTCGAGACAATAATATACAAGTGGCGATTTTCTATAGCCGAGCGAGCCAAGGTCACCCGCCACGTGCGATCGTCCATTGTATTGTGTGAACATAGTTGCTTGATTTAAATTATTCTACTCTTTTCTGTATTACATGTTTGATGTCGACACAAATAATTTCCTCGAAAATTGGCCTTTGGGATAATTATTTTGGTCATGTGAATACATAATGAAGTGGTCTAGCAATTTGTTTGCGAATGGAAATGCCATATTTGAACGTCCGTGAACGTTTTTTCAATCCGCTCAATTTGTTGATTTTGCAATTTTAAAATTAAGATTAAAGTTAAGGGCACTTGACCGACAACTTGGATGATGTGAAATCAATTTGCATTACATTTTCTCTCCCAAAATGTATCCATAGCATAACATTTCGCAACCAAGCCCCATTTTTCCGGCGTCCTCTAAATCCTAAAAGGTCAGAGAGCGGATCCTAAGTTGGCAATAAATATAAGTTACTGTATCCGCAGTAACGTCACATAATGTCAGTATTACAAAGCTGTGTCTTGTAGCAAGTGTCGCAACGGCAATAAAACTGTAATAATGTCCGCGCAGAAACAGTAATGCGTCGTAATAACGTGTGATATGTGAAGTTGCGTAAACAAATAACTGAATGTACGATAACACTGCGAGATTTATGAGATCAACTCGAATTTGTGCTCCAGATTTGTGGATTACGAAATGTGTGAGCAATCTGCATTGGATGTAGCTACAATTGTATTGTTAGCACATTCTATCATTAATCTTCATACAGATTTTCAGTTTTGATTGTGGATTACATAAGAAGCACATCATTTAATTCAAAAATTACAAGTTAAGTCTTGTAGATACGTAATGTTCTGTGGTCAAATGTAAATTTCAACCATAACAAAATATTTTTATTCTAAACCTAAGCAAGCGAATTTGGGGGCACGGCAGTGCCCCCGCCAAGTCGAGCGCAAAGCAAACACGGCCGTACCATCCTTTACTGGAACCATTTCACCGCATTTTGAGGCCCCTATTTGAGAACCTCTGGATAAGACCAGAACGCAGAAATTTTGGTCATCCAGAAAGCTATAATCACATACTTAAAAACCAGAATTTCAAGTCTGTAGGTGATTTAGTTCCGAAGCTAAGCGAAAGCAAAGTTTCATATTTTCGACACTCACTCACTCATGATCATCAAAATAGAACTAGTACTTCCCATAATCTCAGAGAGCTGAAATTTGGTACAGAGTTAGGGTTAAATGGCCACATAAAGGGAAAACTATAAAAACTAGGATAATCGAAGATCTGGAGTACCTGGTGACCCTGATTAGAAAACAGAAGAGCCCAACCCAACTATTACAGATATTAACATACCGTCTTAGGTTAATGTCAATACGCTCATGTTTCTACAAAAAGAAGTGAAATCCCACCAAAAACATACTGTAAAAAACTAGCCAAGTCTCTATGGAACTGCTTGTTTGTCTCTAAAAAGTAATGAAATCTAGACAAAGTCGTGCTGAGTCTTATGTTTCTTACTGCGATTTTTTTACTGCAACAGTTAATGTGATATGACTGGCCGTTGAACATTCTTTATAAGTAACTGGGTACAAGTCAACGGCCAGTTATATAACATTAACTGTTATAGTAAAGAAATCGCAGTAAGAAACCTAAGACTCAGCACGACTTTGTCTAGATTTCATTACTTTTTAGAGATAAACAAGCAGTTCCATAGAGACTTGGCTAGTTTTTTACAGTATGTTTTTGGTGGGATATGATATTTACGTTTAGGTACGAAAATTGTAGATAAGCGTAGACCGAGCACGCAAATGTAAAATAAAACCTAGAAACTGGTGTTCACACTTCGAATACTGCAATTTAATATTTTGCAAAAAATAACTCCAGCGATTCATAACAAGCGCTAAAGACTATGATTGACAGTGTCTCGAGGATACATAGAGGTTAAATTTAAAAAATATCCAATGAGTGGACTGTAATCTCCGCAGTTACTGCAGTGACACCTGATAAATCTGCCGTCTTGAAACAAAAACGCTTCCAGAAAGAGCGTAGTGTTGAATTACATCTACGTATTGCGTTGGCTGCGGTTGCCAAATTGATTACGAAAAAAAAGAAGCGTATGATATATGAAGCTTCTTGGAATAATTAATAACAGCTTTGAGACAATTGAATATATGAGAATGTGAGCGTGCAAAACACGTGTTACGTATGCAATTTTCGCTGTTTCATGAAAGAGCAATAACCATAAAAATGTTTGAGCAAACATTCGTGACATTGACCAAGACGTCCTTGTGAGCGCTCCACTCTGTTCAAATGTTTAACAAATGGCTTCGTATTAAACGTTTTGAATACACGTAACAAAACAAGATATTAAATTTTAGTTTTCTGAACATTTTATTGAAATTGTAACCGAGAACATTGAACAATGCGCAAATATTTTAATTGAATCCTCACCAATTTGTAACCATTTTTTCTTGTCAAGCAATCTTGGATTGTAATTTAAACTGTATTTGGACATTTTCTAGATTTATCCAAGACACTAAACCTAAATCAATTAAAATCATTTTCTCTTTATTTTAATCATGATCTGGTCAATCAGTATCGCATTTCAAATGATTACCTAACGTATTTATGCCGTGGCCGGTCGAGTTTAGTTAACAATTCGCACCCAAACGTGTCCGTTGCAAACGAGAGCACAATGGTACATGCGTAACCGTCTACCAGCTGTTGTACCACAATAGAGAGCAGCTCTAGAGAGTTACGCAAACACCTCTACTTTGTTTACAAACTATGTTTTGAATTTTCTTTTGCCAGCCTCTTAAGTATCGATAGTTTCCTTATTGTGTTGCTCGTAACTATGATTCATGACAATCAAAGCTTTGTAACGTAACGCGGTCAATATTTTTTCTTTTACATTGTTGCATAATGTGGTTCACATTGTAAATGGTTTCTGCGTACCTACATTTCCAAAGGCACTCATTTAACGGGGCAGTTGTAATTAGCAGTTTTGGTAAGTTAAAAATTAAAAATGGCAAGTTTAATAACTATTTCAGCAGTTAAAACTAAGCAGTAAAGTATACAAAAATGAGTAATAAAAAATAATGAAATGGATCACTGAATATATAATTGAGCAGCAAAATAATTAAATGAGCAGTAAAAATGATTAAATGAGCAGTTACGTGTGGGCAGTAACAAATCGGAATTTGTCGGTAAGAAATCTCATTCTAAGCAATTCTATAAACAATGAGGTAGTAAAATGCAAGTAAGCAGGCAACATGCAAGCAAGCATGCATCATGCAGCAGGCATGATTTCTGTCATGGCTCCGGCGCTACGGGGCTCCGGCGGTCCCACGCGAGTTTAGCGTCGCAGATAGCTTTAACGTTCACCACCTTAGCTTCGGCTTGCTGGCCGGCTGAGCCGGCCAGCCTCAGCCGCGGTGGCGAGTGTTACAACCACCTGCTCCTCAACTCGCGGCCCGCCTCGCCCCTCCGCGCCTACGCGATTTTGAATTACAACCATAGAGGGTAGGGCAGACAAGATGCGTGGAGTCGGATTTACAGCGATTCGTTTTTGCCAATTAAACCTAGTTTATATGACAAACTTTTGGTTATGGAACATGTATTCCGGAAATAAAAAATTTAGGTGACGAAACGGAGTCCCCCTCCTAATGATCTGCTAAACACTATTTTTAATCGAACTGCTCATCGCGTTCATTTTACTGCTCATTATTAATTATTGGATACTGTGGCTCAAATTATTTTTAGAATTGAACATTGTATATAAATAACCCCATACTAATTTGTTTTCTTTTACCTGTCCATAGATTTAACTGTCACAATAAATTAAATCACCGCCATTAAATTAAATAACTCTCATATGTTTTTCAACTGATCAAATAACATCTCGAACATATATTTAAATAACAGCTCAAAAAATTTTTGGTTCCCTTTCCAATTATACCATCGTTTCGACCAATAGTAAAAAAATAGCTAAAAAGTATACTGTATGAATGAGCTATCAATACACGGTAAACATTAGATTTTTGTGTGTTTCGATAATACTATTCGTTATGTTTATAACTAACCGGTATATCGATAACACATATCACAATTTGGAAATAAAACAACACTATTAATCAGGACATGGTTAATTTAATTGTACAAAAAATCAGTGTGCGAGCGTGAACTCATGCCTCACAACATAACACAAACAATATTAAACCTAGATTTTATGTATAGAAATGCATTCACTCAGTAATGTTAGACATTGCCTATTTTTGTTTATAATATAGTGAGGTGTATCGTGTGAGTTTTAAAACAAAACCACCGTTTGCCCACGCCCATATAAATCCCAACACAACAACAGACTTCTTGGGCGTGTTTGTTTTATTTCGATAATACGCGTATACAAGGACGAGGCATTTCCAGCACATACCATATAAACATCAGACGTAATAAGTGCAGCTATTTATCCGATTACACTTATCGTTTGTAGTCAAGCAAAATTCACTAAGACCGTATCTCGACGTATTAAAGAAGCTATTGCTCCCTTCCTTTTCGGATAAACAAAGTTTATAATTCAATGACCCAGGAAGCAACTGTCAAGGTGTTCGTTTTATTAGGTTGCACAACAAATAATGAAGGCAAACAGTTAATACCATCCCTGAATGTACACATTAAAACTGAAATGTTAAAGAAGATAAGGGCGATGTAATAACTCCTCGGTCTTCGCCCGGTCTGTCGTAGAGATAGAAAATAAAAAAAGTGAAGCAAAAACCAATTTATCATGTCGTCACGCCCGCGCCGACAATATAGCAAGAACTAACATACATTAAAAATAAAACGTAAACTAGAAACAGCCCGTAGAGTGTAAAACCCACGATAGGAGACTTGCGTACAACTGGGTACGGTCCATGAATACTTAGTTATATTCACAAATTATCTACATTATTATGGAACTTTAATTTATCTGGCATCACCTATCCGCTTCTACCCTGCATAAACAAAAAGGAACAGACAAACACGCGGAAAAGGAAGAATTCTATTCGCCGGTAAGAGTGCCATGGACTTTACGATACTTTTTTCAACTTCAACATATTAAATGATATTATACTATCATTTATATTCTTTATTCAATAAACGGCAATAAATGTTTTATTAGGTGTAGTTTTATTATTTGGACCTTGACAATGTTGTGCCATAAATGAAATCCTTGGTAACTGAAGCAACTGTCGCAATAAGCAATCCATTTAGAATTTCTGAGCGCATATAACTTACCAGCGAATTTTTTCAGGCACGTGTGGGGTTAAAAGTCTTTACTTCTCGTAACTATCGCTTCAAATTCTAAACGGCCCCTTCTTACAGTTAATAAATTCAGATAGAAGCTAGTAATAAAAGTGTATATCAAAGACATACCGTTATCTTATAGCGGCAACCTGTTTATTGTAAACTACGAGAAAAAACCGGAACTCGGGGTATTCAACACCTTTTTAGTAAACTTAAGTACGTACTGGCAGGGAAAATATAAGTATTTTACCTAACAAGATTTGCGATCGCGGGCGATGAAACGTGATGTAAAGTGCAAATAATGATAGAAAGATGATGAGGCTGTTTTGACGATAATGACTTCAATGACTATGATAATGAATACTGTTCCGTAATTTTATGTCGGGGGGGACGTGAATGATGCAATGGTCAAACATAACGTTGCTCATACGCTTCACGATGTTATAATAACTATACCCTAACAGTCACTTCAAATCGTGGCACGTGACGAATGCTTGTTTTATAAAAGTTTAAAAATTAGAAATACTGATAAGCACATTAAGATCGATAGATTCTTAGATAAGCGCTCTACTGCCGGGTTTTTTAGACCGCTTTGTTTGGTGAACTGAATTTCATGTTAAGACATAATAGTTGAAGAGTCAAGATTAGTGGAATGAAAAAAGTCATCTAGCGGTATGAAACGGTGTTGGCGCGCGACGAGGCGCCACCCGGAACGGCGCGCGCGGTGAAAACCCCGCGGAAACCCTGCATAGTGAGGCGCGCAGCCGCAGCGCGAGACCCGTGTCAGTAGTGTGAAAGCTATATTGCAAACAAATCGGCGAGTTATGGCGCGCCGGCCTGCAACATCATTGCACTCGCTCGTTTTCAACTTAAATTGCAATTGATTTTAATAATATATCAATTGCTATCTTGACTGCGTGCACAACTTCGACAGAAACATTTCTGAACTCTCGTTCAGTTACTAACTGTACGCGAATCTACCGATAATACATTAAATGCTTTGACATTCACGCCTACTCGGCAAGGAAGAAATTTTTTATTTTTAATATCTCTCATTCATTATAACAGACTTTCTAACGTTGAATTGAACACTTTAGGTCTTATCTTCTAGACAAAACAGTAATAAACGGGACATATAAACTCACCGTGTACCAGAATAAAGTCCCCCGTCAGTTTCCTACGTCTAATGGTTTATTTCAAATAAATTAATTATGGAATCTACGGAAACCGATTCGGAGATCTCAATTAGTGGCTTGATAGTGAGAGGCATCCGTGCATGCTCGCTGAGACAATTTTAGTCCAGCTCAAATGGCGGAGCGTAGAAGCACCTGGATGGCTCGAACAACACTAAATTCCACTTAACATATCGCGCTACTCGAAAACGAGTATCTCAGCGCAGTAAACTAGGCTAAATCACAAAATGTTGCGCCGAGGGCTCGCGGCTAACGAATGCCGATGAGCACCCCGTCTTAGACACATCTTCACTGTTTTTGCCATCTGGTTTAAAAAAAAGCAAATAGTGTCAACTCTGTTGTTATTATTCCACCGCATCTATTCACTTTAAGATCTTTGCCCGCGATACAATCTGTTTCACAGCAACTTTCACTTTTTATCGGGCGAAGAAGGACGACGGTCGGCAGTTGTAGCGGGGGGCGAGGTCGAAAACACTTGATTTCGCAGGTCGCGGTGGCCGTTCATCGAGGTGACGATTTCGGAGGAATTGGTCTAGAGCGAGGGGCGATGAGGTTCCGGCGAGCTAGCCTCTTCTCGTTGGTGGGAACAATGGAATAAAGATTAGGCGCGAATATGTTTCGGTTGTATTAATCTCCTCGTCGTTCCGGAACCCGCGCTGAAAAAGGATCGCTCAGCTACGGTCGTAAAAGTCGTGTCAACTCTCTTCTTTTACGCTCAAAGTGCCAACTACTTTTTCATAGGATTC
>NWSH02000601.1:11381790-11392069 GCA_002382865.2 Heliothis virescens | reverse complement strand
AAGCAGGCAACATGCAAGCAAGCATGCATCATGCAGCAGGCATGATTTCTGTCATGGCTCCGGCGCTGCGGGGCTCCGGCGGTCCCACGCGAGTTTAGCGTCGCAGATAGCTTTAACGTTCACCACCTTAGCTTCGGCTTGCTGGCCGGCTGAGCCGGCCAGCCTCAGCCGCGGTGGCGAGTGTTACAACCACCTGCTCCTCAACTCGCGGCCCGCCTCGCCCCTCCGCGCCCACGCGATTTTGAATTACACACTAGAGGTAGGGCAGACAAGACTGCGTGGAGTCGGATTTACAGCGATTCGTTTTTGCCATTAAAACCTAGTTTATGACAAACTTGTTATGGACAATGTATTCCGGAAATAAAAATTTAGGTGACGAAACGGAGTCCCCTCGCTATGATCTGCTGAACTATTTATCGAACTGCTCATTCCGTCATTTTTACTGCTCATTCTATTATTGGACTGCTCAATTATTTTTAGAATTGACATTGTATAATAAAATAACCCAACTAATTGTTTTCTTTACTGTCCATGTTTTACTGTCACAATAATTAATCAACCGCCATTAAATTAAATAACTGCTCAATATGTTTTTCAACTGATCATAATAACATCTCGAATATTTAAATAACAGCTCAAAAAATTTGTTCCCATTTCCAAATTATACCATCGTTTCGACAATAGTAAATAGCTAAAATATACTGTATGAAATGAGCTATCAAGTACACGTGTAAACATTAGATTTGTGTTTCGATATACTAGTTCGTTATGTATAACTAACCGGTATATCGAAACACATATCAAATTGAAATAAAACAACCACTATTACATCAGGACATGGTAATTTATTGTACAAAAATAGTGTGCGAGCGTGAACTCATGCCTCACAACATACACAAACAAATATTAAACCTAGATTTTATGTATAAAATGCATTCACTCAGTATGTTAGACATAGCCTATTTTTGTTTATAATATAGTGAGGTGTATCGTTGAGTTTTACAACCACGTTTGCCACGCCCCATATAAATCCCAACACAACAACAGACTCTTGGGCGTGTTTGTTTATTCGATATACGCGTATACAGACGAGGACATTACAGCACATTAAACATCAGACGTAATAACAAGTGCAGCTATCTTATCCGATTACTTATCGTTTGTAGTCAAAGCAACATCACTAGACGTATCGTCACGTATTAAAGAAGCTATTGCTCCCTTCCTTTTCGATAAAAAGTTTATATTCAATGAAGGAAGCCCAACTTCAAGGTGTTCGGTTATAGTTGCACAAATAATGAAGGCACAGTTAAATAACCCAATCCCTGAATGTACGCATTAAAACTGAATTTAAAGAAGATAAGGCGATGTAATAACTCCTCGTCTTCGCCCGAGTCTGTCGTAGAGATAAAAAAAGTGAAGCAAAAACCAATTTATCATGTCGTCCCACGCACGCGCCGAGCAATATAAGCAAACATACATAAAAATAAAAACGTAAAACATAGAAACAGCCCGTAGAGTGTAAAACCCAACGATAGAGACTGCGTACAACTGTACGGTCCATGAATAACTTAGTTATATTCACATTATCTACATTATTATGGAACTTTATCTGGCATCACCTACTCCGCTCTACCCCTGCATAAACAAAAAGACAGACAAACACGCGGAAAAGGAAGAATTCTATTCGCCGGTAAGCCATGGACTTTACGATACTTTTTACAACTTACATATTAAATGATAATACTATCACTTTATTAATTTATTTCATAACGGACAATAAAATGTTTTATTAGGTAGTTTTATTTGGACCTTGACAATGTTGTGCCATAAATGAAATACTTGGTAACTGAAGCACTGTCGCATAAGCAATCCATTTAGAATTATCTGACCATATAACTTACAGCGAATTTTCAGGCACGTGTGGGTAAAAGTCTTTACATTCTCGTAACTATCTTCAAATTCTAAACGGCCCCTTCTTACAGTTTTAATAAATTCAGATAGAAGCTAGTATAAAAGTGTATATCAAGACACCTTATCTATAGCGCACCTGTTATGTAACTACGAGAAACAAACCAACTCGGTATTAACACACTTTAGTAACTTAAAGTCACGTAACTGCAGGAAATAATAGTAATTTCAACACTAACAAAGATTTGCGATCGCGGCGATGAAACGTGATGTAAAGTGCAAATAATGATAAAGATGATGAGCTGTTTTGACGATAATGACTTCAATGACTATGATAATGATACTTTCGTGAATTTTATGGTCGGACGTGATGGATGCAATGGTCAAACGTGCTCATCGCTTACGATGTTATAATAACTATACCTAACAGTCACTTCATCGTCCGGACGTGACGAATGCTTGTTTTATAAAGGTTTAATTAGAAATACTGATAAGCACATTAAGATCGATAGATTCTTAGATAAGCGCTCTACTGCCGGGTTTTTTAGACCGCTTTGTTTGGTGAACTGAATATTCATGTTAAGCATAATAGTTGGAGAGAGTCAAGACTAGTTGGAATGAAAAAAGTCATTAGCGGTATGAAACGGTGTGCGCGCGCACGAGGCGCCACCCGGAACGGCGCGCGCGGTGAAAACCGCGGGAAACCGCAATAGTGAGCGCGCAGCCGCAGCGCGAGAACCGTGTCAGTAGTGTGAAACGCTAATTGCACACGGCGAGTTATGGCGCGCCGGCCTGCAACATCATTGCACTCGCTCGTTTCACTAAATTGCAATTGATTTATAATATATCATATATTGCTATCTTGACTGCGTGCACAACTTCGACAGAAACATTTCTGAACCTCGTTCAGTTACTAACTGTACGCGAATCTACCGATCATACATTAAATCTTTGACATCGACGCCTACTCGCAAAGAGTAATTTTTAATATCTCATTCATTATAACAGACTTTCTACGTTGATGAACACATTTAGCTTATCCTTCTAACAAAACAGTAATAAACGGCGAATAATAAACTTCAACGTGTAACCAGATAAAGTCCCCCGTCAGTTTCCTACGCTATTGTTATCAATAAATTAATTATGGAATCTACAGGAAACCGATTCGGAGATCTCAATTTTAGTGGGCCTTGGATAGTGAGACGCTCCGTGCATGCCTCGCTGAGACAATTTGAGTCCAGCTCAAATGGCGAGCGTAGAGCCACCTGGACTGCTCGACAACACTAAAGTTCCACTTAACATATCGCGCTACTCGAACACGAGTATCTCAGGCAGTAACTAAGGCTAAATCACAAATGTTGCGCGAGGGCTCGCCGGCTACGAATGCCGATGAGCACCCCGTCTCAGACACATCTTCACTGTTTTTGCCATCTGGTTTAACACTAGTGTCAACTCTGTTGTTATTATTCACCGCACTATTCACTTTAAGATCTTTGCCCGCGATACATCTGTTCACAGCACTTTCACTTTTATCGGCGAAGAAGGAACGACGGTCGGAGTTCGTAGCCGGGGGCGAGGTCGAAAACAACTTGATTTCCAGGTCGCGGTGGCCGTTCATCGAGGTGACGATTTCGGAGGAAATGTCTAGAGCGAGGGGCGATCGAGGTTCCGGCGAGCTAGCCCTTCTCGTTGGTGGGAACAATGAATAAAGATTAGGGGCGGAATATGTTTCGCTTGTATTAATCTCTCGTCGTTCCGGAACCCGCGATGAAGGATCGCTCCAGCTACGTCGTAAAGTCGTGTCAACTCCTCTTTTACCCAAAGGGCCAACTACTTTCATAGATTCTTCCAATTTCGTAGGGGCAAAATCACCACAAGAATTTTCATCCAACAAATCTGCAATTGAATCTGCATCCCAAATTTGCCCAACAGGATCACAAAGACGACACTGACATGAACTAACTGCAGATTCCGCAGGTGAAGCAGCTTCAGCCAAACCAAATCGAGTCGCTTCTAACGCCTCCCCTAATGCCGAAACTCGATACGTTTCCGGTACTGGTTCTGGGTATTCTAACACTTTTACATCCAAACGATAAGGCAATGACATTTCCCGGCAGTAAGTATCCTCATATATTCCATGTGACGAAGTTAAGCCCGACACCGCACAATGATCAACATCACCAAGATCCAAAGCAGCAGCGGTTAAATCGTGCGGTACGATATTATTAGGTTTTCTATCCTTTTTACGTCGTTTTCGTGGTTTGATAATCCTTGGCAACATAGTCTCCGAGTTGGTCGAGCCGGAACTTTCATCGCTCGCGACACTGACCGCATCCGTGTTGTTGTTGCGTCCGCCTCGCGTCGAACGCGCTTGCTGCTGTTGATTGCGCGGCCTGTTTCCCTCGGGTGCATCACACCGGTCTCTAGTGACATGCTCCGCTTGTGCAAGCGGCCGATGGTTGCGCTGCTCCGGTGCAGTGGTGTACTTTCGTCGGTCATGCCTGTTTTGTATGATGAGGGGTGCTCCTTGTGCGTGCATAGCTAACTTGGACACTGGTGTATTCCGAGCCTGCGGTGGTGCACGCCCCGCCATCGATATGAGCGGGGCGCCGAGCCATGCATTCGGATGTGGTACGCCATAGGGCGGATAGTAGGGCGGCGGGAAACCCGGTGCGGTGGCAGCATACTGAGGGCGAGCGGGTTCGCGGCGCCCTAAGGCGGCGCGCTCGCCCGGACTCATCACGCTAAAGGGGGTGTTTAACCCATATTCGTGAAAGTACGTTTCACTGTCACGGTAAAAGTCCGAGTTGCAACGCGATGTCGTAATCGTACACTAACATCTGAGGCGAGTAGCGGAATGCGCGCGTGCTATCGCCGCGACAGTCGGCAGAATACTGGAGTGAATGAGTGCGGTGCGAGCCGGCGGCGGGCGCGAGTGTTGAGTGGGAGCGCCTCTGACTCGCCGAGCCACGCGCCTATCGTTTGTGGCGTCGATGCACCGGAAAACTTTACAACCCTAATCGCTTTACAATTAAACCGCTCGACATTGTTTACTTTCCTTGCGGTGCTCGGAAAAAAGAAACGCAAGTTTTAATTGTTAATTTAAATGGTAACGAAGCAGATAAAACTACAGCTGCATTAAACAGTTACGGCGTTTTTTTATGAAATTGTTTTTATGTATTTATTTTATCGCACGAGCTCAAAGTAAAAATATACGGTTTTATGTAAAAATTGCAATTGCGGCGTATTGTTATAAAACCAAATTTATGTATTGAAATAAATCTCTGTAAAAGTACTTACCGCTTTCCTGGGACAGTTTAAGGGGCAGCGTTATCTTACCTGTAACAATAAAACAAGGACTATTAAAGTGAAACACCGACACATAAGGAACTTAGGGTGTCCTTAAAGTGGCATTATAAGTTTTACGTTTTAATGATAAAGCACCTTAGTAAAATTCATTTATTGGGCAGTAAATTGTTTCGAAAACTGCTTTACATGAATGGGTGTTTAATGTTTAATGGAACACTTTCTTGCCAAGTGACAATGTGTCGAATAAAATAAATTCAACAGCCTTATGGATCATTAAAAAGCTTGATACAGATACTTAAAAAAATCGTTTATAATTTTACCGTAACTTGGACGTGGAAAATGAGCTAGCGTTAGCGGCAACTTCATAACCCAAACTTCGGTCATCAGTGCCCAAACTTTATGCGCGAAAGACTTTATTTCTAATGCATTTGTTATAAACTCTTCGTATACCTTCAGTTTCATGAGCCTTTTAATGATTATATCTATTTTCAACACTTCGAGTCACGATTTCCTATCCTAGAGTCCTAAATATTGTTTCATAACTCATATTTTATTTATCATATGAAATGAAACTAAAACTCATATAAAATTATTAAATCATCCTTATTTGAAAAAATAATCGCTTTATCTAAAACCTAGGATCCTCAAGCTGCATCAAAAAGGTTCTATGAATTAATCCTCTTTGTTATTCATGCCCGTGACGTGTCCGTAACCTCTGAAGCCTTAACGTTTGTGCCAGAGGGACGGTGAAAGTGAACTGCATGAGTCAGACCTCTCTCTCGATAAACGTCAGCTTTGTGCATATTATCGTGCGTCTCCGCGTTTAGCTTGCGTACTGTTGTGTGCTTAACTGATAGTTGGAAGCTAATTTTCATAAACGTTTACGGACTAATTTTTATGAAACATTAACATAATGCATAAACATAATGCCCGAGTGTGAAAGAATCATGCCAAAAGATAATTTCTCTTTCTAAAAACTGAAACTATCAAAACAACAGCACACGCAAATTATGAAAACTAAAATTCAAATTAACAAACTCAATCAAAATGGAAGTCGTTAAAACACTTTATATGCACACTTAGCACGCGATAGTACCACTGTACAATATGCAGATATACATATGTATGTAGCATTAAACATAAACATATAACAAGGAGAAGTTTATTCGAGGCGAATAATGAAAGTTAGGTGAATCTGATGCGTACACGGTACATCGTGTAATTGTCGTAAACAATTGTTTTGTAAACTTTATTGATAGCATCTTGGTGAATGTAAAATCGTAAAGAATATGTGATGATTTGTTACTATTAGCAGATAAACCGCTTCAGGCCACGCTAAATTGTTGATACAATGTAGTCATAGAGCTAGAAGCCTCGCAGCTTCGAAACATCAATAACTAGAGTTTCTTTTATTTGGTTTCTACAACAGCGGCCGCTGAAATAGATTAAATTTTATAAAGCTTCGCTATTGCTTCGATTAAGATATTTATTAATAGCCTGCTTTACAAAGAGTGATAACTAAGAACACTTTTCTTAAACCATTTGCTTAATAATGTAGAAACTAAAGTCTCTACGTATTAGACGTGCCTTTTTAGATTTAATCTCCAGTAAAAGATCTCACAACTTTTACAATATTCATTTATTTTCAAAGTTCTTGTGAAAAACAGCTGAAGGTAACTATTCTCGTCAGCTGATCCTATTTGTTAAGGTCTAGTGAGTCGGACAAAGAGGTCAAATATAGAAATAGTCTAACATATAATTTTAATACTGTGTTTGTCATTGTCACAGGAATAAAGACGTAAAAAAGTCAGATATCACGCAAATGTCGACCCTACCTTGGAGGGTTGAAATGAAATAAAAAATGTAGCATTGTTGATTTGGTGTATTTTTAATGGGAACAAATATAACGACCACCAAAAAATGTTGTGATACCCTTAGATCTATCACCAAAAAAATTTACTTAACACCAAAAAAATAAAGTCTAAAATTGCAATAGTACTACCTATTTTAGTCACAACTTGACTTTAAATTGTATTCGAACACCAAATATAGTAAATGATCACCAAATCTTAGCGACCAAATTAATGCGCTATTTCTCCCTAAATAAACCACTGTGATTACCATAAAATGTAGGCTTATTACCAAATAAAGTATTATGTTGCCATATTTCGTTATGTTTCCAGCTTTAATGACAGAAACGGATTGCTGTAAATCCGACTCCACGCAGTCTTGTCTGCCCTACCCCTAGAGTGCAATTCCAAATCGCGTAGGCGCGGAGGAGCGAGGCGGGCCGCGAGTTGAGGAGCAGGTGGTTGTAACACTCGCCGCCGTGGCTGAGGCTGCACGGCACCGCCGGCCAGCAAGCCGAAGCTGCGGTGGTGAGTGTTAAACCTATCTGCGACGATAAACTCGCGTGAGACCGCCGGAGCTCCGCAGCGCCGGAGCCGTGACAGAAAACTTCCTGCTGCAAAAAACCTTTTACTCGTTATAACCGGAGAACGGCTGATTGACGCTAGACTAAAGTTCAGATCGAAAAGCTGTTTATTTTTATCCCTCTATACGATAGAAACCAAAAAAATAAGAAAATGTAAAAAAAGTGTTTTTACGTATGATCGCCAAACTGACCTTTGTGGGCTCAATTTTCACGCGAACCTGAAGCTTACACAAAAATCCTAGATGCTTTTCGTTTTATTTTGAGGTATTCATAATCGATGGAAATGAAAAATAGGCCACTATTTGAGGAATTTTCCTTTTTTGAATGACAATTTCAAGTCCAAAAGCCTTAGCAAGTGTTATTTTTTGATGTAATGTTTATTATTAATAATATGGCCTAATGCTTTTATTCATTAAAACTTCAGAATATTCTATTGATATTCATTAACTAAGTTTTGATGTTAACAATAATTTCTTGGATTATTTCTTAAATAGGCTATGAAAGTGCTTATTTTTTTCACCATAATCCTTATATAGTAGTATTTAAAAACTGTACGGAACCCAACTTTGGTGTTCAATTAACGTATTTTTGCGGTTAAAATTGATTTTCTTGGAGATATTTACTTTCCTAGCGACAGTGAATGTTAAACTTGGGTGATTCCATTTTGTATTAAATATGGTTGTTTACTACGTTTTGGTTGTTAAATTTACTATTTTAGCCCTGTCTGTTTATAAATGTTGTGACTTATAATGAGTTATTTGGTAATAATCCTCAAGCACTAATCCATTTGCCTCTCATGTATGATAATTAAAAGGGCGAGATCGGATCTATCCCTTGAGGGCCCACGTAAACAGGAATTATGACTATTAGATGATATTATTATTCATTGTAGTAAGAGATAAGGGTTGACCATTGGTAATGAACTTGAGCAAGAACATAGTAAAATCAGTATGGATTTATTTTTTATGTACAAATAATGGAGGACATTATACCTATCTGCAGTACTGAATTTTCTTTGCAACTTTATCCTCACTATTTTGACAGAAATCATCCAGCAATGATATTTTGTGCTTAAATTTTATTTATCTCGCTTTCACAAATGACTTATATCTGGCGCCAGTCGCGATACAATAAATATTCTCGTAAATTCCACATTCGGAGATACGACAGTAATGGCGCTGCAGATTTTTATGTCACTTAGACATCGCGGTGTGAGCCATCTTCAAATCGTATCAAACCGGCAGATCAGAGAAAGAGTGTTCTAATTATTTTGACCCAGCCTCGTCTGCTGGATGCTGTAGATCAAAAATAACGTTTTTTACCATCCCGACTCTCGCTCTTCGAATAGATAACGTTAACGAAACTGTAACACTGTCCATGATTAAATAACGTGTTACCTTGTTACGAAGAAGAACCACTGATTAATATCTCCAGGGAAAGTTATTAGCTGTGTATCAAAACAGTTTTGCGCTACCGAAGGCTCATCATATTTATATGGTTATTGCACCTTTCACCTTCAGACGGACCCTGAGCTCAACTATTTATCCGTTACATTAAAAAAAGAAGTAGAAATGCGTGCGGTAAATAATCCCCTAATCGCACCACACATAAGCTACCAGGCTGCCAGCTTCATCAACATAGCTAGCCGTTTACACTAATGAGTAACTCACTAATAATGTTCGTCTGAGTTGGAACCCAGTCGCTTTTTCAAAGCTGCTAAGTCAAGCAGATTACTGTTTGTTGTGTCTTGCGGCAGTAAATTGATCGTAGGCCCCAATTATTTTATCTGTCCTTTTCATTTATGATAGTCCATTCCAGTGAAACTTGGGAAAGCTATGAAGAAAATTGAAACCAAGTGAAATGTTCTATTTTTCAGTGTTAAAACACACTTTTGCTAATTTCTCGCGAATTAAACTGAAGAGATTTTCATCAAACCACAAAAGTGTATTTCGCTGTCCGTATCGAATACAAGAACACATATGTCTTTATACTCTATGACAATTACTTTCGTTTGCGATCACACGAACCGGATCACTATTTATAGACTATTAAAAATAGTTAATAATTAAATCTATCGAACCTCGAGTCGTATTGCCGTATCTGTTACGAAGAAACACTCGACGCAAGAAATACGACCGTAATCTCACATATCGAAAGGTCAAAGGCAAATGTTTTATTGCAGGTAATTATCACCATTGACCGCGTCAACACTTTTCCATTTCCACTCTTTCAATTGCAGTGATTTAAATTGTATCAACAGAAAATTACAAGCCGACAATTGAAGGGTAATACCAGACTAGTCATCACTTCCAAGTCGTTCCCGGTCATGTTTCCTCGCCGCTGGGCCAGCGCAACGCGACGCTCTGCACTACGCGGTCCGCTGCGCGGTCGCGCCTGGGTACTATCTTCGTGCGGATCGGATTCATACGTGAGTCTGACTCACGCTACTCGCTGCGTGCCCTGAGCATCAAACAGGTCGTCACTCAACGGACTTACATAAGCCTCAGGCTCTGTATCCCTCCTCCTGCCTCAGTTCTGTGTGTCAATACTAACACTATTTCTCTGCCTGTGCTATACTCTATCTCTCATTGAGCTTGTATGCATAACATAAGTTCAGATCACTTCACT
>NWSH02000601.1:11346753-11380757 GCA_002382865.2 Heliothis virescens | reverse complement strand
ATTCTCAGGGTCATATCTAGGTCCATACCAAATTTCATCTCAATCGGTTCAGCCGTTTTCCCGTGAAAGCGTAATACGAACGGAGACTACGGCTTCGACGGACGCGTTCGGGTAATCTAAGTACTTTAGTTGGATAGCAAGTGTTATTTTTTGCGTGTCATTTTATATTAAAATGGCGTTCATAATTTGGTATTCATTAACTAGTTTTGGGTTAACAATAATTTTCTTGGAGTTATTTTGCTTAAATAGGCTACTGAAATGTTATTTTTTTGCATATCATTGTATATTAAAATGTCGGTAATAATTTGGTGTTCATTAACTATTTTTGGGTTAAAAATGATTTTCTTGGAGATATTTTACTTAAATAGGACAGTGAGATGTTAAAACTTTGGTGATCATTTTATTTTAAAATGGGGGTACTAGTTTTGGTGATCATTTACTATTTTTGTCTGTTAAAAGTTGCTATATTTGGTGGTCCGTTAAACATAAGCCATTTTTAATGTATGTATTAAAAGGGGCGAGTCGACTATCCGTGTGGGCCACGTAAACAATTTGATAGAGAATGATATTATTATTCATGTTAGTTGAAAGGGGTTGACATGGAAGAACGAGAAGCTAGTAAATTCATTGGATTATATTTTTTATGTCAAAATGGAGACATATAACTCTGCAAGTTACTGATTTTCTTTTGCAACTTTATCCTCACGTATTTTGAAATCATCCAGCATGATTGCTAAACTTTTTACTCGCTTTCCACAAATGACTTTATCTGGGCGCCAGTCCGCGTACAATAAACTTTGGTTCGTATCCACATGTGCGGAGAGACAATAATGGCGTGCAGTTTATGTCACGTAACATCGCGGTGCATCGTTCAGATCGTTCACGGCAGATCAGAGAAAGTGTTCAGATTCATTGACCCTTGCCGTCGCGTGCTTAGACAAAATCAATTTACCATCCACTCTCGCTCTCGAATAGATGCGTTAACCGTGTAACACTGTCGTTATTACGTGTTACGCTTGTTACGAGAGCACCACTGATTATATCTCCAAGGGAAAGTTATTAGCTGTGTATCAAACAGGTCTGTGCGCTACCCCGAAGGCGTCATCATATTTTGATGGTATGCACGCTTTCACTTCAGCCGGATGAGCTCACTATTAAGTTGCAGTAATTAGAAATGCCGTTGCGTATAATCTCCCATAGTCACACAATAAGCTACCAGGCTCGCAGCTTCATCAACATAGCTAGCGTTTAGCCACTAATTGCGTAACTCACTAATAATGTGTCTGGAGTTGGAACCCAGTCGTTTTTCAAAGCTGCTTAAGTTCGAAGCAGATTAAGGGTTTGTTGTGTTTGGGTAGTAAAGGTTGATCGCTAGGCAATTAATTTTATTGTGCCTTTCATTTATATGTCCATTACAGTGAAACTCTGGTGAAAAGCGATGAAGAGAAATTGAAACCAAGTGAAATGTTTATTTCTTCAGTGTAAAAACGACCACTTGTGCTAATTTCTAGCAATACTAAAAGGCCACAAACCACAAAAGTGTTTTCGGCTTCCGTTCGATAACAAAACATTGTCGTACGCTAAAATTATTTGTTTTGCAGATAACACGAAGCCGATGACTTTTAAAGGTGTTAAATAATTCTTCGACACCCATTTAGCGACAGTGAAAGAAAAAAGTATTACCGACCATTACATTCGAAAGTCAGCAAATGTTTTATTTGCAGGTTAATTATCACCATTGCCGGATACACTTTCCATTTCCACTCCTTTCAATTTTTATCAACAGAAATTGTTTTGAATTTCCTTTGGTATTTCATATTTATGTTAACACAAACTCAACAACGGATTACAAAGCCTAGGTGTATTTAATGTTTTTTTTTTGAATAACTTTACGCTATCCTTTGAGCTGTAGCTAATCAGTTATATAAACAAGGCTGGTACATAGGTTGGAAATGATAAACATAATTCAATTTTCCAATCGCGTCCATGCTTTATTAAAGCTAATTCAAGGCCAGTTACACACGGTACACAAATCGATGGATTTGTTATTTTGTCACGCCAGCAATATCTATAGGCTGTCGCGACCAGCTAATCGGAGACTTGACAGCCTTAATATGTTTAAGCGAAGCCAGACCAATTTGTACACCAAAAAAAGAAGGCCATGAACCGAAGCAAAAAGACATACCCTGAGTACCTTTTTACCGTAAAGGGAGTTTATCACTGTCAACCAAACTTCCTTAACATTAAACTTGTTCCATTCCGTACTTACTCCAAAATATAAATTTACAATTGGCCCACATTTGCATTTGGCGCTTTTTACCAGTCATTTGCGCGAGCGCATGTCTTCCGGTGAATGTTCACGTAATTGCGTTTCCGTCAGTTGCACCAAGCGCCGCCGGCGCAAGTGTTCGGCCGTTTGCTCGATAACTGCCTATTGTTTACGCTAATCATCGATGTGTTAATTGCTATTTTAAATGGCCACTCCACATTATGCGTCATTTGTTAGCAGAGCGCAACACAACGTGTAACTGGTTAGCAAAGTGCAACGGAACCATTAATGTGACAACATTATCTGTGCAACTGAACGCGATGTACTTTATTTACACACATTTATTTCAAACCGGTATGCAACAAATGCAACGTTTAAATATACAATTTACTGGAATAGTGTTTTGCAAAACAACAAAGAGACTCGTAACAAAAACAAAACAATGCTTAGATGTGCTTGCGTTGTATCGAGGCCTAATGCGATTTTGATTGGCGCCGCTCAAAGCCTGCACTTTCACTAACGCGTGAAGCGTTTACGTTATGGTTTCTTTAGTCTATATCTTTTACATTCACTAAACCTCGTGTTTTGCGTTTACTGCCATTAGTCTGTAATACGAGTTCTCGATTGAAAATCACGACGTGAATCGCATATATCTGAAACTAGCGCACTATTGAATCGATTACACACTTTCTCTACTTTTTATAGTTAACCGATGAAAATCGTAACGTCCTTCTATTTCAACCGAGACCATTATTTTACATTGCCATTCCGTAGGCTACGGAATAGCCGTAGCTATGCTAAAAATTCAACCGGGAACTGCGGAAAAAGTACCTACTTTAAAACGTCATAACGGTTTAAGACCAGTTTTAGGGTTTATTGCAAAAGTAGTGTTTAGGCGTACGCTGTATAATGGATGATCAGGCCAAAGAAATTGTAACTTAATACAAGGTTATGCGTTTTCGCGGCACGAGCTCACTTTACGAGGCAATAAACCATGACGTGTCGAGCCTCTATGACTGAGCAATATTAAGAACTATGTTCAACCTCATTTGTATTCCACTCAACCATAAATCGGAAGATTGTTGTATCCAAGTATCTGTACAGATGTCATTACGAACAGATCTATGGCACTAACTCGGGGTTTGACTATTAAGTATCAGGATCGTTGAATTTCAATACTAAATTCAAGTCATCACTTCTTATGTACAATAATGTAAGGGCTTTGAAAGCAAATCGCTTGAAATGCGAGACTCGTAGTAAAAGAAGATTGTTTGCTTCAAAAATATCGTAAACTAGCCGTTTTCCCGCGGTTTCACTCGCGTCCCGTGGGAATTACTGCCCGTACCCGGATAAAATATAGCCTATGTCACTCGTGGATAATGTAGCTTTCGAATGGTGAAAGAATTTTTAAAATCGGTCCAGTAGTTTTTGAGCCTATTCATTACAACCAAACAAACAAACAAANTCGTGGATAATGTAGCTTTCGAATGGTGAAAGAATTTTTAAAATCGGTCCAGTAGTTTTTGAGCCTATTCATTACAACCAACCAAACAAACAAACAAACAAAGTTTTCCTCTTTATAATATTAGTATAGATAAACAAAGTTATTCCAAACGTTTTGTTCGGTTAAATAGAGTTATTCAAACAACAATTTACTTATACTGTGTCACCTACCATAGTTCTCGTTTTTTACGAACAAATAACAATGTTTTTTTTCAATGGCAACAATTAATTGCAAAATACATCACGTATTTGCCAGATGAAAAATTTACACAGCCACTGAAGGTATCTAAATATATGCAAACATGATTTCCAATAGAAAACGTTACTAAACATTACTTTTAAGGTTAGCGGGACAAGTTGTTGGACAAGTAAATAATAAACACGGCGCTAGCTAGAAGACACTTGTCATTCGACAAGCAACAATTCTTAACCTTCTTGGCCTTGTCAATAATTATTCAATCAAAGAAAAAACAAACAATCAATGAAACGATTACAAAGGAATGACCCTCGATGTACTGTCCATTGTAAATAAATCCGGTCCTAGAGCCTGCTATCTTCGGAAAATGCTGCTACAGGCAAATGAGCGAGGGTCATGACGTCATAAAACAATTTCCATTTACTTAGCGACATAACGGCAACGGGATTATATATATTCAAATCGACTACTTTATGTTTCATTTGGCAACTTACCAGAAGTACATGGCTGTCGCGAAACGTTCCAAACCATAACGTTTTAACTTTTTTTACCACTCGCAAAGATAACGGGTTGCCGCTGAAAAACGTGGTAGGGGAATGAAATGGAAGGGACGATACAGTACATATCGACCTTCAGACTTCACGAGGACAAGGGCGGTTCGCCCTTGCACTTCACCCGACGTCCGCCCTCTGAAGTTTCCCGGCTGCGGTGTGAGGTTTAATCAGTCGGCTCTTTATAGATTTGTGGCAATAACGAAGTTATCATAGTCCGAGTTTGTGGCAGGAAAGTTGGTGTTTAGGGACGAAGGAAGGGTACATCCGCGACCTCCAGACTTGCGCCCCGAGTCCCGACAAGGGCGCCACCGTGCCCTTGCATTGCGCCCAATGTCCGCCCTCTGACGTGGAGTAGCGCCACGTAACTCAACCGGCTATTTAACGAGTCATTAACTCATTTGTTCGGTGCGATGGTGCCTAATCAACTGGTTCACGTTTGCATTTTAATTTATTTTATTCAGGTGATTAAATAAAGTATTTAGAAAGTACTAACCTAATACTACGATCTTTCAACCTTGTTGATGTTCTAGAAAGCGAGTTGGGTTAAGGAAGTGAGAGTGACAATAGATAAAATCTAGATTGTTTACTGCCCTCAAACAATAAAGAAAACTAGATTTTTGTAGTAGTCTTTATAAACCTGCCAATAAGCTAGTTTCCAAACATGTTCAGAGACTTCTGGTGTACTTTTGATGACTAGTTAACCTGGTAGCCTACTCAAGTTGTAATTTTTCAGTTCAGTTTTAAACAACGGGTAGAGAAAATATACCACGAATTACACTTAACGGAAAAATACAACAACCATGTAATATTAGATCCATCTTCTTTGTCATTTTGTATCTAATCCCGAAACGATATAATTCTCGAACAATCCCCTTCGTGCAGAAACTGGATAAAATTTACAATTTGTCTTGAAGCGTTCGCCCCTTATCCAGTGTAATATAGAAATTTATTATCTCTAATAGGTACTTTCGCAAGCTTTTTGTTAAAGTTAAAAACCAGACGCATTTAAATTTCAGACTCTCATTTTCATTCAGAAAGTTATCCATTTTTCACGAGAATTTATTTTGAAAAGGCCGAGTTGCGTATTATCCATTTTAATCCCCTGTTCAATAGAGCACCTGACGTCATTAATATTCAATTGGCTGTTTGACCTCGTTGGGGTGGCAACAGCTCGTGAACAAGTACTTTAATCTTAGTTTAGTTTGAATGTTATCAGAAAGTAATCGAACCCTAACTAATACAGATAGGAAATTTTATCAGTCATCAATTTCAAATGACACGGTTACATTATCATTATTAGAAAGTCTTTTATCACGTGTGGGCTCCAATATTTCCCTTTAGTAGTATTAAAAAATATGACATTTCCATCCTATAAAACTAACAGTAGGTAAAGAGAAAATCGGGAGAAACCTGGTGGGTCATTCTACTTGGTACCAGATTCGAAGAAAGAATGATGACAGCAATAAAACCACACAGACGCGAACGTTATTCAAAGGCATGAATTAGGGAAGTTCCTTAAGTCGGTTAAAACATCTTCGAAACGTCGCGTAAAGCAGTTAAAATTTTGCAAGTAGGTAGGTAGTGTAGGTACAGAGAAAAGTTCTATGATTCAACAAAGACAGCTACAGTATTCTCTTCAAAGGAGAAAAAATCACTTAAACCGTCATATTTCGCCGTCTTTCCTACATAGCTAACGTGTGGCCGTAATAATCTGCCGGATAAGTTTCCAGAAGTTTTAATTAAAACTAATTTATATTACTGGCCGGTGTCTGTAACTACGTGAGCAGTATACTAATGTCCGCTGATTACACCCGATCGTCAAAAAGCAATAAAGTTTGGGCAAAAATCGTTGCGGCAAAGCTGAACGTTCGTAAGTGCGAAACTAACGAGCACGGTCGTGAGTCGTGATGAACGTATACATTTGATAAATTAAGCATGAGGATATCGTACGAAGAGAGGCTATTAATTCATGTGTTAAAATTACTTCCTTTCATAAATAAATACTTGTGGGAAGTCCGATAAAAGTGTCTAATTCACTCTGTTGTTGTTCTGAGTGAAAAAGCACTTGTGTACCTACTACAATATTTTACAGCTAGGTACATCGTATACAAAGACACAACATAATCCCCAGAGTGTCGTCTCTTTTGTGTAAGCCGACATACCTACATGTTTACTGTGACCCCATTATAAACGCGCATAAACCTACAAACGCCAACTGTAAATGAAATGTCATGAAAATAATTTTCCAACTAATGTTGTATTGTCAAACAACATTTCTCCCACGAGACTGCAAAATAATAAGAAATAATTGCTAACCGACATTCAACACTATACTGGTATTTTCTAAAATAGAAATATACGATGCCACTATTATTTCTTATTGTTTAACAACACCAGTGAGAATTAATTAAAATATTCTGTGAAAGCAATGAAATCGCATCCAATTCAGTAGCCTTTGAATTCAATTCAATAGACGTTTTGAAAACGTGATGTGTTATGTGTCTTAACATAAAGGTGCTGCATTCAATAGAAACTCGAACTCCTAACAAAAGACGCTCGTGTATAGTCTAACAAATGACTATAAACATTATTCAAGAGTCATTACAAGAGCTTGAAAAGCCAGAATACTATTACACAAGCAACGTAATTTAGTTAACAAAGTCCACACAAAAACGGCATCACCGAACGTATCCTCAACAATACGGAGGAGGTAACATTTCGCAACGTCTCACCATAGCCGGGTGCTCTTGCGCAAATCGCTGTGACGTCAGCGCGTTTGGTTCCGGCTTCACTTTCGCGAAACACTTTCACCGGGCGGACGGGCCACGGCGCCGGCGGACGCGACGTGTGGCGGTGTCGGCGGAGACCCACCCGGCCCATTGTCATTCCGCGCGTGACTATCGATCACCGGTTAAAAATCAACACCATTATTTATTCGGAAAACACTATTCACGATGTTACATGTGTCAGTTCAACCGGATTTACTCGTTAAATGCGTATTGAAAAGTTTCATTGATCCTTCGAGTGACTTGATACTGATGCATAAATGTTATTGCAAGGTTGCAGAGGAAACAAAACGAATACAAATGTAATTATTATAATCGGCGTTCGGAATGAAATATGCACGAAAATAAAGGCAAGCTTATTTGGATAAATTATCTAAAAACAACAACAAACAAAACACGGAACATGCAATTGTTGGTTGTTATTTAGTATTTACGAGGTCTGCAAAACATCAGACATTTCTTCAGACACACAAAAACTAGTGTCTACGTTAGTTATAATTTGTTTATTATTACATCGTTACTTCAAAAGGAACTGGCAATATTAGGCTCTCTAATTTGGAAGGACGCGAAAGGCGAATTTCACCTTACTCGTGCGCGTGAGCAATACATAAGATATTATTACGTAACCAAGAAGTCGAATTTGTTTAGCTATTTTGATCACGTAGAGCATTAACTGTGCAATCATTTTTTGTTCCACATTTATTGCGTCTAACAAAAATGTATAGCCATCTACTGTTCTTCGTTTACCGCGGATCGTTATTATCATTTTATCGATGTTTACGAATCAGAAAGTTAGACATCAAGAATCATAAAAAACTACAATTACGAGTTGTTGATTTTTACTACGTGAATAAACAATAAAAATTGAGAGAAACGTTTCGAATTACAATATGCTAAGCGCTATAAAAAGTAACAACGTGAAACAGCTACAAATGAGGCAATTTCTCTTTACAAAAATCGTCACTTTCAATGTCGTTCCAATATGACCCGAACAGACGAAATAAATTCGTGACAAAGCAATCAGTCTTATAACCGATTTGTCCGATAGACGTCCACTTTCTTAAATATTTTTCTAGTGTGACAAGAATTGAGAGAATTTGGTAAAAGTAGATTTGTTGCGTGACTAAAAAAAATATATCCAAAGAGAAAATGAAAATAAACATCAAGAGCGTACTTCAGCAACGTTATTTTATTTTTGACGTACTTAACTAAAGATTAAGAGCCTACGGACTTTGCTGTTTGATGAATACCAGATACAAAAGTCAGACGAAAAGTCTAAGAATAAAATAATACTGGCATTCGGAGTAAATAATGATACCAATAAAGAACTTACTTTATCATAATGAAACTTAGCAACACCAACATGACAGCATAAGAAAGTAGCCATTTAAAAGATCGATCAAAAAGGAAAAAGTCGAAAACGCAACATCACGAACCGAAAATAAATGGCCAGAATTAGAAACCGCGCGCATCACTTTCGGTGTCAGCAATATGACAAGGCAGTTACTTTGTCGAAGAACATAATCTACTATGGAAATAAATGCCATATCGATGAATAGAGGTGAAGTCGTTTTAGTGAGAACATGTGAAAATTCGTCAGACTGTTGAATGCTGAATACAATATGTTACTTGTAAGACATATTTATGTGTTACTCAGGAAGTTTAGCGCTTCGGCCTAATTGAATATGTAGATATCGATAGAATTTATTGAAACTACCAAAAATTGGACAAGGATTGAAATACGAATTCTAAAGATTTCTGATTGCTTAGGCAATGATATAACGACAACATTATTTTCGAACAAAAAATTATAACTAATTAAGATCATATCCATAAGCGGCAAATCTTCCAAAGCATACAGACGACACATAAAGCAAATGGAGTATCGCACACACATGAACGCACCCATCTTTCGAGCACATCTTTCTAGTACACGGACATAGTCATATGACCGCCTCACCCCGTTAGCTGTAAGACCAACAATTAATATTATCGCAGTCAACAACTTCTCACACTTTCTAGCTCCATTGTGCCTCATTGAGACAATCGCATCTCTTTATTAAACTGTCGTGCACTGATGAAATCGCGACTGTATTATTTCTTATAGAAATGTGCAATCTAGATGTTGCACTTTCTTCTGCGTATGTTAGGAATATATCAAACGCCTACCGTATTGTACCATTGTGTAGATAGATTGTTTTGAGAATGTTGCCGAGTTTACTTAAGACGAAAAAACTTGATCGGTGTTCGTGATATCACAATAGTTTGCACCACTTTTGGCGCCTTCACACATGCAAACTTTTCATATTCCTCTTGCTTACTTCATAAACATGATGCTATCGTATTTGTACGTACAATTATCAGCACCTAACAAAGTCTATTGCTCTTAGTTGTGTGTTTGTTTAATTTTAACTCATATTTCCTTAATTAGCAATGTTTATCATACTTCCTATTAGCAAATATGAGGAAAGATGTTTAATTAGTTCAAACAACGACATAGTTTTGGCATTTTTTGTTGTTTTCGTTACTTTATTTAGTTTGAAACAAGCTTCCTTGATTATTTTAGCGTATAAATTATGAGAATTACATGTATGAAAATAACGCAGTTGCACTTGCGTATTAGGACAATGAGTCAAGATTTTGCTAACATGTTCTAGAACATAGACCCCAGTCTAGACGTGTATCTTATTCTTTCAGCAAATAAGATGATTAGTGTACCATCCAAAATTGAAGTTTTATTTGTCTTCGAAAACATCTGACTTCATAATGCGAGCAACTCCCAAAAATAGCATGGAACACGAAAAACTATGGAGCCGTGAATCATTATCATGACAGGACCGCAAAAACAATTTATTTTTTACTAAATATTATATTTAGACCGCCAATAAAAATAATTAATATTTGTCATAAAGCTATAACTCAACTCAACGGATTATGCTATTCACAACAGCATGATAAGTGTTTATTGTATATTTTTGTATTAATATTTTGGGTGTTTGTGACCTAAGTTATACCGTTTTGGATGAGCATATAAATTATTATACCTGCTTAACAATATACTGCAAAAAGTCTGAGGATGTAATTTGCAAAGAATTTATTTAGGACCAAAAAGTATTATAATTTATTATCCTCCATCCTCTTCCAAGTAAAGCAAGGCAGGTCATTAAGTAGAAACGTTTAAAATTCTAGAAACGTAATCTAATCTAACATCAAATTACATCTGTGTTTCATAATTCTATGAATACATTTCCTGTTTCCATTAGAAAACATTACGCAATCCTAATTTAATCTTAACTTTCTCTACACAAAATCTTTGAAGATAAACTTTTCAAGTCGTGATTATCTTAACCTATCCCAATATAACAATGAGCATACCTTTCTGGAAACTGGAGCAAAATAAGAAATGCCATGAACTTTACGTCCGCGTGACAACCTTCTCAAAAGATGTTCAAAACAACAAAAGAGTGGGTAAAGAAAAAATGCGTTAAAAACGTGGCGTCACGGTGACCTTTCCACTCAAATTAACTTAACCCAGTAAGAATTTATGGCGACTCCAAGTCTCGAGGATGAAATCAAGTTTTAATTTAACATCTAATTAGCACTGTTGCTAGCCATCTGAATATCTTACAACGCAACAGCTAGCGACATCTAACGTAGAACGCGCGGACTAAAATACCGCTACGACGAACGCATAGATGGCGCTGACTGTAACGAAATCGAAAAGGTAAACAGATAATAAAGCGTAATACAATTTTCTGTTTACAATAATAGTAGATAGCATTTAAATATAGATAGTTGTTATCATTAGTAATTATATACGTACTTTAGAATAAACATAGAATGCTTACGGAGTATTAAATTGTATTATGAAGAGCAAACACCGATTAGTAACCTCGGGGAGCGACCCGAATCGTCCCTTAGGTCGTACGGGGGTACGGTACGGCCTTATCTAATTTAAACGGCATTTGTTTAGTTTTATCTAGGAGTATTTACATGAACCCTTATTTGCTCAGCTTTAGCCACCCCGGGACTTATGTGGATTTAAAAGCAAGCAAAACAGTGGTCTCTTTAAAAATATTGACACACGTGATATTTGTTAAAGTAGTAGCTTATAGTTAATTTCATTCGATTAGGAGGCGAAACCATTATCATTGAATAGGAAGAATCAAAATCCGAGGATTATAGACAAAATTTGTTTTTTAGGTTTAGAATAGGTTAAGTACCATTAATATTGACAATCCACTCCTTGAAAAGGTAAGTTTTTGCCATCTTATTTCCGCAGCTAAAATCTTAAGACCTATCACATACCTTGCAAGTTATCCAGCATATACGTGAGCAGCTTTGCAGTACCGTTGTTGTCGTTGTATATCGAGAGCATTTCCTTGCTGAGCGGGTTCCCTCCCAAGCCCAGCAGTTGTAGGTGGAACAGCTTGCCGAGCTCGTATGGAAGCACTCGGAGGTAATTGTTGTGAAGGTGCAGTTCTCTGGAAAGATTAGCGGTTGTTATTGGGGTTCAAGAGTAGCATGGACGGAGTAGGCAATGATACCGCACACGAGTTTACTCAGATAGGTACAGGTAAGGTAATATACCTATGAGACGCGGAATTGTTCGAAAGAGTTACCGAAGCCCAGGGACTCAAAAGGGCTCGAGCAAGAAGGAACGCGGTTGGTTTTAGTCAGTAAAAGTCTGACAGTCCCTCACGTTGTCACCCACAGCGGGAAATTTTCGTGGAAAAAAAAAGGTTATATCTGAGAGTAAACAAGTCTGTTTATTATTGAAGACCTATTTTTTTTTTTAATCTATCATAAAACAGTCAAAAGCAAGCTTTTTCAGTACTGGAGACTCGCCTACCAAAACAAGAAACTACTCATTATTTAATAGACGACGAGAATATTGCAATCTACCAAGTACCTACTACCTAGAAAATAAAAAGTTTAGGCTAACCTTGTGAAAATCTAAATTCAACAAAGCAAAACCAAAACCACATTCATATTACCCAAGAAACACAGAGCGCAATGAATAGCAAAAATTGCTAACGTTTCCGACATTATTTGCGAAACTACGGCTCGGAGCCATAAGTGGCCTTTTAAAGCAATTGAATAAAGTGCATTCAAAACTACTATCACCTACATCTGTGGTTTAATGTCTTCATAAACGGCGCTTGTTCCCAAAAGTCCGTCAATTCCATTTTACTACCCACTGTGAGTTTGCCCAGAACTAGATTCTAGCAATTTTACTGTTAACATGTAACTTCCCTTTTGCAAATGAAATTGGGTCTTTAGAAAGCTAAGTAGGTAAGCTAAGTAGGTTAGGTTTGTATTATAGCATCCTGAGTGATTGTCGACCACGGCCGCTGTTCGTTCTAAGGAGATCAGCCAGCTGCCCAGAACATATTTAGTGCAGAAGCTTTTGTGCGGATACAGGTGCACTCTCTATTCCTTCACTCTTATAGTATAGCATAGGGACGGTAATCCAACACAAGACCCAATGCACGCCAGTGCTATGCGACTACTAGACCAACGAGGCAGATTTGACTGTAATTGCGAAAAGTCGAAGAGTAATTTAAATTATCCGTCAGATAAATTCATGATTAAAACATCCCTTTTCTGCAACTATTTGCCAAACATGTTACTGAGAATGGTAATTTTCCAGAAGCAATCAAACTATAAAAGCCTTACACTTCCCATAAGAGCTGGTTTCAATATAACTGACCGCAATTAAGTACTGAGTGCTGGTATTAGCTTTAATGTCGAAACAGTTAAATTAAAATGCCTAGCGTTAGTTTTACTAAGCTATGCCTAAGTGGAGGGTATTCAATGCTGATTGAATTGTTGTAACGAAGTTATGAGGCAATAGAGTTTTCTGTTGGTTATAATTCTAAGAATATAGACCTTATTCCAGATAAGGCACGTTTCATTAATTGGTTCTTTACTCAATCAAAAATATGAAGGAAAATCAGGTGTCAGAGAGCAACGTCGAAGAGAGAGGGAAGTAGAAAAGGGTGCCCCACCACCATATGGGATACATAGCAGGAACGAGATACAGTATTTTACTTAATCTAATAAATATATTAAATATGTTTAAGCGTTGGCTTAAAACTGGCATCTTTCTTATTTAGTAAGGAGGAACTTTTTCGGTGAACTAAAGACGCTGAAAAACTTATATTAACAATAATCCTGGACTCCTCGAGCAGTTTTTGTTTAATAAATTAACCGATACTGAAATTATACAGGAAGAATTAAACATTTGAGTGTTTCATGATATACAACGGAGTAAAATTCCTAGTCGATAACGATATTAACTACCAAAAATAAATATAATAACTGAAACATTGTGATAGGTTAACATTAGGGTTCAATGACACGCCCGACGTTAATTACTATAGGAAATAATACACATATTTTTTGGACATTAATTATAAAATACTAGCTTCTGCCAACGGCTTCGCCCGCTTCCCGAGGGAACTGTTTCCCGTACCCGGATAAGAAGCCTATGTTGTTCCTCAGGGTCTATTCTATCTCTGTACCAAATTTCATCAAAATCGGTTTACTGGTTTAGGCGTGAAAGCGTAACAGAGACAGACAGAATTACTTTCGCATTTATAATATTAGTAGGGATTACGTAGTTACACTGCTTCTGATCGCAGTTTGTTAGTTGATAGATTTGTAGAGACCAGCACTGACTGAAAGAAACAACAATAATCTTGAAACAGGGTTCAAACTTCAAAGTATAAAATTCATATTATTGTTTCAAGCAATTAAGATATAAATTAGTTATCAACTTACTGTTTTTTATTTACATCAGATACTATCGTAGAAATTAGAGAGAAACTACAACGCACTTCATAAAAAAACAATTGCAGTACATATGTATGGTGCGTGTGCGCAGAATTTTGTATCTGTTTGGCCTTCGTCGTTTTACCCTGGAATTTAAAACGCATAAGTTTATTGCAGTTACGAGAATTCGTCTGGTATATATTATTGCACTTACTAATAATTTTCTTGCGAAAATTTTAAATGAGGGAAAATAGCTTATCTTTTTTATCAGCGATGACGAATCAGCAATCAGGTTATTCATAAATTAGACACTATCTTTGAGCTAGACTAGGGCAAACTATATTATCGGTCACAATAGAAAATGCTCTAATCTACGCGACAATGGTTGCTAGGCAAAAATGCTTCAGCAATTAAATCTATTCTAATGTAATATAGAAGAATGTTTTTTGTTTGTTTATTTGGACTCTAAAGGCGTCGAACTACTGAATCCGGTATATATATACATAGGCTATATTTTTGTCTGGGTACGGGAAGTAATTCCCTCGGGACGAGAGTGAAACCGCGGGAAACAGCCAGTTACAAATAAAAATGTAAACAGGCCTTCACAATGTTTACAAATACGCGGCGATGGCAAAATACACGCGAGAGGTCAAAGACCTTGGATCTGTACATACGTTCTACTATACATACATAAATTATACCCACAACAAAGCTAAATGCAAATATATACGTGTTTTTATACTCATAAATATTATTATCGTTTGATAAAACTGAATGTATAAATAATAATTATAATCTTTTCAAAGAGGTTCGCGATTACATCAAGTCACATTGTGCTATCAACATGAACTCTTACTTGATAGATAACGAATAGAAAGTTTCCTTGACTTTATTGGAAAATATTATTATATACTTATGTAAATGTTTTGAAAAATAAATTGTTTGTACTCGTATATTTGTTTAAATTATTCACAGAAGCAACGTAGCGAGAGTTTTCATGTTGACAGTAGACTTACTAATAGATACAAATGTGCTTGTTACTCAATCCGTCAAGATGTGACCGTGACACGAACGTAATTTACATGATTGAATATGAAATAGGATTACTTTATCCCTATCGGTAAGAACTCTGACGATTACGATAATATACTTCTTTTTATTCGTCCTCATTTAGATACGACATTTATTCCAATAAAGGTTGAAATCATTTGAAAGGAAAATCTCCTGTTTTTCTTGGAAATGAAAATAATGGCGTAACGACTTCCCCAGCAACATCAATCTGTCTTTTCTCAATCACTCAGCCTGGTAACAATATACGATACATTATTTACTTATTTGTTGAGTAGTTCAATTGCACCAGAATTACCAAAATGACTAATTAATATCAGTTATTTACAATCATGGCACGCGATGATTGATGATGATTTTACTCAACTTTGAAAATACTGGCGCAATTTCAGCAACAGATAACAAACCGCAAAAATAAATAAATAAAACGCTATCATCCTTTTTGGTATAAAACGAAAACGTTAATTTTACCTACATAGAAGCCACCGAACAGCTATTAAAAGCATGTTGCACCAAATTAGCATAAAGGTCGACAATTTACAAGTAACCGAGCACACACGTCGAACGTTTGAGATATCAAACGAGGTCACCATTGCTCACTGATCGGAATTAATTCGTATTACATACGGACAATCTCTTCTTTGTGACCGTGAACGACTAATTAATTGTACGGGAATTAACAATTGTTGATACCCTTCGGGAGATCCCTAGTCTTTTCTTATGAATATTTGGGAGAAGTCTGATTACTTTCACAATATCACGTACTTTCTGTTAAGACTGCAAGTGATACTTGGTGACAGGTTTACTAAAATTAAAGCTTCAGTTGTTTGCGTGAACGCGCTAATCGAAAGTAATACTCGTGCGATTTTTTTTATGTTTATGTCCTATAGATAGAAGGATGTATGCTACTTATTATCCGGCAGCCTGAAGAAGATTCCACGAGTTGCAGGCAACACCAGCTGGCGGAAACCAGTGGCAATATACCACATATTTAATGCATTGGACACATAAGCTACGCCTCTGCCTATATCTCCTGTAAACTGGGATTTGACATGTTGTGTCATGTGTGAAACCACATTTCAAATCGCACGGTTCTACCACAATGACTCAAGTGAGAGAAACGATGGTAAAACAACATCACACATGCAGCAAATCACGCAGATAAACCTAATGAAATTTCTGTAAAATTGCTGAATATTAGGTCTATATGGGTGATTATCTGAAATTTGGTTAACTTGGTGTTTCCATCGATTTTCACAATATTATAATAAAAAAATCTATATTTGAAACTACTAAGCGATGTTATTAAGTCCATTTAGTTTGGTCACTCAATTTGATGTATGTCATAATATTCTTTATTTCCAAAAAACGCAATTTCATACTCCAAATATCAGGCCCTAGCCATGTAATATCTCCCGAATTTAGTATTCATTTCATTCTAATTATATTTCTGTAGGAATAATTAGATCAAACTCTATTTAAATCTGTTTACTATGATATTACTAACATTAGCATTACGATTTAATTTGTAATAACAATATTTTTCATCACATTATTTCAAGTGAAAAAGTGTAATCGATAAAAATATCAGGCCCTAGTGATTAACGAAATTCTAAAATACGCCGCATCCATGCATTAGGATTTTTCATACATTAGTAGATACGATAGCATCGGTATGAAGTTAACTGCAAACACGGCCCAACTCGCGGTAGCTGTTTTGTTATTGGTGCAGTCGCCGACTTTGCTACGGAAATACGTGCTGTGCCAGTCAAACTTTCAGGCCCTCGCTAAGTCTTTTTGAAGATAACTAATTACTAATTGCCCACATTGCTTATTGTAAATATGTGTTTGGTCTGCCTTGTTATTTTGACCACCTATTGGTTATGATTTTGATTTAAAATAATAGGTTTCATTTGATTTTGTTTCAATTCATCAGTCCCTAAACCGTCAGGCCCTAGTCGTAATAGTGACTAAACCTATAAACCTCTCATAAACCGTGATAGCTAGAAAGCTGATTTTTTTACAAATGATGTATTTTCGTTGCCGCTATAACAACAAATACTAAAAACTTAAAAAAATAAACATTAAGGGGGTCCCCATACAATAAACGTGTGAAACCGCAAATCATAACTTTGTTATTCATGTATTTGTATAAAAAACAAAGTTAGTTTTTGTTGCTGGAAAATGATTGTATTTTGGCTAGTTGTAGGTAATAGATACGTTAATTTTTTTTTTATTTAAAAAAAACATGAATTTCTCAGAAAATATCTAATAAAGTGACTGGCCCTTGTAGATGCAGCTAAGGAGAAGTCATATCTATATTAAAGAATATAAACTGTTCTGATTTTAAACCAAAAACACCACTTTCAAAATTTCGTCCAAATTTAACCAAATTTCAGATAATCACCCATATTCACCTCATGCAGTACAAAATAGAAGCTGCTTATTCCTTTGCCAACTTCGACGTGAGCTTTGCAATTTGAGTACTTGCAATTTTATTAAAAGCAGCAATAAATCTCCCGTCGGATATCGTCACTATAAGAACCTTAGTTTGCCTTCAAAAACGAGAAACTCGTGATGTAACGGATGAAGAAACCACGACCATGTAAGTACATACGGGCGCAATCGATCTAAGCAAAGAAAAACTTTCCATACACCCTCTTTGCTCAACATACAAGAGGTTAAAGCCCTGATTTGTTACCAACCTACTAATTATAGCAACAGTTTGATAGACTTCGCAATATATTTCACGAGAAAGAGGGAGACGGGAGTTCAGTGACATGTCATCATAGCATAGTTACGTATATTAGGTATGTATTAAAAGGATCGGACGAAAATATCTTCATATCGGTGTATCCGAGCGCAATACACTGTTACCATCAGGGGATGGTATCCAAAAAGGGACATGGCAAGCTATCTTTAGATGTGACTGAGTAATAAATATCTTCGCTTAGATCCGAAGGTCGTGATGCAGACCAACGGACATAATAGCATCGCATTTACGAAAGCATTTTGCGAACACTTTTCGAGTGTCTTAAAGAGACAATCGTCCGTGAACATTTTTTCCTCAATCGTAACGGATTCGTGGACCTTGATCTTAATTTGACACTTGTTTACAGACAATTACTTAAGCTGCCGAATATTTTGATACTGAATAAACTTGGCACACATAACTTTCTATAAACAATACTTCTTTCTCAGTTTTACGTTTAGCGATTTCCTTCAAAAATCAACAAAATACAAAAGTCTTAGGATATTTTAGAGCATTTAGAAAAAAAAACTTAAGTACTTAACCTTCAAATAAAATATGATAAAAGAGAAATAAATCTAGGTTTGGGAACCCCTCGTAAACCACAGCAATAAACTTTATTTATAAAGCCCCCCAGTATTCAAATGGTACACGTCAGTGGTCGTTTATTCCGTCTTAGATTAAGGTTTTATCTGGTAAGACAAACACGATGTTTATTTGTAGCCGTAACACGAGTAAATTGTAACAATCTTGTTTTTATCGATACGCAGGCTAAATCGGGAAATCTTCTGGTAGTTAATCACTAAAGTAAACAATTAATCGTTTATCTGATTATCTGGTGTTGTTGCGATAAAAATAAGAATTTATTGTAAAGCGCAGATAACATTTTTTATTCTTTATTTGTCTGGAATTGTTGTCCTAATAAAGTTAAGCGTTTAGTACGCAACGTCGCTCATTAAGAAACATTGACCTATGGACTCGGATAGTCAAATGAGGTGTCCTCTCGCGATTCAAATTACCGGTGATTAAAAAACAAACAAATCGCCTTTTACACACCACTAACGTTTATAGCGAGAACTTTTCCTTAGAAATCGTTTCTTTAACGAAAGAGAAAGTTGAATAAAAATGGCAATACTTTCATGTACCGTCATAGTAAATTTTCTTGGATGGTGAGCGAAAAGCAAATCATTTGTGGACGGACATTCAACGGATTTATGGTTTGACATCGATGACTTATCTTCTTGAGGATTGCATGGAAGGATAACATTGCCTGATGAAAAATGGAAATGCAAAACTGTTTCAATACAAGTGGGTAAAATGATCCTGTCAATCTAAAGACGATAGGATGGTGTGCCAAAATTCCCAAACAATACGAGTGACATAGGACAATACATTTCCACCTAAGTTAATAAATGAATTCTACTCCTCACCACCCACCGATACGAATACTATCATCAACCTCACCATCTCACGTAACAACATTAAGGGCATCCATAAATATACGTCATTCGTCAATTACGCAACTCACACAACTACGCCATGACCTCAAAAGTCAACACCTACATGAGCTGTATAAGGTCTCCGAACTGAGAAAGTAGCAATCTCAGCTTATTGTTCGTTATATTCATAGTGTTGCTTGTAATGAAATGATATTTACATGAACCATGACCCTAAAATCAGGTTCTCGAATGGAGAAAACAGTCTTGTAAAAGGACCGTAGGACTGTAACAAACGAGTTGGTACGATGATCGGACAAGTCGAGGATAGACGCTATCTGCTTCCAACGAGGCATTTTAGAAATCCTAAGGCCTAAATAAGTGAATGAATGTCATAAGTCCCAGACTCTAACAAAGAGGAGAGGGGTGAAGAAGTTTTTAAACAATCAATAGAATTTCGTTCTTTAAACATCTCGTCTCACTCAACCCATTCCGTGGTATCCACTGAGCCGAGAAATTCTATTGGTTGTTTTGGTGGGGTCTGGCTATATGACCCAGATGTTGATGATGACCTTGAACACTTACCTGAGCTGTATAAGGTCTCCAAGCTCAGCGGGCAGCGATCTTAGCTTGTTGTTCGATATATCCAGTGTGTGCAAGTTGGCCAACTGGTTGATGTCGGGCGGGATCCTCTGCAGCGAGTTGTCGTTCAGGTACAGAGCGGTCAGGTGCGTCAGTTGGAACAGTTGAGGCGCTAGGGCGCGCACACCTCCTGTTACCTGAAATTGTTTTATGGGCTGTTAATTACGCTATCGTGTCATACGTGACTAGGATTAAATTATGCAATTTTCACTAGGTTCATGCCAACTCATACTTCGGAAAGTCGGCTTAAAGCGAAGTTATTAATCATATTAATTTTTGGAATAAAGATTACATTTTGGTTTACTTTATAACACTTGTCTGATAAAGTACTTTCAAATGATTTGGTGAGTTCTGGCATCAACTTTGGTAGGTTCATTCTCATTCATCATCATGGTTGTAGAGAAAAAATGTAATTGTAAGATTTCACTTTCTTCAGAACTATAAAGTAAATACATGATTATATGACAGCCGCATTAATTTAAACTATTGTAGTGAACACAAAATGTTTGCAGTCCTGCACTTAATTAATTTCATTATGTGGTGATTAGGCAGGAGTCTCACACCCACACAGCCTGCAATTGCTAACGACATTGTATAAGATTAACAAGCTTCTTATGAAAAGGGCACAATGTGTCAACTGGCTTACAAAACACTTGGCGACGGTAAAATTTTACGCAATCCATTGTCAATTAATTGAGATTTAATGGGTTGCAATTGCAATATTTAATATTTTTTCCGATTTTCTGGGTAAAGAAACCTCTCGTTTACAACATATTTAGTAATTGTAGGTACAAATTGAGGAAAACTGATGTAAATATTACATAATACCTCTACACTACGTATTACATACATTATTATGCACAAAAATCTGTTTCATTTTGGTTGTCTTTGCATTGTTATTTTATTTGTTATGGCGATCGTGTGCGGAAACATAACAATTTAACCTGTTTAAAATGCTAAATTTAGCCTAAAAGGATAAATGATATCTTTTATTGAGGTCGGAAAGTAAATAGACGCTGATTTACCTTAAATACACGGCTAAACACAATGTTCACTTCAATGCCAAGAAAATACGTAGCTTCGTAGGTACACCGTATATTTAATCTTAAAAATACACTAAAATAATTTAGTCAGTCGGTACATACTAAAGATAATGGCTAAATCTTTTAGTAATAATAAAATTTAGTAAAGAGAAAAACAAGATGATTCAATCTTGTTTTTAAGAATAATGTTTTGTAATAAATCAAGACCGTTAAAAAGCTTCACTAAAAGTTAATTCAAGGACAAAATAATATGTCAAATTGAACAGATGTTATTCCTAAGAATTTAGCAAAGAAAATTCAAAAGAAACCTTTACAGTATTTACCTAGGTAGCTGTTAGGTAAGAAAGGATAAATGTAGATACCAAAAAGGTTCCCTCGAGGGAGGTGCAATCCTAAGTTGTTGCTATTATGGTATAGGAGCTGGCTGTTATAATATAAACAGAGATGTTCCATCGCTTTCCTATTGTGTTGAATATTTTGAACCTTATGTCCTCAGTTTTAAGGTTGACGTCTAATCAAGAGGGATCATATTGTAGTCCCTTATTTTCGAAACAAAATAATTTGGAGTTAACTTGATACTACATTATCAGTGGTAATCATAATATCAGATAACTTTTAGAAAGTGATGTGTATTCTACTGGTGGGGACTATTATCATGATTACTCACCAGTTTGACAGGTTAGAACCAGTTTAATATTTTGGTGGTAAACAAACACCAAATCCGACAGGTTATTTATTATTTGTTTTAGCCTGTTTTTGAGGGTAATGAATACAATTTGTGTAAGGTTTACGGTCAGTTTAAAAGGTTCCAGGTAAAGTTCTAGGTAGCTATCTGACAGATAGCGCCATAGATTTTTTTTTTAATTCTGACAAGCTTTATCTGGAACTTGTGTAACTGGCCAAATGTGAGCTATTTTTAGACACATCCCAATATCAAGATAATTGCTAGGGTAACGGAATAACTTTCACAAGACAGTGACAAGTCCCTGGATGTCATAATGTCAACCGAGTACAAGCTGTTATGTAGTGTACAGATGCAGCACATCAAACTTATCACAATAGTGGAAGATTCATGTTCGATTGGTAAAATTTGACAGATCCAGGTAAGTTGACCTACTGTCGTCTGTACCTAATTTAAAAAACTGCTAGAGTAATCAAGCAGGGACATAATACAGGAGAATGTTTTGTTAGTCTACTGGTTAGTTAATAGTGAGTTGAAAAAATTTGTGAAATTATTAAGTAATTACCTCAAGCGTGGTCCAGCCCCCGCGGCGGCCAGACGCCCGCTCCGCCTCCGACATGATGTGGTAAGTGCGCCCGCTAGCGCCCTCATGCTTGTCTTTGTTGCGAGACATTCTGTCACCTGCAACACATCGACATTCTCATCATCAAGAACACAGTATCAGCAACAATGAGTATAATTAGGTGCAGAAGTTACCACAATCTGTCAAATTTCTGCAATCGATTTTCAACCTTATCACAATAGTGGTAGGTTAATGTTTGATTGGTAAAATTTGATAGATTTGGGTACCATGAACTGCTGCTGTCTGTACTATGATCAATACACATTAGGTCACTGATATTTTTTTGCCGTTAATCAGCATGTTTTCAATACACTAAGGGCCAGTTCACAGGTTCCAGATAAAGCCAGGTGAAATAAAAAAGATAGAAATAAAAAATAAAAAGGTAGAAATTTTATTAATTTTCTTTACTTTTATATGGCATCATCTGGCAGATAACAATGTAGAACTTTATCGGGGACATATGAAACTAGCCATATACATTTTCTTTTTATTAATTTTTCGCTACTTAAATATACTGACTACTAACTATACTAGATATAGACCATATTAAATACCGAAGTGACATTGATGAAAGTAGTATTTTTATGACAATAATTCTTCATGGATTTTAGCATTGAATATTACCAGAATACATTGTGTTCGTAAACAATTTTATTATGTTTTATTGCTATTTCAGTCATGTGTGGTGCTGAGAAACAGCTTAACTGTAGCAATGCATCATTCTGATTCTCTATAATGTACCTTACAAAATATGAATACCAAAATATGGCTTCTCTGGTTACATTAGTTCCTTCATGAGACTATATCTGCATTATAGTTAATTAATTACATATTTAATAATAACACATTTATTTAATGGACATTTAATATAAGTATTTGCTTTTTGTTTCCAATAAAAGAAATTACTACAAAACCACAAACAAGTGTGACCTTTATATATCATTGATGTACAGTTTAGTGACCTCATTTAATATTCACAGTGAAAGAAAAAGTCAAACTTTTTATCCCTGAAACTATTAACCTTTGCTAAAACCTAGGTTTTATGAGTCATTTTCGTACACAAAACAATACATTGTAAATGATTTTAGGACAGACGGACAAAGATTTACATAGAATGAAGCACCCAAATGCGTAACCCAGACGTGTCCGTCTCAAAACATATATTCTTTCCAAAATGTAATGAGAAGTCATTGAAGTAAATGCCAGCATAGCAACAGTTGCCACCAAATCTTGAACAATGATTATTTTCAATGTAACTAGGTCAATTTCTAATCCATTCAAGTTGGATCTAAAATTGCAGTTTTGAATAGGAACTATTTTTTGTTTCTTTGTGTTAACACGTTTGGTGATTTTTATTGCCTATACAACTGATTATGCGTTATTCGGGTTGGTATTACGTGTTAAGCTGGTGTTGATTATTTTGTTGCCAAATATTTGCAATTTAATATTTCTGTGTAAGATTTAGATCTATAAATAATTCGTACACAATGAAGAGCACCCTTACTTGTGTCATATTGTGATAGTATTGAATGCTTTATAACATGATTATATGGAGTTTTAATGATATTGTATTATTATTTTGTCCCAAAATAAACATCAATAGAATTGACAGTGACAAATTCATGATTTCTAAATAAGTGAACAGGTTGTCTGGCAAATAGTTATATTGTGGCATTTATTGCTTTATCAATGTAACCCAATTTCTAATGGTAGAAATCATCAACAGGATAGAAGGATAGATATGATACCGTCTGCTCTAAAGCTACACATTTTTTGTATATGTAGGTATGAATATGTAGCAATTACGAATACAAAATAACTGTATGCGCCTAAATATTGTTTTCTAAAGGGTATTTCAACAGTTACAATAGTATGGTGTTCAGAGATTCTAGTTGGCAAATACATGTAAGTTTCTTATTCGGAAAATTATCACTAATATTACTTAACAACGTGACCAAACTAAAACTGCAACGATTTTTCTGAACCATTGACCAATACTTCTGTTAAAACAATCCATATTTCATACTTATCTACGTAAACACTGATACGATTGTTTTCATACATATGGATACGAATCTATGCACTAAAGGGGTACGGAGTGATAAAAATGTACCTTTATAACACCGCGAGGGGTCATTAGGTGTGATAAAACGACTTTTTTCGATAAATTATCTTCTTTCGAAAAATAAGGACAACACAAGTCCATAACCTCCGTAGTACGGCGGATAAACCTAGAGAATACAGTTATTATACAAGTTTAACAGGCTTTCAACAACGAAACANTAGATTTGGGTACCATGAACTGCTGCTGTCTGTACTATGATCAATACACATTAGGTCACTGATATTTTTTTGCCGTTAATCAGCATGTTTTCAATACACTAAGGGCCAGTTCACAGGTTCCAGATAAAGCCAGGTGAAATAAAAAAGATAGAAATAAAAAATAAAAAGGTAGAAATTTTATTAATTTTCTTTACTTTTATATGGCATCATCTGGCAGATAACAATGTAGAACTTTATCGGGGACATATGAAACTAGCCATATACATTTTCTTTTTATTAATTTTTCGCTACTTAAATATACTGACTACTAACTATACTAGATATAGACCATATTAAATACCGAAGTGACATTGATGAAAGTAGTATTTTTATGACAATAATTCTTCATGGATTTTAGCATTGAATATTACCAGAATACATTGTGTTCGTAAACAATTTTATTATGTTTTATTGCTATTTCAGTCATGTGTGGTGCTGAGAAACAGCTTAACTGTAGCAATGCATCATTCTGATTCTCTATAATGTACCTTACAAAATATGAATACCAAAATATGGCTTCTCTGGTTACATTAGTTCCTTCATGAGACTATATCTGCATTATAGTTAATTAATTACATATTTAATAATAACACATTTATTTAATGGACATTTAATATAAGTATTTGCTTTTTGTTTCCAATAAAAGAAATTACTACAAAACCACAAACAAGTGTGACCTTTATATATCATTGATGTACAGTTTAGTGACCTCATTTAATATTCACAGTGAAAGAAAAAGTCAAACTTTTTATCCCTGAAACTATTAACCTTTGCTAAAACCTAGGTTTTATGAGTCATTTTCGTACACAAAACAATACATTGTAAATGATTTTAGGACAGACGGACAAAGATTTACATAGAATGAAGCACCCAAATGCGTAACCCAGACGTGTCCGTCTCAAAACATATATTCTTTCCAAAATGTAATGAGAAGTCATTGAAGTAAATGCCAGCATAGCAACAGTTGCCACCAAATCTTGAACAATGATTATTTTCAATGTAACTAGGTCAATTTCTAATCCATTCAAGTTGGATCTAAAATTGCAGTTTTGAATAGGAACTATTTTTTGTTTCTTTGTGTTAACACGTTTGGTGATTTTTATTGCCTATACAACTGATTATGCGTTATTCGGGTTGGTATTACGTGTTAAGCTGGTGTTGATTATTTTGTTGCCAAATATTTGCAATTTAATATTTCTGTGTAAGATTTAGATCTATAAATAATTCGTACACAATGAAGAGCACCCTTACTTGTGTCATATTGTGATAGTATTGAATGCTTTATAACATGATTATATGGAGTTTTAATGATATTGTATTATTATTTTGTCCCAAAATAAACATCAATAGAATTGACAGTGACAAATTCATGATTTCTAAATAAGTGAACAGGTTGTCTGGCAAATAGTTATATTGTGGCATTTATTGCTTTATCAATGTAACCCAATTTCTAATGGTAGAAATCATCAACAGGATAGAAGGATAGATATGATACCGTCTGCTCTAAAGCTACACATTTTTTGTATATGTAGGTATGAATATGTAGCAATTACGAATACAAAATAACTGTATGCGCCTAAATATTGTTTTCTAAAGGGTATTTCAACAGTTACAATAGTATGGTGTTCAGAGATTCTAGTTGGCAAATACATGTAAGTTTCTTATTCGGAAAATTATCACTAATATTACTTAACAACGTGACCAAACTAAAACTGCAACGATTTTTCTGAACCATTGACCAATACTTCTGTTAAAACAATCCATATTTCATACTTATCTACGTAAACACTGATACGATTGTTTTCATACATATGGATACGAATCTATGCACTAAAGGGGTACGGAGTGATAAAAATGTACCTTTATAACACCGCGAGGGGTCATTAGGTGTGATAAAACGACTTTTTTCGATAAATTATCTTCTTTCGAAAAATAAGGACAACACAAGTCCATAACCTCCGTAGTACGGCGGATAAACCTAGAGAATACAGTTATTATACAAGTTTAACAGGCTTTCAACAACGAAACAGGGCCTATTTCCTGGAAAAAGTACTCATTTAATTCATTATTTCGAGGATTACTGTGTAAATGCGTAGCATCTTTGTGTACAGCTGACATGAAAGAGATGAATCGACTCGAATCACAGTTGAGTCCCCAAGCGCCAACACAATATTCACACTTACAACAACTCTACTTACAAAATTACTAATTAACCAACTAATACACACCTTCATCTACTCCTTAAAACCTTTTACTTCAATTAGGATTATAGTAATGGGAAATAATTCACTGTAAACAGACAATGGGACACTCTTGACAAACAACCACATCAAACGTCCATTTACCGACTGCAGCGACAATCGACATAAGCGGGAAATTCTAGAACTTTACTTTGTGTTGTGGCGACCATAGACAAAGTGGTTCTCTGTGGCGCAAAAGTTTGAATTACTTTAGAGTAAATGTATTTATTACTGTTTAGACAAGTATTTTCGATCGCTCCAAAAGTTTTTATTCGTAGAAACTTTAAGTGCGTAGGTACTGAACATTTTTGTAGAATTTCCTTCGACTAAGCAATTTTTAACTAATCCTTGTAAGCACACGTACATGTTAGGCGTTACTGTTATATGAATAAAACATAACAATCGATTGCACCATTAGAATTATAAAAAATAAAAACATATACACAATATAGATGTTTCTTTTTTTGTCCGCATTATTTCACCCATGTCCTGAAGAACTAATTGACACATCTGGGTCAAACAATTATATCCCTACTGAAGTGTAGGCACGAGTGGCGACATTACTTTTTAATTTTCTTTTCCATTTGTTACTATTACAAGTTAGAAATTACTTTTACTTTAATTATATAGCAATGAAACATGCTTAACATTATTTGCATGTAATATAAACAATACCAAACTGCCATGCTACTTTTCCATGTATTGAAATTGTTACCGATTGTTAATTTATGCTACACATTTTAAATTGAAATTTTAATGAACTTTGTTCTTTTCACACAAAAGCAACGATGCTCGGAATTAAATTCATTTGTACTAAATTCTTTTAACAATACATACCTAAGACTTGATTTTGGGGATAATAACTGATCAAATATTCTTTATTTAATTTTGAGTTAAGATAGTCGCGATAATGGTTGAAATTAGTAAGTTTATGGTAGAACAGAGTGATTTAAAATTTGAAACGTGCAAACAACTAGTGCATCCGTGGACAAATAGCTGCCAACATGCATTTACCAGCATGTTATGGGCCTGCGGGAAAGGATCTATTGTATTTTATACACCATACTTCTTTATATTTACGGTAAGTACCTGCACTGGTTTTTTTAAATTCATTGAGGCACATAATGAACTTACATATATCCAAGTCACTTATTATGGGTTTTTTCACAGCAATCACTTGTGCCCTATATCCAGAAATAAAGAACTGTAAGATCAAAATGATAATAATTCAACTTGATATAATTCGATTTAAACTGGAGTTCCAGTCACGCTACCACCCAGGTACTTCGCTATTTAGGTATTTTCGTCCATCATCCCGATGGGATTGATTCGTGCCTAAATAAAAAATAGCTTATGTGGTTTCCCAGGCTCTAGAACATTTATGAATCAAAGTGATTCAGTAGTTAAAGTGGTTAAGGCGTGAAAGCACAACAGGTAAATTTACTTTCAGGTTTATATTAACAGGAAGGATAAAACTAAATTGTTTATCAAAGTATTTACAAGATTAGATGTTAGGTAGTTATTACGGGTAGTTAGAAGCCAGAAAGTCTGACGGCCAATCTTTTCAAGGAGCACCGGTCTCCCAGCCTAGGTTCCTGGGTTTAGGAAGCTAGATAGGCTGTCGCCGGTAAAACAATGGTATTCGGTTGTATCCAGTGAAACCACAAGCCGACCTTGACGTAAACGTCTATACTACTTATGTATTAAGGGCTAGGCAGATAGATTGGGAGGTTCTATCATTTAATTTAACGTTGTTTCCTTACAACTACAGGAATTTTATTGAAAATTTTCGTTCATATATTGTCTTAAAAGTGCCTTTTAAAATTATTTGAGCATCTGTTTGCAAAATGAACAACAAAAACCAAATATTTTTCAAGCTGCTGCAGTAAACATCTACTTGCAATGAGTTGATCGGAATATGAGTTTACTCTAGAAAATCTTTCAAAACCCATTTGCACACAGTCCCTAACTGATGAAAGATATTATCTACAATAATATATTTTTCTCTAAAATATTTTGAATATCCATCCAAAAAGATTCCACCAATTCTGAAATTGCAATCATGGATAATCTGTATTACAATATGAAATGTCAATGTCGTTGTCAAATTACTGTCACCTGTTAATGTCAGTTGTGTCGTGTCGTATTCGTATCATAGTTTTTTTGTATTAGAATAGGCTCGTTTTCTTTGTAAGTTGAAGTTGTAAATAGTTAGGCGAAAATCGCACTTTCAAATTTGATTTCGTCCACACAAGTTCGCAGTCGTATGAACTTCATACATCAAAGCACCCGTTAGTTTTATGACGCGCGTGTTTGTATGAGTTATTAATTTCTAAGTGGAGTGAGTTCGTCGCTATTAATTATAAAGCACATGCGTCTTCCGAGTATAGTGTTCATTTAATTGGCAGTGGTTAATTGTGTAGTTGTTTAAAATGGTTGAAGCTAGTAAGCTGTGGTTCGAGACTGCGTGCAGTAGTTGTAAGTGCCATGAACTGATACACCCATGGACGTATCGTTGTTCCGATGCCACTAGAACTATGCTGATAAGCTGTATCAAAGGCAGTTATAAATTCTATGCCATGGTCTACCTTGTAAGTATTTGTATGAGCATCAATTCAACCTACTGCTGTGAAGTCAAGTCATAAAGATGCCTTGTTTTGGTATTGAAGTGTGATAAAAATAATGATGTATCATTATTTAACAAGATCTTGCTCTTTGAACTTTGTCTTAATTGTATTTAATAAATGCCTGTGTTACTAATAATTTATTGTCTACTATGATTTAGATGGAATCTTATTAGGATTTCATTTAGGAGATATGTTTCTGTACCAGTAGTAAAACTTAATCATATCAAAAAGATAATTATAAATAGTCAAGAATGTTTCCTCATTCCTACTTTTGTAATCCTTATTTTATCTAATAGTTATTTATTTCCTCTTCCTATAAGTAGATCAAACTAAATGTTTAGTAGGAAAATTATTAATTAAATGAAGCAGGCAAAAATTATATTTACGTTGTTATATTTTCACACAAAATCTTATTATTTATTTAAAATTGTATTAAATTCTTCATACAATAAATACAAATTGAACTTTATTATTAAAAAGAGAAGAGATAGTTCTAACAAAACAATTTTTTTTTCAGATACAAATATTAATGAGAGGAAAAAAGCTAGGTAAAAAGGAAATGATAGAACAATTCAAGTTATATTTGAAGTCTGGAGTATTTGGTCTAACAGTGGGAAGCTCATTTGTTACTTTAAACTGTATATTCAGGTAAATATATATCTATAGTATTTCACTTAAGTTTACTACCAATATATCCTTCTCATAAAAGATATTAATATATTTTTTCTATTTTTATCTCAAGAAGATAATGTTTGTAAATCTCTATGAATTTCATCTCAATCCAACAGGAAAAAAACTAATTTATATTTTTGTAAATTCAGTCAGCACATCAACCTATCTCAATTTTGACAAATTTACCCTTTAATAGATATTCAACCGTATCATAGTAGTGGAAGGTAAACATTGCTAGATGGAGGTAGGTTGACCTGCTGGCATCTGTACTTAAATTCTGATACCAAGCATAATTATTTATTTATTTATAGATAGATATTTAATCAGTCATCATTTTTTATTACAAAATTAATAGTTATAGCCTATAGCATTGTAATCAATGGTTATGTTTTTTCAGGAAACTATTCTTCAGTGAGTTCTCATACTACACGACAGTGTTGCTACCATGCACAGTCAGTGGTCTTGCCATATACTTCGAACCTCCATACAGAAGAGTACTAGTTGTCAACCTATTTGTGAACCTGGTAAGTTTTTCATAATTTCATTTTATATAAGCCAATTGCCATGATTTTCACTGCAATAGGAGCAAATGACCAGATCTGGAAATATCTCTGAGTTAGAAAGAGATGGTAGGTCCATCATTTATTTTTTTATAGGTATTTGAAGTATTTTCAGCTGCTCTTTTGTGTCAAATTTTTATCTAAACCTAGCTATTAAGTATTGAAAATAGTCCCAATTTAAAATTTTATTCAAGCTTAGGGGAAAAACAAATACAAATAAAACAAATATTTTATTCTTCAGGTAATGAATTAAAATTTTAACACCCAATGTACGTTCAAAAGATTATTTGTGTCTGTACAATATTTTTATTTGCTCACATAGAATATACTTGAGAATATTTTCTTTTACTGTTTGTTGCATGTTAAGTCAATAAATCATTTATGAATATGATGGAAGGTACTTGCAGAAAATTCAACAAATGCAAACATAAGATGCTTATCTTTCAAGTGGTATAAATCATTATTATAAGTGTCCGTTCGCAATACTAAATATAATAAAAGTATGTTCCGATCCCGCAGACAAACTGGTAAACGGTTTTGTGTGGCATAGATTTAAGATACATTTAAAGAAAAAATTGTTTGTAATAGTAATAAATAAATAAATAATGGTGGTACAGCTGAAAAAATATAGAAAGCAGGCATTATTAATTATTATGAATGGGTGCTTTAGCTGTTTGCGCCAGCGTCCCTGAATGCTACTTGGTAGCAGTTGTTATTACAATTCCAAGTAAAGACCATCGGGCGAATTTGAGAAAATTCTAAAACTTATCAGATGATTAAACCTGTAGGTCACTCGATAAGTAGTAGAAGCTGTTTCCTGCAATTTTACCACATAAAATTTCTTCCCCAAAAATATCAAACCACTTATCCTTGCAAAGTTTCCATCTAATTAATTTGCATCAGTTGAGCTCAAAACTGCATCCAACCGACTATCGCCTTTATAATTTATGTACCAAAAAACATAAATTGATATGATAAATCTAAACATGGTTTACCGCTACAGCAAAACATTATATCGTTTCTAAACTGACAAACAAGTTTTTATTTACCAATACAACATCAACACGAAAAAGTTATGACGCGATTGCAAGTTGTTTTTATGAAACAAGCTGGTTAATTACTGGTATTAAATAACTATGATTGTCGTACTTATTAATAACGTCCTTGTGTAGGTAGGTAAGGCAAAGTATTTTATTTTTCCGACAAGGTAGTTAATAATTGCTTATTGCATGTAGATAACAGTGCACACTTATGTAAGCTCGGGGCCCGTAACAAGAATAGGATAGGCCTAAATACTGATGATGATGATGATGGCCTCCTAGCCGATTATCGGCCACGGCGGCTGTTCTCATATAAGGAGATCAGCCAGCTGCGCAGGACATATTATAGTGCACAAGCATTTGCGCAGATACAGGTGCACTCCCTATTCCCTCACTCTCATAACCCGATGGGACGGCAATCCGACACGACCGGTGAGAGATCAGGCGCAGGACCGACATTAACGTGCTCTCCGATGCACGGGTGTATCAATCACCAACTTCCAACTCCGGGCTGCTTTGTGAAAGTTTCTAAAACCCACAAAGCGATTTCGGCCCGTCCCGGGAATCGAACCCGAGACCTCGTGATCAGCAGTGATCAAGCAGTCGGGCTATGCGACTAGACTAGACCAGTACGAGGGCCCTAAATTACTACTAAAGGATGCCACCCAATCTATGATTGAACAGGAAGAAATACGGCAAAAAACAAGTCAGTTGTTCAGTTTGGGTTGTCATGTGGGGAACTCTCAAGGCGCTAGTGCGAATGTCCCTGTAGGTGCGAGGTGGGCCTCGTAGAGCAATTTGCTAAATGTGACTGTTTGCTAATATGGTTTAATACGTACATTGTGTTGATAATCGGTTTACTACTAAATCTGTTTATCTTACATGAAGGTCTGATAGTGTTTTTCCAATACGTAATTAACATTTGAGTTTTCAAAGCTGTTCAATATATCATAATATATGAGCGTAACTAGGTTTGACAATCGATTAGACTTTGATGCGGTACTGTATTGGCATGATAATAAGAGAGTAGTCCTGGTTCTAAAACTTGCCGTCCCGGTTTATTCGCGTGTGTATTTTTGATGTGTAATTTTGATTTATGACTTTTTTAAAAAGGCGCCAGAATTACGCGGAAGTAGATTCATTTGTATTGTGAGTGTCGGTCGGATTTTGTGCATTGTCCTTGGGTGGTTAGGTGATAGGCTGCTTCCCGCACCCAGATAAAAATTAGCCTATATGTTATTTCTGATAAATAAGCTATATGTTGAGTGTGCCAAGGTCTTTCTGTATAAAATTCGGTCAGCCGTGGTTGTGCGTGAAAAAAGGTATAACGAAGCATATCAAAATGAACTTCGCCTTTGTCTAATTAATGTAGGTGTGATCTTGGGCTTTGTGTTTGTGATATGTTTTGTAATTTTAATCCCAATATTACTAAAGATTGCTTGTCTGTGTTGCTTGTCTTAAGGGTATGTGTCTGAATGAACTGTGGTGCGTGACTATATAGAAATGAATTAGTTGGTTGGGTCTGCCGGCTGTGTCTCCTGGGTATAAGGTGAGACGCTGTCGATCTGTCGAGTGCTGGGGGTGAAGGTTTCTTTCTTTGGGTGGTTGCCCGCTTCCGTTCTCCGTTAGAGGGTTTGCGTTGTGTTGCGTGTTAGGAGCAGGAGGTTAGGCAGAAGCGGCAACGCGTGCCAGTTTGGTTGTTGTGTATGTATGGCTAAGCTTATGGTAGATGAATAGACCGACGCGTGTAAAACCTTTACCAATCTGGGGGCCACGTGAGGGCCGAGAGCCGTCTGGCTGCGGTTGTGTGCAGTGTGTTTTAAGAAGTTGTCCGCGGCCTGCTGGCAGCACATGGGCTGCTTCTTCGATCAGGAACTGACGGGTGGTTTGTGCTCTCTATACGTGGCCGCTGCAGCTGGGGTGTACGTGTGAGGGGTGAGGGGTAAATTCTGACCGTTCGTTACGTCATTGTGTGACTGGAAATATTAGGAAAGGAATTTTTTTAAAAATTTACATTCTTTTGACACTTCCTTTGTCAAAGGCTATAAGTGGCTTAAAATTGGTATGTTGATAAAACAATGCCGTCCTTGTGAGAGAGAGAGTTTTATTTTTGCGCGGTACTGGGTGGCAATTGCAGTTGTTGAATTTCTCATAAATTTACTTCATCTATGTTCGTTCATATAATTTAAGGTTGCGTGCATGAATGGCTGGTTCCG
>NWSH02000601.1:11298241-11345800 GCA_002382865.2 Heliothis virescens | reverse complement strand
GAGAGATCAGGCGCAGGACCGACATTAACGTGCTCTCCGATGCACGGGTGTATCAATCACCAACTTCCAACTCCGGGCTGCTTTGTGAAAGTTTCTAAAACCCACAAAGCGATTTCGGCCCGTCCCGGGAATCGAACCCGAGACCTCGTGATCAGCAGTCGGCTATGCGACAACTAGACCAACGAGGCCTAAATACTACTAAGCCACCCATCATGATTGAACAGAAAAACGGCAAAAAAACAAGTCAGTTCAGTTGTGCAGGGACTCTCAAGGCCTAGGTGCGAAGTCCCTGTAGGTGCAGGGCTCGTAGCAATTGCTAAGTACTTTTGCTATATGGTTAATACGTAATTGGTTGATAAATCGGTTACTACTAAATCTGTTTATTACATGAAGGTCTGATAGTGTTTTCCCAATACGTAATTAACATTTGAGTTTTCAAAGCTGTTCAATATATCATAATAATATGAGCGTAAACTAGTTTGACAATCGATTAGACTTTGATCGGCTGTATGGCAAGAAAAAGAGAGAGTCCGTTCAAAACTTGCGCCGGTTTATCGCGTTGTATTTTGATGGTGTAATTTTGATTTATGACTTTTATAAAAGGCGCCAGAATTACGCGAAGTAATCATTACTATGTCCGGCGGATTTGTGCATCCCGAGGGAACTGCTTCCCGCACCCAGATAAAAATTAGCCTATATGTTATTCTGATAAATAAGCTATATTAGTGCCAAGCTTCATCAAAATCCGGTCAGCCGTTTGTGCGTGAAAAAGTAACAAACATACAAAAAACTTTCGCCTTCATAATATTACTGTAATTATTTGAATTTTAATCCTCAAAACTACTAAAATTCCTGCTTTCATTACAGGTATTCGAATACTGGGTGCGGACATTAGAAATGAAAGGTTGGCTCCGGCGGTCTCCGGGTAAAGAGACGCTCATCTTCATGCTGGGTAGTGCTGTCTTCTTCTATCTTATGCGGTTAGACAGGAGTAGCGAGAAGCGCACGCCATTGTTTTGGTATGTATGCAACTTAGGTTAAATGAAAGACCACCTAAAACCTTTACCATCTGCGGGGCCCACTAGGGCCAGAGCCCGTCTGGGCTGCGGGTTGTTCAGAAGAGTTGCCGCGGCCCTGGCACACAAAGGGCTCCCGAAGGAACACGGTGGGTTTCCTCACGCCGCCACCCACAGCGGGAGGGGTAATCTGACCTCTACCATTTTACCAAATAAGAAAGGAAATTTTAAAAATTACATTCTTTTTGACACTCCTTTGTCAAAGGCTAAAGTGGCTTAAAATTGGTATGTTGATAAAAACAATGCCGTCTTGTTCCTTCAAATACTAGTTTTTATTTGCGCGACTGGGATGGCATTGCAGTTGTTGATTTCTCATAAATTATACTTCATCTATTGTCGTTCATTAATTTAAGGTATGCGTGCAATGATATAGCGGTCAAATAACATTGACTTTTTTTATTGATATTGCTTGGGTCACATTCTCCTCTCGTATTCATTGGAATTAATTGTCTTTGTACTAACTTTAATTAGTCATTGGAGATGTCAAATCTTTCTGCTTTAGTTGGTATGTGTCTGTAGCTGTTAAGGAATTCTTATTAGTAGTATGTTTGAAAGTATCTCTATAGTACAATTTCTATTATGGATTTATAACATTCTACGCATCGCATGTGACCCCACCCCTATGGATGCAGCGTGAGTAGTAGTAGTAGAGTCAGACTTTTACTGACTAAAACAGAGCCGCGGCAACTCGCACGAACAATCCCGCAGCCCTGGCAGGATTTGGCACTAATGGGCTCCATTGGACGAAACTTGAGTACTTCATTATCATCTTCTTGCCCTTATACCAATTTAATTGGGGTTGGCGCAGCTTATTTTCTTGATGAGTACCTACTTCAAATATATTTTTTTTTAATTCAAGGTTCTTCACACCTCCTCGGGTTTCCAAAGAAGTCGGCGAGCCAGTTACGGGAATCGAAGGGAGAAGCCCTGCCTGCCCACACAAAGGACCATGCATCAATTATATTTTAAAGGTACGATATCATAGTATTATTTCAATCCAATTAAAACATTACGGAGTGTTTTTAAACAAGAATTGAAATAAGTAAAAATTAAACTTGTTAGGATATATTCATATGTAGGTAATAAAGTTAGTTTCCATCCATTTTTTACTTGATAAGTTTTTGTTCTTTTTGGGGAGTTCTATTTTTAGAGTATGGCAGGATAAAATAATATTTTCCTTACTGGCGGTTCATATGTTATCCAAACTAATGTTGTAAAAAGAAAAATTTGTTTGTACCCCAAAAGCTTTTAAACTTCTGAACCGATTTGCAAAATTCTTTCACTGCTAGGAAGCTAGACTATTCTCGCGTAACATAGGCTATATGTTAGAAGTTCCTTAATAAAACGGGTAGAAAATACTCCGTTTCTAATGGAAAAATACCATCTGTTTATTTAAAATTTATTTTTCAGGGCACAGCACAGCTATTCGGCGTTGGCTGTGCAATGACGATGCTACGGACTATCCTACCCAAAATATTGACACCCGGCAAAGCTTTGAAATCGTTGAGGCTATCGCATATGAAGCTAGGAGTTTTCTTCGGCGGATACATCGGTATTTATAGGGTATGTTTATTAACATTTCTTTTTTTTTATTTCGACAATAATTGGAATATTTTATATGAGACCAATAGCCTCTGCATATATAAAGGAATGCAAAAAAAAGGTTGTTTTATCTCAGGGTGTGTGTAAGTGTTCCTATACTTTGATGCAATAGGAATGTGGAGAGTATCAAACAGAAAATATTATTTGTTGCACTTCGATGTTTAATCCGAGATTGTTCAGATCATTTTACAATTTGGCGAAAAGTGAAAATCTTTCAGTGTAGACTAGTCACTTCACTCTCACTATTCCTACTCGTTTGACATTTCAAATAGGGAATGTTGTACTTCTATAGTACAGAGCCACAGAGCAACAAAACAAAAAGAAAATACCTACAAAGAGATTCCTTTTCATTATTATTATTTATTATATTTCAGCTAGTAGTATGTTTACTATGTCGCGCCCACGGCCGGGACAGCGCGATGTACGCGTTACCTGCGGGCTTCCTCTCCGGCCTCGCGTTCAGAGCGGCGCCTTCCACACCTATTGCTTTGGCGCCTGTTACGTCATCGTTACAGGTATTTTTTGTACAGCATTATACGTACAGAATAATAGATCTATTACGTGATTTGATCGAGTCTAAAACGATAATACACCAGCATGCTTGATTTGTTTATAATTCACGCCGACCCCCATGTAATGGCAGGAGGGATGATGATGATGATGAAAGCATGATAAAATAATGTATTCGCTACTGGAGGACGTGGTTATGAGTTAATTAAACTAAACATGGTGATTGTTACCATAGTTTAAAGATGGCCGATGAGAATAATAAAATTAAGTCAGTTTTTTAACTGTTAACTTTTGACTAATGCTTTTAACGTTTAATGTATTGAAAAAAAAAACAAAGAATGTATGAACTCATTAAGAAACGTATGCATCTAAAGTGAAAAAATAAATAAAACCTACTTAACCCAAATCTTTTTCGATCTTCCAGATCCTAGGCTCCTGGGCGTACCAAAAAGGCATGCTCCCCGCCGACTGGCCGCTCGTGGAACTCCTATACTGCGTGTGCCAGGGTCTGCTGTTCCACGCACGAGTGATGCACGAAGATGTGTGTCCACGATACATCATCAACTTGATGCATACTGTTACTAGTAACAAGTAAGTATAAGATAATAGGGTATATTAGAAATAAGGTCATTACAGAATATTTTTAATCGCGCAGGTCGTTTTAGTATACGTCTTTCGATGAACGTAACGAGTTAATAACACGACAGTTTGAAACCTCTGTAAATATATAAGGGGTGGTGATAAATTAGCGAACTTATCAATTCATACAAGCGCGCTATAAATTGGTCTTAAAAAAAGAAAACCTTGTAATGCGCATTCAAATTTCAAATCGTAACGTTCTCAACAATCATACCAGCAAATTACAGGCCTAGTCGTTTGTCGCTACTTCGTAATTAAAGAATATCGATAGGTTCATCAATACGTGAACACTTCTCGTCTACCACCTTAGAGTATACATCTATAATAGAGTGCGTCTAACAGGGTACGCTCCGGGTACACAGGTGTGAACATGCGCGATTCTCCTTGTCACCCTCAATCAGTGTCAAAACAGTACCCGTCACGTCAAGTCACACAGTAATATTTTATTTTAAAGTTAAAATGGTGAAATATACTACGCAAATCTGTAAGAAATATTATATATACAAGCAAAATAAAAGATTATTATTTTTTTCAAGCAGTCATTACGTAGTATTTATTTAGTAATTGATTGATTCTCCAAAAAAAATTAGGGTCTGAAAGGGGGTTGCGAGGGACGCGGGGCGGGTCAGCATCACGCGTTGTCAGCGGCCATTTTTCAAATTTCAAATTTCATTGGAACATAGTTGTACTAAGTCGATTATTGGATACGATATGTTTTTATCGTGACTTCAAAAGTTGTTCACATTTTCAACCGAATTTAGAAAAGGCGGTTCTTACATTATGAGTTTGACTGTATGTATGTACGCGATTACCTCACGTTTGGCTGAACCGATTTTGATGCTGATTTGATGGTATTTAGCATAGTGTGTTCAGACTAAGAAGGTTTTAGGTGCAGACGCCAGCACATCAACCTACCTCAATCTGTCATATTTCATTAATAGATTTTCAACCTTACCACAAAAGTGGAAGGATAATGTTCGATTGGTAAAATTTGACAGATTCGGGTAGTTTGACCTGCTGTCGTATGTACCTAAATACAATAATAAAAAATAATTCCATTATAGCCAGTACTAATACTAATGTATAGGTAGGTATTTGTCTGGTATTTGTGTCAAAAGTCCTATCAAGATTAATTACTTTTATTTAAGTTCCTACTAAAATGGACTATAGGTATCGTTACTCAACTCACTATATTATTTTACAATTATTATTAAACCAAAACAATAATTAAGTTACGTTAATGTTATAATTCTAACTATCGATATTCTTGCTGCATCTTAAGAACATCACTATCAAAGCGTTTTACCACAGATAACACACCTGCTCCCGTTCGGCACAAGGGAATTAAGATGACATTATCACTCTATAGGTTACTAATGTATACTCTAAGNAACAATAATTAAGTTACGTTAATGTTATAATTCTAACTATCGATATTCTTGCTGCATCTTAAGAACATCACTATCAAAGCGTTTTACCACAGATAACACACCTGCTCCCGTTCGGCACAAGGGAATTAAGATGACATTATCACTCTATGGGTTACTAATGTATACTCTAAGTCTACCACGCTCTCTTGATAACCAAATTGAAAAAATATCTAACAAATTATTCTCTCTTTCAGGGCTGACGAAATCCAGTCAGGATTTATACAGAAAATATTGAAATTCATTTGAATTTAGTTTATTTGATTTTTATATTATTATTTATGTAACAATGTGTGTGGCAGGCATACTTCACGAAAGATCGGTTATTCTAGAATTTATCATAAGGTAACATGTGAATAAAAGTCGAATATTTGAAAAAATGTGTCACTAATATTAAGTTGAATTAAAATAAATCAATCTAAAAAAGAATACTCATAACTCGAATTATTAAATTTACATTACACAGTGAAGTTACAATTACCAATAAGACATTATATATAATTGTATTGTATATAGTAAGTACAATAAATGAATATCAAAATCTTTCGTTAAGTATACCTACATTTTTAAGGCGCAAGTCTGTGATTTATTTTAAATGGATATTTTGCGGTACAGGGTTTATTTTAAAATGGGTATAATTAAAGGGTTGGTTTTTAAATATTAACAATTGCTAGACATACTGATACCATATCCTTTAATAGTTCAAACCACTGAATGGTTAATCAATTACTTCTATAATTAATAAATAGGTATGTAGATGAATTTAAAAACCGCGCAAGTATCAATTCATGTAAAGGTTAAAAGAGGTATTTCTTAATGGTAATTAATTTTCTATAAGCAATAAGTGAGCACATGTTTTGTATTTAAAGTAGAATGTTAACGTCACAAATAGGTGCATACTTACCATATAGTGCTTAAAAACACTAATGTTCGCGCCATCTTGCGCAATGTATGCGCAATGTTGCACAATGTATGCGCAATGTTGCGCAATGTATGCGCTATGTATGCGCATTGTTGCGCTTACGACAATGTAAGTCGGATCTGATTTACCTTCGAATATTTGTCAAAATACTCGTTTTCTATAAAAAATATTATTGGCGTGCTTGGAAAACACGAATCTATCAATGTGAGGCATGGAATGAAAAATAATATCATTACTATTTAAAAGTAATGAGTATAATCTATATCGAATATATCGATACTTTAAGGATATTATGCATTAAATACTCGGCGAATATTTACTTATTATGAATACAAATGAAATTAGGTAGTTAAAAATATTATGTAACCAGACTTGTTCCTGGTATTTTTTTTCATTCATACACTTTATCCAAAGTTAGGCTAATTTATGGAAACGTAAAAGCTCTAAAATGACAACATGAAGTTCGATACGGAGTTACGTTCCGATGCTAAATTGAACCTTAAAATAAGTGCATTAAGACGTTTAGTCGCGTAGCTAGTGTAGTGCTTACAATCAGTGCCTGGGTGATAATAATAGTAATCACTTAGGAAATGTTACATTAACATCGAATATTGGTTAGTTTAAGGATATTTATTTACTTGTACACTTGTAGAAATTATTTGATGATAACAAATGGTGATTTTTCATTATTTCTTAATCCAAACTCACTGTTACCAACAAAATAAATAAATAATAATCGACAATCGATGACTTGTTATTCACAACCCTAAGGCGACAAAATAATTTTCCCAAGTGTAGAAGTAGTTATAATTAGGCACAAATTATCATAGTTACCTATAGATTTCTTTATTATAATATCACTTAGATAACATTTATTATTTATTAAATAAATTAGATTTGTAGAAAGTTTATTCAATTATTATTTATAAATGCGATATTATGCTGTGGTCGTATTTTGTCTGCTTACGATAAAACTTCGGTGCAGGTCGCATTTAATTCAGAGTTCAAACATGAAATAATGTATTATAAGAATAAATTCTTACCAATCCATATGTTACTTTTTGTAAAAGCTGAGTATTGTATTACCTGCGGTGCTGAGTTGTTTAAAAGTGTCATACAACTTTATACTTCATGCAGTGGAGATAGGTTACATTTTCGAATAATAACTTTGTACAATGTAATGCTTAGCTGGTACACACGACAACAGGTCTACCTACCCGAATCTGTCACATTTTACCTATCGAACATTAACCTTCCACTATTGTGATAAGGTTAAAACTCCATTGAAGGAATTTGACAGATTGTGGTAAGTTGATGTGTTGGCATCTGTACGTTAATAAATTCACACTTTAAAATAGTCTTCCTGTTTTTGTATCGAGTGGTGGGTTAATTTTATTTATTCCTATTTATGTGACTTACATGATGATATTAAATATTGTTTTTTCGATAAAATATAAGTCTAATTTACATAAACCTGACCTGAATATGTAGGTATGAAAAAAAAATGCAGGATTACTCAAAAATAATATCTTATTTTGAAGAAAACAAAAGTTACGTGTATACCTGTTTATTGTTCATGATAGAGTGCGTCAATCCGTTTGTTCAAGTAAAATTTTACATAATATTTCTAAATCGGAACTAGGCAAAACCAAATAATATAACCTAATTTACTTTCGAAATTCTATAGTCTTCACTCTATTGTATTGTTATACTGGATCTTGAAGCAATATCAATATTGAAATTTACGACCTGGTAATAAAGTTGCTTTTAGTCTAGCTCCGTGACTCGTGGGCCACCGGGGCTCGGTGGTCGTATGTTGCTAGGCCCGCCCCCTCCTGCCCCTCCCACACCATGCAGCTTCATCATAGAAGGCTGACAGACTGCTTGAGCTGCCTTCAAGTGCTCTTCCAACTCATTGTTGCTAGCGTCAGCGTGCGTTTCAAGCCATCGCAGCTGGTTGTCACATTCTGTACGTACTGCGTTCTTCTCAGCGTCTGACAGCCTGGTACTTGCGTTGTCAACTGCCTGTGGAGAGCGAGAAGTTTCGTGTGAGTATCATGTTTCCCTATTCAATATTGGCTCATATGTTCAAGTTGTTAAGGTTTATCTTAAATTAGCCTACGTCCAAGGTTTCTACCGTGTCCTAAGGGAATTGCTCCCCGCACCTGTTCAAAGTAGTCTATACGTTAAGCAGGTGTAAGCCATATTTCTAGTAACAAGATTCGTTCAGCTATTAAAGCGTGGATGAGGAACAAACATCCAAACCCACAAACATATTGTTTTCGAAATCGTTCCGTCGCTCTTTCTGACAGTATTATACTAGGTTTACAAGCCTTGTTACGATGATGATGCCCTGATTCCATACAAACTTAAGAAGGCAATTCTAATCAATAGAACGGACAATATTTAAAAACTCTAAAATACACACCGTCTTACACCCAAAGCAGTATCCCTCCAACTGGTTCCTAACTTCTACCCTCTTCTTCGAAGCTTCGTCTTCTGCCTTGAACTTTTCAGCTTCGCTGAGCATCTTGTCAATATCTCTCTTGCTGAGGCGACCTTTATCGTTTGATATTGTGATGTGTTCTGACCTCCCGGTGCTTTTGTCTTCAGCACTCACATTTAGGATTCCATTCGCGTCTATGTCGAATGTGACCTGCAAAATAAAATAATTTTAATCACCAGCCACCATCCTGGGAGAGGATTGTTAAGCACTCACTTTGAGACTCATAGTGACATAGTGCCTTGGATATCATATTTTTAAATGCATGCTGGGAATACAAATTACCAACCTCTATTTGTGGCACTCCTCTTGGCGCAGGTGGTATGCCAGACAAGTTGAAAGTGCCCAACAAATTATTGTCCCTCGTCATCGCTCTTTCACCTTCATAGATCTGGATGGTGACAGCAGGTTGGTTATCTGCATACGTGGTGAAAATTTGCTTCTGCGCAGTTGGGATGCGAGCGTTTCTCTCTACCAAACGAGTCATGACTCCTCCAGCAGTTTCTATACCAAGGGACAATGGGGTCACATCGACTAGTAATACATCTTGGATGCGAGAGTCCTTTGAGCCGCTGAGAATTGCAGCCTGTACTGCAGCCCCATAGGCTACTGCTTCATCAGGATTAATAGACAAATTAAGAGTCTTGCCTCCAAAGAATTCCTGCGAAACATTAATTCAAATCAGTTATAACATTCACGAGTTTATTAATCACGTGATGTAATATTAGCTACCTGTAATAACCTTTGAATCTTCGGTATTCTTGTAGAGCCGCCAACCATGACGACATCATGAATTTCTCTTGTGTTTAGATTAGCATCCTTCAAAGCTCTTTCCACTGGAACTAACGTTTGCCGAAAAAGATCTGAACACAATTCTTCGAAGCGGGCTCTCGTGATTTTGGAGTAGAAGTCAACACCCTCAAACAAGGCGTCTATTTCTATACTGGCCTCGGAGCTCGATGAAAGTGTCCTTTTGGCCCTTTCACAAGCAGTTCGTAATCTTCTCAGGGACTTAGGATTACCTCTGAGGTTTTTCTTAAACTTCCGTTCGAACTCTTGACTAAAGTGATCAACCATTCTACTATCAAAATCTTCCCCACCTAAATGGGTATCGCCTGCTGTAGATCTTACTTCAAACAAAGAACCTTCAGCAATTTGTAAAATAGATACGTCAAAGGTTCCGCCACCTAGATCGAAAATGAGTACGTTTTTTTCTCCAGTCAGATTCTTATCTAAACCATAAGCGAGAGCAGCGGCCGTTGGTTCGTTTATTATTCTTAGGACATTAAGGCCGGCAATAACTCCGGAGTCTTTAGTGGCCTGACGTTGCGAGTCGTTAAAATAAGCAGGTACAGTAATAACAGCGTCCTTTACTGTTCCGCCCAGGTACGTTTCAGCCACTTCCTTCATTTTACTGACTACCATCGATGAGATTTCTTCTGGCGAAAACTTTTTCTTTTCTTTTTTGTACTCGACGAGAATTTTGGGCTTCCCGCCGTCGGAGACAACTTGAAAAGGCCAATGTTTGATATCTTCTTGCACTTTGGGGTCATCAAACTTTCGTCCAATGAGACGTTTTGCGTCAAAAACCGTATTTCTTGGGTTGACAGCTACCTACAATTAAAGGTAGTAAGCAATTGATTACACAAAAACCTGGTAGAGATAAAAATCTACACGTTGCTACGCCTGTAGTGACTATGAGCCTATAAAATGTACGAGGTACGAATTTCCCCGAAAAGCATGCTGGGCCTAGCAGGCATATTTTTCAAGTAAATTGGGCAGACCTGTGGTCAGTGGGAGTAACTTCTAATATTTTTTTACATACCTGATTCTTAGCAGCATCGCCGATCAGCCTTTCGGTTTCAGTAAACGCGACGTATGAGGGCGTTGTTCTGTTGCCCTGTTCGTTCGCGATTATTTCCACTTTACCATGCTGAAAAACACCCACGACGGAATACGTGGTCCCCAGGTCTATGCCCACTGCTGGCACCATGGTCAGGTACTGAGGAAATTAAAGGAGCATTCAGATTTCACTAACTTTGCGTATGGCAATTTTGGAAGACTTAATTAATCCCTGTTTTCTAAGATTGCTTTAAGTTTCTTTTTGCGTATAAAAGCAATTAATTTACTGGTTGATTAATTGTCCCTTCAGCAATTTACAGCATATAACGTCAATTTTCCTTTTCAAAAATAAATGAAACATATTTTAGAAGAAAAATTGTCTATGATTATTTTTGTCACTGCATTATCCTGCAAAGCATTTTTTTTTGCGAAATTAACAAAATTTTCCTACCTTCATTTCTTTGAAATTCCCAGCACAAAACGATCCGATCTACGTGACCTTACCCATGAAACTGCACACGAAGTTACAATAGTTTCATGCCCCCACATTATGCTAAAAGGCGGGGCCCACCATGACAAAATGTCACAATGCAATACTGGTTGATCACGAGAGGAAGGACGAAAAAGAATAGATTCGTTTACCTAACTAGAAAATACTGCAGAAGGCACAGTTTCAAGGAAGAAAAATATGAATATTATGAGTATTTCACAGAATAAAGTGAATAGTTTAGAAAATTTCTAAATCTGGATTCTCAAAGTCAGTAAGTGGGCGAAACGAAAGATGCAGTGGTGTGCATCGTGGGTGACGGTTGGTCTTCTGTAACATTTTAGATGTGGCTATTGATCCGAGACGTATTTTTTGCATCTGTTTTGTTAGTATCGGTTTATGTTGAGCATTTGTAAAGTTGCATGCCCACAGCAATTTTCTATCAGGACCTATGAACTTATAATGGCGTCTAGGCGGATTGGCGTCGACCACGGTGGCTGTTCTCATTTAAGGAGATCGGCAGGACATATTATAGTGCACAAGCATTAGAACTTGTCTATGAGCATATGAATCTGGTAAACACCGAAAGTCCTATCTACCGTGGTATACTTAACTGTCCGAATTTATGTTCCCCGCATTCAAGAAATGCCCATCAAAATTATCTCTTAGCGGAACACAGAACCAATAAAAACGGTCGAATTGTAAACGTCATTAGGGCGAACAAGCAATAAACCTCGGCAAAAGCAGTCGTTAATTTAACATCCCCCAATGTTTCGCCCAATCAAACCAGCTAGTGGGCACTGAGGCCAGATTGTGAACATAAAACCTTTCTAGATTAGAACATTTGACTGAACGGAGACGCCATACCTTCTCCTCTGTCAAAAGAGAACGCTGGTCATTTTCATCCAAGATTGTTGTTGTTGCTTGTTAGACTATTTCGTCGTGTGCATGCGTAACGATGTGATCGAAATTGCATGAGTGACCTGTCAGGCACCTAGTATTTGTTTTTATAACCGCACGTAAAATAGTAGACTTTATCGCGTAGATTTGTTTCCATGGCGGTTCCAGTCGACTAAATGTTCTTAGTTTCCCATAAAGCCACGGAACGTTTACTTCAGTTAACAATTTAAATTCAATTTATGTTCGCGTTGGATGGTGTGGTTGAATGGAATCGTACGAGGGAAAACTTTGGCAATATAGATAGACGAACACAATAGGTCCCATGTTAATGAGTTTGGTGGTAATATGCTATCGATTTCAATATACCTATCAATAACCTTGATACTTGGTTATTAGGTGTAGATTAAAGTACCCTATCACCTAATATCCATTTGTGACAAGCATTAAGTACAGACATAAGGCACGGACTGCCTTGTTGGTCTAGTCGTCGCATAGTCGACTGCTGTGCACGAGGTCTCAGGTTTGATTCCCGAGTCGGACCGCAAATCGCTTTGTAACTTCAATACAATGGAATAGGGAGTGACCTGTGTTTTGCGCAAATGCTTGTGCACTAACAGCCGCCGTGGCCCACAATCGGCTAGGACGCCATTATTATTAGGTACAGATATAGTTCTTTATACACCGGTGTTAAATAAAAATCGGATTTACTCGTTTCTGAGTGTGCCAGTGCCAGGCTACTGGCAGAAGTTCTATATAAATTAAATATGATTTTGTTGCCTTTTAAGGGTACACATCATCATCACAAATATTATCAGGTCACAGATAAGTCATGGCCCCGTTCCTAAGGTACCCTGTACGCTCATAAATTTTCTAAAACTACACATACCTCAGGATAAAATAACTGCATTCAAAATCTTACCTTATCTTCTGTATATCATAGTTCAATTCATTAGTGACTGTTTCATAAATAACGAAGTATGAATACGAGATCTTTTTCCAAGAACGGAGTAGCACATTTTTTGGAATTGTTTATAACGTACATTTCTTATTGTTTTTGTGTAATAAAATTATGAATTTACATTGTCCTGAATTATGTTTGACATACAATTTTGACTTGACATTTAGTTTTAGTTTTTTAGTTAATTGCCAGTTTTAAGCTTCTCTAGAGTTTGCGTTTACTAGTAAAGAAGGTCCTATCAAATACTCCGCAATGCTAAACAGTTTTTTTACAGACTCAGGCTCTTTGCCATTTATAACAGGCACTATATTAACAATGTTTTATGGGGCATTAAAAATAAAACACACACGATTTATTTTTCTTTTTACTAATGCGTAAAATAACGTTTGCTTGTTATAAGGCAAAAGTTTTTCAGAAACGCACACGCTGAGAGAGTTTTGAAGGCGTTCACAACAATACTTCTTCCAGAAAGATGCGGTCAACGCTTCTTCTTCTTCTTCACAAAGTCTGGAGGATGGAAACCTCTAGCCTGAAGCAGTTCTTGCACATTATGACACGCGTAGTACACATTATTCATGGCTGCTTCAGTGAGCATATCCACATTACATTTACCTTTATTCTTTCCTTTCTTCTTAGATTTCTTTTCTTCTTTTTTGCCATCTCCATCATCTTCTTCCTCCTTTTTCTTAGGTTTACCAGCCATTTTTTCAGTATTATTGTTTCAGCTTTCTTCAGTATCCTTGGTAACGATTTGAGGGAGGTATTGATTAAACGAAGTTTCGCGTTCGCGCTGATTTCACGAAGGTGAAACAAACTTCAGACTTGACTTATAGCTAGATGTAAGTAGTTTAGTAGATGTATCGTAGAAAGTTTTGTGTTATCTTGATTTCCCTTATGGCATGTATGGTATGGTACTATGGTAAACCTACCTACGTAAATATTCGCTAGAAGAGTATTGGTATGATGGCCTGGCAATGCAATGGGCAGTTTTATTATAAAGGACTTTTTTTAAGTTTGGTTCAGCAGATATGGAAGTGTATTCGTATTTAGTGCATATCTTCTAGTATTGTTTCGCTAGGAGCATAAAACACAGTTCTGCAGACAAAGAATTCTTTGTATTCCAATAGTTGCATTAAACGTGAAACCACTACCTACTTAGTATTAATTAGAAAACCACTTTTCTATTTGCATATAATGATTACCTATAAATTGGGGTCCATCAAAAAAGTTATCCAGGTATGCAAAAAAATCGGATTAATTTTATTTGGAAATGACTTCAAAAATTTAACAAATTCTGACCCCATTTCACAGTCAAAGGGGTGGAAGAGCCTTCATATCCTCACGTCCCACAATGGTTATGGAACTCCTTGCTAGCTTCCAGCCAGTCTGTACACCTCTGCAGATCATAGCGTTAATATATTGCGATGTCCTCGCAGCTAACGAGCTCAGCTTTTGCGTAACGATGCGGAAACTCCGGGATGGTTTTCACTTAGTTTTTATTTTATTTTTACGAATGCATACGAATGTTATTTTTATTCAGCGTATTTACGTTTATTGTTAGATGAAAATGTTTGCGTGTTGGTTTTTTTATTACCTTTTTGTAGATATGCGCGTAGAAATCGTCATCAGCTTATTGGCCTCTTCATACACAGAAGGAGTGAACATTAATCACCACACTTGTTCAAACAAGATAAAAGAAGGAAAAAATAAAACAGCAAAAATAAGAACCATTTATATAATCAATTGAAAATAAATACAAATATTTACAACCTAACAACTTACATAAAAATGCAATAACGTCTAAACATGTATAAAAAAAACATAATCATGATTGTAATAAATGTACAGCTGAATGAAACATGGAGTTCTCTTGGTGAGAAAATAACAACAAATAGGTATCTCTTGAATAAATTATTTGATATTGTATAGGGGTTCTTTCAATACATGTTCCACTTCAGCTTTGTGTAGCACGGAGGCTCCAACTGCTGGTGTTGGCGCTTCAGCTCTGCCGGCGTAAATCAGCTGAAATTGATAATTGAAATTAGTTTTTTTTGGTTCTTTACGTAGATCAAAAAGATCGAACTGGTCACCGTCATTATTTGAATGTCTAAAGGAGTTTTGCAAGTTTTTTATAGGCAATATGTACCTACTAATATTCTGCGTACTTCAATAAAAAAATAAAGCACGTAACTAGCTTTATTAGTAGCTTATGATACTGACTGTATAGAAGAATAAAAGTACAGTATTAATTCGAATTATTATTAATTATTCTAGTCAGTCCTGTTTGAAACGTGTTAGCAGAGGATCCTATCGATATTGCTAATTCCATTGTTTTCTCATCGACAGTATATTATCCAAAAGCTATATCTATTCCAATAGCTTTGCACGGCCACGTTCATAATTAACTACCATCCACATTATTTCGAGGCTTAATTACAAAGATAATTAAATCGTGATCGGAATTTTCGCTCGCGTTAAATTTTCAACCAGGCTTTGTATCTTGCAAATGTGACAGGGGTACGCCGTTTATCATGTTACTAGTTTTTTGTCGCGGTCTGGAACGCAATCTGGGAGACCTACTTCAAGCTCAGTAATCAAAAGTTGTATAAAATCGTCTTCAGCATCTTATCTACCTCCTAACCTATCAAATATTTAACCTGTTCTATCGTGAGGACGTAAGAAAACAAACAAATTAATAAACAACTATATAACATTAGTTAAGATTATCAAATAAGATTCAACAGATAATCCAATAGACGAATGTCTACGTTCGTAAAATCTGACGAGGTCACCGTTGAAATTATGTTATTTGCTCATAAAAATCCGATATTTGGTGATCAGAAACCGATTTGGGAGTTTTTGGCAATATTTCTGATTAGATTTCGATTTTATACGATTGGTTTTATGATAGAGGTAGTGACAGGGCGAGGATTCGTTTGCCATTTAATTACATGGATCTCAATAAAAATGGAGACTATATTTTGCTCTTATTTAACGATAAAAGCCGAATAAGTTCATTTTATTAGATATTGATGAACTACGTAACTTTTACTGAAAAATGAATCTGCCTAGCCTTTTCCCAACTATTTTGGGGTCGGCTTCCAGTCTAACCGGATGCAGCTGAGAACCAGTGTTTTACATGGAGCGACTGCACATCTGACCTCACACAACCCCCAGTTACCTGGGTCAATCTGGCACATCTGAGATACCTTATGTTAATGTGTCTCGTAGATCTGAGATTTGATAGCCATAAGCACTTCGCTGAGCTTCTGGTACTATATTAACTGCGCGTAAAGCAGCTCAAAAATGATCACTGCTAAAGATTGTTTCAAGAATTGACAACCGAAGCGGACTCCGCTAGATCTATCGGCTCGTGAACGTTCCGTAGTCCTTATATGATTCTCACAGAGAGAGTTCAGGCAATGTAGTTCGTATTGGCACGGCATAGTGTCGAATGTATCATGGCGTAAGAGACATGAGCATGAGTGCTCGGCACGTGGAGCAGCGAGGCGAAAGAAAAGTCGGAGGTAGGGCGAGACCTGAGCAAGACAGGAGGAACATCGTGTATGGAATAAAGTGGTCACAACCCGGTAGCCAACAGGACCGGTATGGTCGCCAACGTGCTGTCCATAGATGCGTGTGATGGGTGACCATCTTTTCATAACGAGTTCTTCCGTGTAACTTTTACTGAAACAAAAAATGAATATCGACCCCTCAACATTCCAAAATTATATCCAGATTCCCTAAAGGATAGATTTCAAACTTATATTACCTTTCTGCCCAGGAGATTTTCAAATCGAGGCTTAACGAAGCTCCAAGCTCCCATATTGCGATGCTCTTCTTGACTCCATATGAATTCTGGGAAAGTTATAAGCTTGTTAGGGTCAAGTGAACAAAACTCATTCCAATTTCGGAGAACATTAATATTCATATTGGTGTTATAAACTTCGGAACAAATATTGAAGTTTCGAAAGCACCAACAGTATCTTACCTTGTACTTGTTTTATTTGTTGGAAAAACATTTTTAGGCTAATCTGATAATGATGGATGGATACAACGTGAGTTGGTTCTGAGAATACGGCTTAGTAATTGACGTGTCTAAAAGTTACAACTATAGGTTCGCAGATCTTATATGATGAAGGAGTATGTAGTATTTTAATTATTGAATATGCTGCTGTTACATTAGGGTGATTCTTGCAAGGTATGCGGGATAGCAGAAAAAAAAACAGGCCAAGTGCTAGTTGGACTCGCGCATGAAGGGTTCCGTACCATAACATATGAAAAATAAACGTATCTATTACCTACAACTGGCCAAAATACAATAATTTTTCGGACAGCAAAAAATAACTTTGTCTTTCATACAAATATATGAATAACAAAGTTATAATTTGCGGTTGCACACGTTTATTGTATGGGGTCCCCATAATTTTTTATTTTTAGTATTTGTTGTTGTAGCGGCAACGGAAATACATCATTTGTGAAGATTTCAGCTTTCTAGCTATAACGGTTAATGAGATACAACGTGGAGACAGACAACGAAGTCTTAGTAATAGGGTCCCGTTTTACCCTTTGGGTACGGAAGCCTAAAAATGGTAGGTATTCTAAAGGGACGCAGATTCAAAGATAGACGCTAGCTTACAAGAAATCATCTCAGTCTGATAACACCAACACTCTACAGTCTGATTTTCACAACACACAGACCGTCACAGACATGGAATGAACGTGACACCACATAACAGCGGGTCGCTTTGTGTGCGTTTACGTTGCATTTGAATGTAACCCATTCAACTGTCCGCATGAAATAGCAGAGGAATATGTCGGTCGTTAGAAACCAAAGCCTATGTGACTTGCAACTCGTATAACCTGTACGGTTTCAGGATTAATTACTGCACAGGATTGACAGTGATTCAGGTTTCATGCTGTGATGAATGCTATGGCGTATATGATTGTTTAAAAAGATTGACATTTGTTTAGAGGGGGTGACTTTGTTAAGAACAAAGTTCTGTAATACTCGTAAATATAAAGGGTTAGGTTTGTTATTTGGTATTGAACTTTGTGATATTATGACAGTTTCTGGCGTTTCCAATGAGCTGTTTCTTTGCCAGTTTTTAAAAAAATCATAAGTTTGGTTACTTACTCCTAGCATTTTTGAATCTCGCTAATTCAATCTGCAACTCGTGCAGAGGGAACGGCGCCAGAGCCTCGACCCTCACGATGGCCACATCATCGATCTTAGCTCGAACCCTTTCTTTGTGCAACTCGTAGTAATGCTTGCCGCTCACCAGGATCACTCGTTTTACCTTCAGAGGATCGGCTTGGGTGTCACCTGGAAAAAAATTGCTCTTGCAATATTCGTGACAGTAATTTTGGACAAGAAAATGCTACGTGATATTGTTACGTTCAGCTTAAGGAGAGTGCAGGAAATGTGTTCGAAAATATAGTAATAAGGGTTGGAGAGAGCTTTTGCACATTTCCAAACTTTCATGACCTGACCAGGGAGTACAGACAGCCAGCACATCAACTACATCAATCTGTCAAATTTTGTCAATACATTTTCAACCTTTTTCACAGTAGTGGAAGGTTAAAGTTATATTGTTAAAATTTGTCGGATTCGGGTAGGTGGACCTACTGACGATTTACCAGTTTATTTTTGTTTATGCAACGTACACGATTTTCGAATAGAATTCTGAATTTGAAAATTTCGAATTCTGAATCTAGCAAATTGTGAGTCCCAATATTTATTCGCAACGGTTATAAATCGACTTGCTTATTCAGCTGTTGTTTGTATACTGCTAACATTTAGCTGTTTGGTTATTTACTGAACATACGAGACATTTCCGTGTTTGGGGTAAAAACGGAAAAAGGGTTACATTTTCCTTCTTTGCCATCGCCGAATTGTTTCTTTTGTGTACCCCGTTCCGCATCATTATAGACATTGATCGTAAATGTTTATATGTTTTTCTTTAGTATAGTCTATTTATTTTATATCTTTACCGAGTATTTTTCTGTGAGTGTAATGTTAGGGCAAAAGTTTGATATTGTTTTCCTCTTCATCATCAGCTTGTTTACTGTCCCACTGTAGGGTTTAGGCTTTTTCCCATACATAGAAGGAAATAGCGTAAATCACTACGCTTTGCTCAGGGTAGCTTAGAGGCAAATTTCACCCAACAAAATCTTAAAATTAACGCTTTCCGAATGCAAATACAACCAATACAGATATAATAGTTTTGATACTTTGTGTCCAAAGTCAATACATACCAATAACGTTTTTAAAATGTGTTCCAGGTGCGAAGTCTGAAATAGGTGATACAGCGTCAGCCAATCGCAGGAGTACTTTTGGTGCTACTACCACTAAAGGCTTTCTATAGTTCCTTGCAACCTGTGAACCACAAAATTTAACTCATTAATAAAACCAGATCTGTATACTATACCTATACGTGATCTGCCAGGTAGCCAAAGTGAGGGTATCGAGGGTATCCCACTAGGGCCGGAGCCTGTCGGGGCTGCGGGTTGTTCGCGTGAGTTACCGCGGCCCTGGCTCTCAAAGGGCTCCCGAAGGAACACGGTGGGTTTTAGTCAGTAAAAGTCTGAAACTCCCTCATCATACTGATGATTTTCTATCGATATAAAAAAGGGTATCTACCAACTCCCTTTATTTTAAATCTCCATAATATTGCGTGCTGAGGGTTAAGTGATTAATAGTATACCAGTGGAAAATTAATAATTATGTGCTGACACAATGAAGTGTCCTTGAATGACTATATAATTAAACAAGTAGAGCACTAAATTCAAAGCTCTTTGTATCGTAGACATCACAAGAGAACCGCTAGGTCATTATAATTCACTACAAAGTTCCATCTCGTTATCTGTTTACGAACCATTTACCATATTATATGGAATCTATTGGAGACTGGTTAACTAATGCTTATGTACGATAAGACACGGCTAATGTATAGTAACAAAATGATATTGTACTATTTTAGTCTGGGGAAATATATGTGTCATTCTTCGGCATTGTTAGAAAGAGTAACCTCCAAAACTGATGATCTGACACCGAAAATCCTTTTACAGATTTTATCTTTAACTAGCTTCTGCCAGCGGTTTCACCCGCGTCCCGTGGGAACTACTCGGCGCATCCGTAGCCTATAGCCTTCCTCGATAAATGGGATATCTAACACTGAAAGAATTTTTCAAATCAGACCAGTAATTCCTGAAATTAGCGCATTCAAAAAAACAAACTCTTCAGCTTATAATATTAGTATAGACTAGCTTCTGCCAGCGGTTTCACCCGAGTCCCGTGGGAACTACTCGGCGTTCCCGGATAAAAAGTAGCCTATAGCCTTCCTCGATAAATGGGCTATCTAACACTGAAATATTTTTTCAAATCGGACCAGTAATTCCTGAGATTAGTGCGTTCAAACAAACAAACAAAGTCTTCAGCTTTATAATATTAGTAAAGATTACTTCTGTTCTAAAAGCTACAAGTTTTTTAAGGACATTCAGTCTTTTTTCGTGGATAAACTCAAACCTAAATCTAGCACATGTATCTAAGTAAAACGGTCAATTACTTAGCGACTTTAGCGGATGAAGTGGAGGAAGATTGAATAGGGGAAACTTCTTGTTTTGTTGTTAGTACTTCGTGTCAGAGACATAACACAAGTTTCTGCTACATCGACTTGGTACTCGTGTTTAGGCAAACGCTTTATTTTGCAAGTCAGCGGGAATACAAATGTGTTGCTAGGTTACATTTGTTTGTGTATTATACATGGTAAATGGAGAAATAAGTTTCGCTAACAAGACGAGTTCTCAAATTAGTAGGAACAAGACAGGGAACAGGAAAAAATAATTTTATGTCAGAAGTAAGTTAGTAGAGGTCGTAAAATATGAATGGGATTGCTAATATAATAATTTTCAAAAAAAAAAATCACAAATAGTGCCTATGTGCAAGCAAAAAATTAATTATTCCTTTAGCACAAGATACATACATTATGTACAACCTTACCTGTCTTCGCAACAAATGGAAGTACTGCGCCGGAGTGGTAGGGTTGGCGACATGAAGGCATACATTTTCAGAGTCTGGTGCTGCCTCCTTGCTGTCCGTGAGCTGCAGGAACCTCTCCATCCTACACGAGGAGTGTTCTGATGCTGCACCATCATACCCGTGAGGGAGGAGCATAACCAGGCCGTTGCTGCGAACCCATTTAGCTGACAGAAGAGAAATTCATTCATTCATTTCAATTTGAGGATGTTAATTTGTCGTTCATCTTTCAAGGTTTTTAGAGCTTTGGATGTAAAGACGCCAGCAGGTTAATCTATCCGAATCTGTCAAATTTTACCAATCCAACATTAACCTTCCTCTATTATGATAAGGTTGAAAATCTATTGAAGAAATTAGTCAGATTGAGGTAGGTTGATGTGATGATGTACTGTTTACATAATAAAGGAGTTTAGTTACCAGTACCAGTTACCATTACCATTTAAGAGTGATGGGTTTGTTGAAGAACTAGAGTTAGAGAGTATTATGGCGCGTAGCTTTTGTGAAAAAGGCACAAATTCACGCAAGACTTATTTAAGCGCGCAGTAGAAGCTAAGATTAACGAGGCAGAAGCTTCCAAGAACAACAAACCGCACAGCTGAAATATGGTTTTAATTCTAAGCCCATTTTTATCAAAACTAGGACTGCATCCAAAACCAGTAAGTAACTCAAGGCATAAATTACGAGCAGTAGGTGTCGCGACCAATATATGCTAACCGGCAAAATTTGCTGGCTTTCAAACTCAGGGGGACCTCGTACATAAAAGTTTTAAAATACGTAAATATTCAATTGGAATTTATATCATCGTTCGTTCCATATACACAGAATATTCTGGCAATTGAAATTCGGGAAACTGGGAAGCGAAGTTTAGAAATTGCGAAAAGTATCTTTGTGAATGAAAAGTGATTTGGAATGCCTGAATCCATTAGGTGGATTGTTTTCGAAAGATTAATCGTTTGTATTCACGGCAGTGCATACTGTTTTACGATATTTTTTATTTTTTGCGTTTTAATACGTCCAAGATGAAACGACGGCTGAAGAAAATATTAAATCGATTGTCTAGACACTAGACTTTTTACGATGATCGAGTTATGATAATGACTTTGAATAACGGTTATTGAACTGTAAGAATAAGAAAATGGATTTTTCTCTCAATATACCTAGGGAATTTTAAAGAAAAATTTAAAGAAATCATTCTTTTTGAAATGCTATATCTAAAGCTAAAAACTATAAGTAATGTGCTAAACTGTAATGGAAAACTTGTTCAATTTCCAGTGTCTCATGATAATGACAAAAATTTTGTGGTCTACAAAACCATTTAATGGTCTACATTATTGGCACGTTTCAATCGACGCAGCAACTATTTATACCTGCTGACATCTCATTATAGATCCACTTTCTAACCTGGCTGTCTTTAAAAAATCTATCATCATTCTTTTGATCCTTTTCAATCTCCAATCCTACTTCGCAAATTTTTATACTCACATTCACCAGAAGCAATAAAAGCGTCCACAATGATTTGCGCCCCGTTATAAAAATCGCCGAACTGAGCCTCCCAGAGGCAGAGATTATCCGGTGAGTCGTACGCCATGCCGTATTCAAAGCCCAGCACCGCCTCTTCAGACAAAATCGAATTGGCCACCTGAAACGGGAATGCAATGGTTTGATAACGGTATTGACGTGGAGACATTTAGATGTGACGATCTCGTATTAAAGTTTTCCACTGATAAAAGCTACAAATGAGATCATTCCTTTTTAAATATGAACGTGTGCCTCATATGTGTAATATAGTTTTTTTTGCCCAGGTGTCGGTAATTACTTGCCCCGGAACACATATTTGATAAATGGTATGTTAGTTGTAGCTTGTAGCTGTTTCATATTGCAAAAACACTCGTATGTGCAGGCGGTCGTATCGGAATTGGTAAAAGTCCCTTTTCCTTTACAGTGAGCATGAATCCATGAATGTATAGAATGCATAGTTTGAAACCATGCATAGCTCTAGCTGCTGCGGATGAACGCTTACGTAAATGCCGTATCCAGCAGCCAATAAAATCTATATTGGAGTGTTACCTTAAAGAAAACTACAAAAAGCATTCTGGAGCTAATCTAAAAATCCACATTTTATGCTTTCTTAATTTTTCCTCTATCATGATTCCGAAAATAGCAAAACTAAACAGTTTTGAAATGAAGAACGTACCCCCCGTACGTAAAATATACATAAAAACTTACTTCAAGGAATCCCTTCTGCTTCTCATGAATATGATTGAGTGGTATATGAATGGCTTCTGTCTCCTGATCCACCAGCATCACGTGCCGGTGTGAGAAGGTGCCTCGACCCACATCTTCACCACTTAGGCGCACGTGACGACCTTCCATTAGGAGGGAACCTGATGGCAAAACAAGGAAACTCAAAGTATTAGGAACTACATGTTTCTTGCGGTTTCATCCATGTCTCGGTGGAACTTCTTCTACCCGGATAAAATATAGCCTATGTTACTCGGGAAAATAGTGTAGCTTTCCAACAGTGAATCACTTTTTTATCTGATTCCGTAGTTTCGAAGCCAAAAAAAACAAAAAAATGGCTCTTTATAGGTAACATTAGTTGAGATGACTCTTTTGAGGCGTTTTATAATCAAATCTTTAGTAAAATTCGATGTCTACAGAAAATTGGATAACAATTTAAGTAAATAAATAGCAAAAACAAGTATGTTAAGTTATTCTACAACTTCGTAAGTTAGACCGCAGGCAGTGTTGGATATTAAAATAGATTATTTAGCATAACGGACTAATGAAACAATTTCGAGGTTTCAAACAACAAATCAGTCTTCCTCAAAGATTTATTTGAGACTTAATGCAGCATTTGAAACAGATTGGATTTGTTTAATTGAAAACCAACAAAGTTTCAATTAATGAACCGCATTAGTAATCACTTGTGGTCTGCGGTCTACGTTGTAATTACTTTAGTGTTCCTGTGAGTTAGTCAAGTCTTTGTTCCTTTGGAACTTTATCAGAAACTGTCTCTTTCCTGAAAGTTTCCTATCCTGGGGGAACTACTTAAAGCAAACAAGGGATTATAAGTAGGTCAAAATGTTTTTTTTTTTTGTCGTTGCATCTTTACTGAACTAGATATTGCTTAGTTTGTTTTGTCACTAAACCAGTGGACGCACGTTTGAAGATAAAATGTTTTTATTTGGAAAACTGTTCGGCTTGCAAGGAAATTCAATCCTCAATCTCAATCCTCCTCTATCAGTGATGTAAATAAAACAATTAATTTTGGCAATTTATGCCTTATAAATCTTACGGATGAACACTGAAACATCATTCATTCTATGTCTGTCACACTTACGTAAATTGCTTCGACAGATACACTTTTCAGAAGAACTTAAAGGCCAGTAACGTTCGCAATTAAGTTTTTCAAGGATAGTTAAGAAGAAGTCATGATTAAATAGTCATCTTACCAAAAGCCAGCGCCTCGGCAGTAGCCCAATCGATATCTTTCCCTTCACCTAGTTTTCCCAGCCGGTTCCTCACATGTGTCTTCGACAGATGAGGATGAATGTTCTGAGAACAATTTGGGAGCATATTATTTGCCTTGATTGATATTCCTTCATTTCGTAGGAACTGTACCGAGCTGTCTTTGAACATGGTAAGTAATTTGCCGTCTCATTTCTAATGGATCATTATCCATTGGAGCAATACATTGGATACAATTTTGGGTTGGTTGTCTGCATGATAGACTTGATTTCGTAGTTTTTAGTTTAAATTAATTATAAATCTAAATGAAAAGTTTTAAGATTTGTGGAATTTCCTAGCAACTTCTACAACCTGACAAGGACGTTTTAGCTTAAACTTGATAGTTTGAGTTGGAATTACGTTGTCCACTAAGTTTTTAATCAGTTATCTTTATTTTTAATAGCTTACTGCTTTGTTTATATAACGACATTAATTTAATTTTACTGAAACAATACTAATAGATTAGTTTTTGTCATCAACCTAAAAATAATGAGACTTCCTCTCCCTTATCGATCTGTCATCCATCGAGCAATGTGGTAACCACATTGATCATTCAACATCGTTTCATCGATGTGAAGGGATTGCCCACGATTAGAACATTACTCATCAATAATGACCTGAATTCCCTGAATGTCCGTACTGATCCGTAATGGTTGAACAAGGGATTAATTTAGTATAAACGAGCCTATAATTGCCGATTGTTGAGGTTTCTGGGTCAGTTCCCAAACCCTTAATTTAATCATGCATACGGTAAATCACAAATTGTAATATTTACATAGGATAATAAGTATAAATACACGGAGAAGGACACTCCGTTATATACCTCGAAAACAGCTGATTCATGTAACTATAATTAAAAGTTTGTAAAGTAACCCAGCGTCACACTCCAAAGGGACTTATTTCTGATTAAACCGAAAACAATTTCAACCCATCGTATGATACGTTTTCCAACAAAAATAACACAAGACTTTAATCCCGGCATCGCTTGACCCCGGCCTTAATCCTGAACGGTAAATATCGTATCAATTGGAATGGTTGCGATTGAGTTTGTATGCCCGAACGCTTTCATTTGAGGACGTTCTAGAACCTTCGGATTGTGTTAGCGAAGGAATTCTTAGACCAGCTATTTGTTTTGAGGTTAAGGATAAGTGGGGATATCGTATAGAGTTAGATTTGAGATTGTAAATGTCTTGTAAAGTAAGAAGATTCTTGTTTAGATATTAGAGGACTAAAGATTCTTAGGATTTTTTTTTATAGGATGTAAACATCACGTCTCCTTGGATAAAAGCTTACAAAAAAAATGGCATAAAATATTGTGTCTCACATTTTTTTGTAGAATTCTAATATCTTTAATTGTTGTTGTAAAAATAAATATTGTCAAACATCAGTAAAGTTAAATACAGGAATTAATAAAATTATCACAACCATTTTCAACACAAACAGAAAAGTACGATGGATATGTACTTACAAAATTATCAGGCACAGTGACAGAAGCTTGTCCAACTACTTTCAGTAGACCAGTATCTACTCCTGTGTCCCAGGTCTCTACCGCATGGGGCGCTGCCTGCATCCCTGACCATTGTTCTTGGTAATATGATACCTGTAGACAAAAGATGATGACTTACTTCTTAAATTGTACACACGACAGCACATCAATTTACCACAATCTGTCAATTTCTGCACTCGATTTTCAACCTTATCACAATGGAGGTAGGTTAACGTTTGATTGGTGAAATTTTACAGATTCGTATACGTTGACCTGCTGTTGTCTGTACGATACCTAAATATCTACTGTTCATATTTGTTAATGCGTTTGGTAAGAAAAGGTGTGTGAATGCCGGTGGCTTATCATTCTGAGATAGACACACTAGTGAAAATACCATTTTTTCTTGGATGTCTTCTTAAGTTTTCCGATGAAAAAGGAACATTATTTCGAAAATGAGCTCACGTTATTCCTAAAACGATTAATTTAAATTGTGTCATGGCAATTAAGCTAACACAATAAATAAAAAATATTAAATCTTCAATAATTGAATCAAACTGACCAAACAATTCAAATATCGTGAATCGTAGAAAAACTTCAAGTGGTAAACTCCTTTTAAGTTTACGCGTTCTTAGTCTTACACATAAACCTTGAGAGCCAGACTGAGCCAATTAAACCGAACACTGAAACTACACTTAGGATAAGTAGAGATAAGACAAACTTGGTGATAAAGTTAAGACAGCAATAAGGACTAACAAAAGGCCCAAACAATAAATCAGATGGATCTTATCCGTAAGTGCAAATAACAAAAAGTTCGTATTAAGGAATGAAAGAGAGGATCTATGACAATAGATGACTCGTTCACAAAAAAGAGAATCATTTTTTTTTTCGGAATAGTCTTTATTTATAACTGGCTGCTTCCCCGCGGTTTTACACGCGTCTTGGAGAACTTCTTTCCCGTACCCGGACAAAACATAACCTATGTAACTCCGGGATAGTCACACATTCACAAATCTTATATATCTCACCTGCCTATCCTTTTGCCAACTATGTTGGGGTTGGTTTCCAGTCTAATCGGATGCAGAAGCATGTGGCGAATGCCTGTCTAACCTCCACAACCCAATAAATCAGGCAACCCGATACCCATTGGTCATAATTTCTGGCTTCTGACTACCCGCAATGACTGCTAAAGATGGTCAAATGACAGCCGAGACCCACCAGTTTATCGTGTCTTCCGAAACACGGAAGAACTCATTATGACAAGATGGTCACCCGTCCACGGACCGACCGCGCCAAGCGGTGCCTTTGACTTGGCCTCGACCTCTTCAATGTAATTTCAATGTGTTATTTCAATTGAACAAATAATTATTTTGTTGTCTTGTCATTAGGAATCACATCGTATTCAAATAAAAGATACATTTTATATCATCCTTCCTTAATGAGAGTTGTTACAACTTCAGGAGGAAATAACAAAGGTATAAAAATATACGATTCAAGCCTGAATAAATAATGTATGAGGTTCTTGTATTTCGAGCGACCTACTAACAGTAAGAATAGAACAAAGTGTCTGAAAGATGATATAACAAAATACTCAGATTAAATAAATAGCCAGATGGAGCGTTCGGAACACGAAAGTGAAGCCACTAAAGCAAATACCATGTTCAAAAACTAACCTCGCGTCACGGCAGTGCACATGTAGAAACATGTAAATAATGTAAAATATAAATTTAATAAATTTACTTCATCTGAGACAAAATATAAGATGATTTTGAACTAATAATTCAGACTTTGCACGGGACTATTTTTAGTTCCTAAAATTAATCTTTTGCATAGATCTTGATGTCTTATTAGCGTTTTGCAAGCGGTTTCACCCGCGTCCAACACTAAAAGATTTTTTAAGTCGGTGCGGTAGTTTCGAAGATAAGCGCGTTCAAACAAGCACTCTTCAGCTTTATATTAATTATTAGTATATAGATTAAGTACAAGTTATATGGAAGTTGGAAGCGCATTCTTTGGAGCAAAGTTCATTGGTAGCGCGTAATGCATCAGAACTTTTAATTTTTATTTCAGTATCTAGAACTTTTCTACCTCCAAGACTTTTGTTTTGCAAACTTTTAATGTATTGCTGTTCTAGTTTTGCGTAAAACTTCCCAACTCATATACAACAAGAAGAAACCACACTCGCTCTCATATAATTTATATTCACTGGTATAACTATTACTTTATGACTTTTGCGAATCAGAAGTTAATACTTACTCTTACTTATGAACTTCAAAAGTTGCCTTTAAATGTTTCATGAATCTACGAAATAAGGAGTTTATTAGAGATACCGGTGTGTGATGAGCTGAACATCTTAATGAGTCAAAAGGTGTAAAACCACGTTTGAGTTTAATGACAAGGAACAGCGTTTTAATCGACTTCCCTAACAGATGGAGGTTCTCAACTTTAATTAATTAATTTCTCTCTATACACAACACCTTAAATATATACAAACTTAAATTACTAAAAGTCAATCGCTTCTCAACTCAATCGCATATGATTTTTTTGAGCACTGACCCCAAAGGGTGAAACGGTATCGTANTACAGATTCGTATACGTTGACCTGCTGTTGTCTGTACGATACCTAAATATCTACTGTTCATATTTGTTAATGCGTTTGGTAAGAAAAGGTGTGTGAATGCCGGTGGCTTATCATTCTGAGATAGACACACTAGTGAAAATACCATTTTTTCTTGGATGTCTTCTTAAGTTTTCCGATGAAAAAGGAACATTATTTCGAAAATGAGCTCACGTTATTCCTAAAACGATTAATTTAAATTGTGTCATGGCAATTAAGCTAACACAATAAATAAAAAATATTAAATCTTCAATAATTGAATCAAACTGACCAAACAATTCAAATATCGTGAATCGTAGAAAAACTTCAAGTGGTAAACTCCTTTTAAGTTTACGCGTTCTTAGTCTTACACATAAACCTTGAGAGCCAGACTGAGCCAATTAAACCGAACACTGAAACTACACTTAGGATAAGTAGAGATAAGACAAACTTGGTGATAAAGTTAAGACAGCAATAAGGACTAACAAAAGGCCCAAACAATAAATCAGATGGATCTTATCCGTAAGTGCAAATAACAAAAAGTTCGTATTAAGGAATGAAAGAGAGGATCTATGACAATAGATGACTCGTTCACAAAAAAGAGAATCATTTTTTTTTTCGGAATAGTCTTTATTTATAACTGGCTGCTTCCCCGCGGTTTTACACGCGTCTTGGAGAACTTCTTTCCCGTACCCGGACAAAACATAACCTATGTAACTCCGGGATAGTCACACATTCACAAATCTTATATATCTCACCTGCCTATCCTTTTGCCAACTATGTTGGGGTTGGTTTCCAGTCTAATCGGATGCAGAAGCATGTGGCGAATGCCTGTCTAACCTCCACAACCCAATAAATCAGGCAACCCGATACCCATTGGTCATAATTTCTGGCTTCTGACTACCCGCAATGACTGCTAAAGATGGTCAAATGACAGCCGAGACCCACCAGTTTATCGTGTCTTCCGAAACACGGAAGAACTCATTATGACAAGATGGTCACCCGTCCACGGACCGACCGCGCCAAGCGGTGCCTTTGACTTGGCCTCGACCTCTTCAATGTAATTTCAATGTGTTATTTCAATTGAACAAATAATTATTTTGTTGTCTTGTCATTAGGAATCACATCGTATTCAAATAAAAGATACATTTTATATCATCCTTCCTTAATGAGAGTTGTTACAACTTCAGGAGGAAATAACAAAGGTATAAAAATATACGATTCAAGCCTGAATAAATAATGTATGAGGTTCTTGTATTTCGAGCGACCTACTAACAGTAAGAATAGAACAAAGTGTCTGAAAGATGATATAACAAAATACTCAGATTAAATAAATAGCCAGATGGAGCGTTCGGAACACGAAAGTGAAGCCACTAAAGCAAATACCATGTTCAAAAACTAACCTCGCGTCACGGCAGTGCACATGTAGAAACATGTAAATAATGTAAAATATAAATTTAATAAATTTACTTCATCTGAGACAAAATATAAGATGATTTTGAACTAATAATTCAGACTTTGCACGGGACTATTTTTAGTTCCTAAAATTAATCTTTTGCATAGATCTTGATGTCTTATTAGCGTTTTGCAAGCGGTTTCACCCGCGTCCAACACTAAAAGATTTTTTAAGTCGGTGCGGTAGTTTCGAAGATAAGCGCGTTCAAACAAGCACTCTTCAGCTTTATATTAATTATTAGTATATAGATTAAGTACAAGTTATATGGAAGTTGGAAGCGCATTCTTTGGAGCAAAGTTCATTGGTAGCGCGTAATGCATCAGAACTTTTAATTTTTATTTCAGTATCTAGAACTTTTCTACCTCCAAGACTTTTGTTTTGCAAACTTTTAATGTATTGCTGTTCTAGTTTTGCGTAAAACTTCCCAACTCATATACAACAAGAAGAAACCACACTCGCTCTCATATAATTTATATTCACTGGTATAACTATTACTTTATGACTTTTGCGAATCAGAAGTTAATACTTACTCTTACTTATGAACTTCAAAAGTTGCCTTTAAATGTTTCATGAATCTACGAAATAAGGAGTTTATTAGAGATACCGGTGTGTGATGAGCTGAACATCTTAATGAGTCAAAAGGTGTAAAACCACGTTTGAGTTTAATGACAAGGAACAGCGTTTTAATCGACTTCCCTAACAGATGGAGGTTCTCAACTTTAATTAATTAATTTCTCTCTATACACAACACCTTAAATATATACAAACTTAAATTACTAAAAGTCAATCGCTTCTCAACTCAATCGCATATGATTTTTTTGAGCACTGACCCCAAAGGGTGAAACGGTATCGTATTACTAAGACTTCGCTGTCTATCCGTTTGCTTAGGTACTAGCAGTATCTCATGAACCGTGATAGTAAGACACGTGTTTTTTACCGCTTTATAGAAAACGGTACGGAACCCTTCGACTCGCACTCTGCCGATGTTTTAGTTTGATATAATGAAATTTAGTTTCTACAATTTTTCGTCTATCAAATTATAACTTGTTTATCGGCTTCTAGTGGGCAAGACTAAGTTTTGAATTCAGATTGAGGTAACAAGCTTACAGTTATTTTTATTTTCCTATTTGGCTGTAAGAAACTAAGAAAAAATAAATGAAGATGATAACAGTAGATCAAGCAGAAAAAAAATGATTGATTGTTTGTACTCCAAATGCCCCTAAACTACTGAACTGATTTCAAAAAAATTAAGGTTAACTGACATAGTTTATTAAAATGTGTTTACCTCAGGTTTGTAAGCAGGAACTGCTTCATATTCTTTCTGCAGATAATTCGTGTATGTTGCTAATATATCCTTAACATCATCTTCTTTCAATACGCCTTCTGACACCAACTTCTCAGCATAAACATCTGGGATTGATCTGAAAATCAAAATGTGATATTTCTTTGGCCTTTATGAGTTTCCCAAGTAGCACATAGTGGTTAGGACATAAAAACATAAATTGTCGTTGAACATCGTAAAAAATAAACGCCGTTAGGTAGTTATCAATCTACCGAGCGATCTGTGTAAAAAAATAAGGAACTAAAGTCATCCATTTAAGTTTGCACTACCAGATACGGGAAATTATATCAATCAACTATAGAGAATATAATATGGAAAACATTTGAAAGATAGTCCCTTAACTTTTAACACCCATTTTTCTCGATTTATCTCTTAGAATGACAACATCATTTATTTTAGCTAGCAGAGCTGATCTGAACATATCGGTATAGAGGGCCCATTTTGATGTCTTTATTTAAACTGACACGTCTTTTGAACAAGCGCTCACTATTAATTTGTTTTTTTTTACAATTTATTAAAATACTCACTTTCTATTATGAATGACTTTATAAAGCAGTGGGTTAGTGAACGTAGGATCATCTAACTCATTGTGGCCCCATCTCCTGAAGCAATTGTAGTCAATGAAGACATCTTTACGGAACTTGCGTTGATATTCAAATGCTATGTTCGTTGCTTTCTCCACCAACTGTAAATTGGATAAAGGAAACCTTTTAAAGCAGCTTTTGTGGTCTTCGTAATTTTATTCAAAGCTGTGACAGTTTTGGAATACCGTGCTTGCGAATTTTTGAATTTGAAATTCAGACATGATAGTGGTATGGTATGTACTTGCATGTTATGAAATGTGTTTCATTTATTCTTTAAATTCAGTTAGTACTCTCTTTATATCTATATATATTGTGGACTGATAGAAAATAAGTAACAAATTACTTCGCCTTTTAATTTAACATCAATTTTTTATTCAAATTTCAGAATTTTTCCCTTCAAAATATTTGTGAAATCTTACAGCAATTAATAATGTAAATTAGTACCGGTCTCATTAAGCCGTTGTGAGGGTAAACAATCTAATAAGCACGAACATTTTAATTAAGGGAAGTGTTTCCCCAAGTTTCATCATAATTAATATTCGTATACTGTCTTATGGCAGTATATCAGGTGTTCCAAAAGGAGACGTCAATCCGCAAAATCTAAATTCCTCACGATAATACACTATGTATGTATATTTCGCGACATTTTGGACCAATCTGTATATGAACAATTTTTTACTCTGATTTTCCAAATCCCCAAAATAAGAGAAACTTTTTAAAAATTGTGTGTGACATTTTTTGACTCGAATGAAATTGGACTGAATTCGGAAATGCAATTTATGCTCGATTTTTTTTCACTGCCTTTCTAGGAAGGAGACGTCGATAAAAGTAGGCAATTAGATACAGGCCAGCACACCAAGCTGCCTCAATCTGTCAAATTTCTTCAATAGATTTTCAGCCTTATCACAATAGCGGAAGGTTAAAGTTCGATTGGTAAAATTTGACAGATTTGGGTAGGTTGATCTGTGGCCATCTGTCTGCACATACATTTTAGTTCTTCCTCAGTTCCTCCTAAAAATGTTAAGTTTCGAAATTTTATTCTAAAGCATTATTATAAACTCACCTCTGGATGATCACTGTTGACATGTATGACGGGAACGGATATAGCTTTCGCGAGGTCGGTCACGTATCGACACGACCTGCCTCGCAAGGCCGGCAGCGTGAACCCGACCTGGAAAATAGACATATTTTAAGTAACCTAATTCCAGCTTTATTTACAAGACTAAAGGTATATTTTACAATGGGTAACTCATAGGTGACTTTTTCAAATTGTCACAAGCCCTGTGCTAGGTAAATATAAAGTTAAGCATTTTAGGCCCAGTTTTGCCATAAACGTCAGTTTCCTAAAAACAAGTGTTTACAATTAATTTTCACGTTAAATTTTGAAAATAAACAATAGTTTAAAAAACGGATGTTAACGTTGTCGATGAACTTGGGCCTTCCCTTGTGGATAAAACTCCCCATTTTCGCTAATACTGAAAACCTACACAGTGGTACAAAAGCCATAATTAAATAACAAAAAGGCGAAACAAAAAAAAGGTTCTAACATGGTTACAGCGACGTCAAAACAAGCCCGAATGGCAAAACCATGTTTTTATTAAATGATCCAACACGAACCTACATGTTTACGTATAAACAAACACGTATAAACACATATAATTTTATGTGAATTGTGATGTTCGTTTAATGGGGTCATTGGGATTGTGTTCACCCTCGAGACTAGACGTCTTTTGTTTTTCAACGAATGAATCAAATAAATCTGAACGCAGGATTCCTATAAATATTATATAAATGCAGATAACCAGGTGACATAGGTAGACCGATAAAATGAGCATTTATTATGCTTTTCCACGAAAAAAATATTACCAGTCAAGTGCGAGTCGGACTCGCACACAAAGGCTTCCGTCCGTAAAGTCAGCTTCAAAAGTAGCTGAACAAACAAAAAAATATCAAAACTGCTTAACACCGTATCGTCAATAACTTACCGGACTACTCATCTACTTATTTTGAAGTTTAGGATGTTAAATAAATTTTGCTGTTTGTGTTGTCAAGAAATTATGATCCCAGACGTTGTTAGGCACTTTTAAAAATGTTGATTTGCTCAGCTACATTTGACGCTGACCTTACCATGAAAAATACGTTTGTTGCATGGGAAGACACTAAAAGATTAATTTTATTCTATTCCTTACTATTCGTTGTTATAGTGACAACAGAAATACATTATCTGTGAATGAAAATGTCATCTGTCTAGCTATGACGGTTCTTGAGATACTACCTGACGACAGCTAGACGAACGGACGAATGGACGAATCAGCGAAGTCTTAGTAATAACGTCCTGTTGTACAGACGACAGCACATCAAGTTACTACAATCTGTCAAATTTCTGCAATCGATTTTCAACCTTATCACAATGGAGGTAGGTTAATGTTTGATTGGTAAAATTTGACAGATTCGTATACGTTGACCTGCTGTCGTCTGTACAGACGACAGCATATCAAGTTACCACAATCTGTCAAAATTCTGCAATAGATTTTCAACCTTATCACAACAGAGGTAGGTTAATGTTTGACTGGTAAAATTTGACAGATTCGTATCCGTTGACCTGCTGTCGTCTGTACATTTTGGGTACGGAACCCTGAAAATACTCATAATTAATTAAATACTTTCCATTAATTTTCCCTGTAGAATACTTTTTCATAACTCTGCACCTCGAAACTGTTTTTAAGAACTTTTAATTCAATTAGTGATTCAGGAACTTTGAAAATGTAGTTGTCACGGAATTAATTTGCGGAATATAAGTTAGCGATATAAATGTTTAATTAAATATCGACGTTTCTAGAACTAAACGAATGTCAAAATGTTAGATTGGTTTGTTAAACTTTTGCTTTCGGTTTATTGAATGAGATTTCATTGAAAGGGTTCAAGCTTGGATTTTAATATTTTTAGAGATGATTGTTAGTATTTTTAGGGTTCCGTACCCAAAGGGTAAAACGGGACCCTATTACTAAGACTACGTTAAGCTGAAATTTTCACAAATGATGTATTACCGTTGCCGCTATAACAACAAATACAAAAAGCAAAAAAAAAATATTAAGAGGGTCCCCATAGAATAATGGTACGGAACCCTTCGTGCGCGAGTCCAACTCGCACTTGGCCGGTTTTTACGCAATTCAGTAAGCTGTAACTAATCCATGTAGTTTGTAATGAACGAAAGTGCGTTTAAATTTTTTTTTCTTTATACCGAAAATATCCATATTATTCATTTTATACTTTACCACTAGTTTTTCCCTAGGGAGAATACTTTTCCATAACAGTACACGATACAGTTTTTAAAAACTTTTCAATACAGTTAGCAATTTCAAAACTAGGAGAAAATGTTCGAATAGCTTTGGGCAGGAATTCATTTGCAAGTACGTTAGCGAATAGAAATGTTAGAAATGTTTTTTTGTACCTTTTTGAAACTAAGCGAATTTAACCACGGTAGTTTCATTTGAAAATAGACCGTATTTGATTGAGTCTCAATGAGGACATTGGAGAATTGATAAATTTTTTGGTACTTACAGTTGAGTAAGTAGTACATAATATACAAAGATATAGGCGTGTATTCAGGGCTAAAAGGTAGTGATTCTAATTAGTCCTCCTTTTAGATTAGCAAAAAATATTTGGCACGTATTTATTTTCACAAAACGATACATTAAAGTTCCGGTCTGCGGGTTGTTCGAAAGAGTTACCGCGGCCCTGGCGCACAAAGGGCTCCCGAAGGAACACGGTGGGTTTTAGTCAGTGAAAGTCTGACACTCCCTCACGCTGTCACCCACAGCGTGAAGGGTCATACTGATGATTTACCATGGTTAAAAAAAATCATAAAAGTTTGGGAGCGGAGGCTTGTGACGTCTTGCCTACGTAAAATTGGATTTATTTGCGTGAAAATTAAGATAATACTTTTCTATATTTTAGGGTTATCAAAAAGACGGCATAAGTATTTATGTCCTATGGTACTCACTTGGTTATTTACTACAACATGTATGGATCCACCGACGTTGAAATGTGGTGCCTGTGACAGCATCAGGGTTTCTTGGTTCACTCCTTGTCCAGTGAAAGCAGCGTCACCGTGAATCTGTGCAAGAAGAACATTATTATTTCAACCATAAATGGGTCTAAATGGGTTTATAATATAAAGTAAAGGGGCTTGTTTGTATGAACGCGCTAATGTCGAAAACTACAGGTCCGATTGGAAAAATATTTAGGTGTTAGTTAGCCCATTTGTCGAGGCTATAGGAAATTTTTTATCCGGGTGCGCGGAGTATTTTCCACGGGACGCGGGTTAAACCGCTGGCAGAAGCAAGTTACAAATATATCGAGGTCATATTTGGTGGGTTGGTTGATATCGTTTATAATTTAAAGAGGTCGATTTCCGTGCAGGTGTAATAAAGTTTAAAATAAGTGGCTATTTTTCTAAACAAACTTTTAAAAATATAGCTTAAAGATTTTTCAAGCTTGAAATAAGATAAAAAATTAAGGATGACTAAATGTATTTTTAAATAAGGTTCATTTGTTCCAACTCGAAATAGCCTGGGGCGATACCTTGCACAGTATTTCAGTCTGGTTCCATTTATTCGCAATGCTATTTTCATTTGTGTTACGTATTTTTAATTTTACTTATTTACCTGCATCTCTTATATGTTTCTGAATAAATAAATTTATATTACCAATATAAATCTGAAGAGTTTGTTTACTTGACTGGGCTAATTTCATGAACTACTGGTATGATTTGATTATTTCTTAAAGTGTTCTCACGGAACACCTAGATAATAAATTAAAATGAATGGTAAGATAATAAATTGAAGGTACCTGAACATTAAGCACTTTATCTCCCAATCTTGACGAACCATCTTCTGAATAATCTCCTTCTTTCAGACGTAGCTGCTTAGATCTTGTTTTCCCCATTGATACTGGGTTTGCTGCCTGTAATTATGATTTTAGTTTTAGTTTAATTATATTAGATTTAGTTTGTTTGTTTGTATGTTTGTTTGAACGCGCTAATCTCGGGAACTACTGGTTCGATTTGCAAAAATATTTCAGAGTTAGATAGCCCATTTATCGAGGAAGGCTATAGGCTGCTTTTTATCCGGGTGCGCCGAGTAGTTCCCACGGGACGCGGGTGAAACCGCTGGCAGAAGCTAGATCATATTTACAAATAATAGAGTCTAGTACCATACCTCTAAATGCGAAGGGTTGTTCAACAAAGAGAATCTAACTGATTTGTCGTCAACTTTTATGTCCACTGAAGCACCTGAAAACAAAATAAATATGTGAAATGGAGTGAAGGCAAACTGTTACCAATTTTTGCCTCTTAAACAAAATTAAGTTCAATTATTACGATATCACGCTATAATAGCTGAACCGATTGAGAAAAAAAAACCATGGACGTACCTAATTCAATTAGGCTGGAAAACGGAATAAATCAATTTGTGTCCGGGGCGTAGTTTTCTCTTGATTTGGATAAAGTAACGAACTTAATCTATCTATCTTATATATAAAAATGAATCGCTAAATGTGTTGGTAAGCGCATAACTCAAGAACGGCTGGACCGATCGGGCTTATTTTGGTCTTAAAATGTTTGTACAGATCGAGGGAAGGTTTAAACGATGAGAAAATATGATTATATAAAAAAAAAAAACAGGATCCGCGTACGAAGTCGCGGGCAGAAGCTAGTACTTATAATAAATATGTAGAGAGGTCAATTCTGTACATGAAATATACACATTTCCAAAATAACTGTCAGGGGATGATTAGAGATCGATACTGACGCCAAAAATGCAATCAGTAGAATTTTTGTCTGTCTGTATAACCGCTATAGAAACAAAAACTACTCGACAGAACTTGGTACAATTATTATTCATACTCCTGAGATGGTTATACTATACTTTTCATCACACTACCATCAATAGGAGCCGAGCAGTGAAGGGAAAGATCTTTGATTATGAAGACCCGTTGTCGCTCGCATAAGCGACATGATCCGCGAACGAAGTCGCTGGCAGAAACTAGTCTAGTATAAAATAAAGTATACTTACTTAAATGTGTTGAAATATCACAGGCAGCATTCGCTTCAAGTGGGTACTCTGGTTGACCACTGAATTTGTGGAAGATCTTCACAGGGGGACATTTCAGTACCCCAGTTAGGGCATTCAGTTTACCTCTGTGGGCCATCGCCAGGATTACTTGCTCTACTCCTTCTGTAATTTATGTTTAAATGTGGTTTAATTCTGAGGTAGAACCTACTGCTTACCATAAGTTGGGCTAATAAGATTGAATGCTAGAGATTGGCAGATCGCCCTTACGTGATAGCTCCGTGCTTTATCTTCAGCTGAGTAACCTAAGAGCCTTCGCTGACTGCAGACTAATCTGCAGTCCGGTAGTGGCCCGTTGGATGTCAATTTATTCTGAAGGTGATCATGATTCTAATACATTTTTAGTCGGCCGGATACTTGATCCTTGTGTGCAGTATAATTCATCCACCATCCAACCATCAGCATTCATCAAACAAACCGATAAACTTGAAACTAAAATAGTTTTTGTTATGAGATTTTTTACCTCGTTACTTGTACTGTGTATTTTGGTGAATGCTTCATTGGGAATTCAATAGAGAGAATACTACAATTTTTATACTGACTTCAAGAGAACAATGGTTGTAGTATCTACTACTCCTACGAGTATTTATAGTCTTAAAAGTTTAAATGTCCGCAATAATATCTCACCAGCTGTCGTCAATTTAAATAGACTGGAGAAGAATGTAAGAAGAGATTCAGCACCTTCCCCACAGTACCTCTTCACTGTGGGGTACTTCACTCCGAGGAATTTATCCCACGCCTGGGAGTGGAGTAACTCCTTCACGATCTCAACTCTGCGGACATTGTCGATGGAGTCTTTGCCACTCTCTATGCGTTGGACAAACCATTCCCTTTCTGCTTCTGTCTATACAAAAGATTATAAATAAGACTGCTATACAAATTCAATAGGCAGTCGAGGTCGTGAATGGGACAAAGACATTAATTTAGGTCTAGGTATTTGTGGATAATGGCAAACGATTTCACAATAAAGAACAAATTCCTAGACGTCTCTTTGCATGAGTATATACCGTTTTAACCGTGTCAAGAAAGAATTTAAAAAGAAATAAGACACTAGCTAAAGCTGACAGTGAATAATTTGGAATACTGTAACTTGAGTATAGAGTTTCCATTAAAGGCAACCTTATAAAACCCATGCCGAAGGACTAATCAATAACGATTACACACTTACTTCTAAATAACTAAACTCATAAGAGATAGGTCCACAGTAAATGCCCTCCAACGTCTCCACGAGACTCTGCACTGATTGCTTTCCATCATATCCATACAACAGTCCCAAGTCCACAGGGTCTTCAGAACGGAGTCCATATCTTGATATACTAAGCTCTTTGACAGTTCTGCAAATTGTTGAAAAACTTTTCCAATAACGTTTAAAGATGGCGATAATTTTAATGGGTTCTACGGGAAGTGATTTAATTTGATGAATGAGATGAGTTTGCAGGAATTCCTATCGGTTTTCGTTTTCTGTTATATTAGAAAGGTTGATTATAGTACTCTTGTGTTACTCTCGACCAGGAATTTCTGTTTGGGGTTGAAGTTTAAAATTAAGGCTGTAGTAGCGTCCGAGCAAAACGTGCGTACTTGATCAGCTCGCTAGTGGCATATTCGCCAGATCTGGACGAAAAATTATAGTTTCTTATTCTCTTTTATTATTTCTTGTCCGGAGGTGGAATTTCCTCAACTGCAAGCATGCTCAAAACACCTAACATTCCTTAAAAGCTTAAGTATACCTAGTCAAAATCAATCCAATTTAAAAGCACCTCATAAAAGTTTACCTGTCTTCATTCCTATAGTCCACGTTGTCTATAGTAGCTCTCAGGTGTCCGTGAGTTCTATAAGCATCCACTAGTCTCTGCGCGCGGCAGTTCTCGTTTCTTTTAGCTAAAACTCCTTCAGGAACATCTACATGACCAACAGAATTGGTTACTTACACAACGACGAACTATATAGTGAAACGTTCTTTAAGAAAAATTTTTACTACTCGTATAGACAGCAGGTCACGGTACCCAAATCAGTCAAATTTTACCAATCGAACATTAACTTTCCACTATTGTGATAAGGTTGAAAATCTATTGCAGAAATTTGACAGATTGTCGTAACTTGATGTGCTGTCTGTACATTGAAGAGCCGTGGAAGAACCTGTCTTCCATAATTCTAGTCTAGTTAAATCTGCTAATTACATTAGTTCTAGTTAATAGTCTTCGAGTTAAATAATTATAAATTCAATAGTAACAAATCTTAGAAAACTTTAGCGGGCTGTTAGAGTCAGTTATATCTCAAGCAGCTGAGGTTGATTATTTTGCCACATTTAAGCAAGATACGACTAACAAATGTAGTACGAAGTTGATAACAAGAACAGTTGATACTTTATCAGTAGTAATCAATACCACACCGCTAGGTCAAGATTACTAGGTTAGGAACAACAAAATTTGCTTTGCTTCCAGAGAATTTACAGCAGTAAAGAATTATTTACTCACTACAAAGTGTTTTGATTTTAGGTTTATTATATTATGTGTAGTTTTAACATGTTTGACCATGTTTACGTACCAACATCATTCACTTTCATCGGTCGATGACCGAACACTCCCACTCCCGAATGGTACTTCACTCGATCGAATCGCGAATCCTTCCATCTCATCAACTGTCTCGCTCCTACTTTAAAACCCAACATTTTTCACTCCACTTCTTAAAACTACAATTCCATATTCAAATTCAAAATTGATTCTAGAACTCAGTATTCGGTTTTTAAAATATGCGACCCGATTCAAGGTCGGCTAAATTCGGGCATTATGCGCAAGAGTGGACTGTGTCGCGACCCAGCGTGTACTGAGTAAAAGAGAGCGATAGAATGATAATATCGTTGTTTACATGCCGTTTATAATTTGACGTAGTTATGTGATCTTCTATTTGATAATGTTGATAAATATTGTTTGTAGATGAAATAATTATGTAGGTTTTGATAGTTAAGACTTAAGGGAGATATGATATAATTGGAATAGCTATACATAGTTATACACAGTGTTTATAAATTAACCAATCAAGAGTTTAGGGTCAAAGAGGTTATTGTAGCAATGAGCAGCATAGGAAAGAAGACGTTGTAAATGGTCGATTTTTTGAAGACGTTAGTATGTTGGTAATAATGAAGTAATAGATAAAGTATGGACTCCAGGTTTCGTTTATTACTCATGAAAAAGGGAAAGCTAAAAAATCTGTAATAATTCCGATAAATTACCATACCGTACTTCATTCATCATCATCAAGTAATTTCTTTAGACGCATTCCATTATAACGAACTTGAAACACGGTAATATTAATAGATAATATTACTGTGCTTGAACTTGCAACTATCATAGAAAAATCACATACTTATAGAGTAGTTTAAAACAAATAAATTGATAATAAAAATAATATTCCATTATGATAAGAACCGTCTATCTTATCTCAACAGCATGGCAACTGCTATGTCAGATGTTTATATTGAATGAAAAGTAATTTAACAGTCCAATCTTTTTTAAAACCCCTTAGTGATAATATGTACATACAACGGCACGTCAAGTTACTACAATCTGTCAAATTTCTGTAATCGATTTTCAACCTTATCACAATGGGGGTAGGTTAATGTTTGATTGGTTAAATTTGACAGATTCGTATACGTTGACCTGCTGTCGTCTGTACTATATTCATTATGCTGTGTTTTATAAACGTACCTGTATCCATTTCGTAATCTTCCCTGTCTTCTTTATTATTTTAATAAGGTAATGAGGAAAACTGTGGGATTCTTCGAAAGAGTTAATGCGGCCCTGGTACACAAAAGGCTCCAGTAGGAACATGGTGGGTTTCATTTAGTAAGAGTCTGACACTGGGTTGATGATTTCCCATAAAAAAAATGGTAATGAAAGCTCGTCCTGGGTTTCCATTTGACCATTTTGGGAGACGAGTAGTCAGAAAGTCTGGTAACCAGTCATACCAAGAGGTATCGAGTTGCCTAGGTACCAGGGTTGAGGAGGTCAGATAGGCAGTCGCTCCATGAAAAACACTAATACTCAACTGCACAGACTGGAAGCTCAACATAGATTATTCAATACCGAACTACATTAATCTTAAAACGAATCTCTTGATAGCACACATCGTGGGTGCTCGTGTATCATTTTGTAAATAGGTACCTACATACATAAACTTAACGTTGTAGTCATTATGTTATCTACCAAATGACATCTATTTGCATGCTCAACTGGAAGGAAAATAATAAAATGTGTACCTCATTTATCTATGCGAAAAGTTACCTAAGAAATTGGTGACTGCTGGGTTTGTGTTGATGAAATATATAGAGGTGTTATTTCGGGACTTTTTATAATTTGTGGTTTCCCACGTTTATTGTATGGGGACCCCCCTTAATATAAAATTTTTAGTTTTATATTTAATATTTGTTGTTATAGCGGCAACGGAAATACATCATTTGTGAAAATTTTACCCTTTGGGTACGGAACCCTAAAAATGATTTATAAATACAAGATATACATTATTTTATTTTAGTGTCTTTGTATACTTATTTCGACATATTTTTCAAGCGCCTTCTTGTATTCTTGTAGCAACGTGATACTTTTGCTATTTATTTCCACGGCGGAACTCCATATTGTCTTAATAATATGTTTTATACTAAAAAAAACATTGATCACCTTATTTTCGTAACTAAAGAAAAAGTTTCGTAAGAAGATCTCATATTAATGATGGAATGTAATTAAGATAATTGGTGGCTATCTATTCTGCCAATATAAATTGATAATAACAACAAAACATTATTCAGATAGATAACATTAATATTTCATGCACACAAATATACGATGGTACAAACAAAATCCTTTTATACCTTGCATGCATCCCATTTAATTGAATTTCAGTGTAGCGAGCACGTTGACTAATGAACACGATGCCATTACTATGGGCAAATTATACCGCCATTGAAATTATGATTTTATCGTTAATGTTATGAGTAAATGTATTTTTAGTACTGTCATTTACATAATCTAGAGAGGTATAGGTAGTTGCTAACAATAAAATTGGAAAAAATAATAATTGAGTAAAAATTTCAGGAAACTGTTCGAAATTTTCCGTTAAAATGCATATGACAGGTTTTTTAAATTACTTTTTGTCGTAATAAAAGAAAACATGAATCAGCAATGATCAATGAAGAATTGTGCAATCTTTGAAAAGCTACTCATTATCTACTTAGTTTGAATTTTCCTGGAAAAAGAAAATAAAGAAGAATCAATTAATTTCCTTGTCGATCTAATTGAATAGGTACTTGATAGCATAATCATGGTAATTTATTGAAAAACTGAATGCAAAGTAACATCAATCTTATTACACTTGGAACAAAGTCTAAAATCTTTTGTGTAGAAAATGTCTCACAAAGAAAATCGGAGCAATTCGTTACTAGGATTGAAAGACAAAATACAGTATTTAAGTGATAAATGCAGCTTACAATGGCTGGGTTACGTATTTACTCCGGTACCTACACCATTATTTAAAAGGTAAGCTTTTTAAATTAATCTAAATATATTATACACCGTGTTCCTGAGGTGATACATTAACTTCGGCATGTTATTCAGACCATTGAATTGACCATTTTTTAATATGGACACTATTAGAAATTCCAATAAAAAAAATAATATACAAACTTAATGCTTAGATGAGATTTATCTAATATGAATTACTCTTTACCTTATACCTACCTCTTTGATAGTTTTGGCTGCACAAAGTGGCAACATCTCACAAATAAAGACTTTCTTAAAGCACAACAATTAAATTGGTTAAACTTAAATTACCAATAACTTAAAAACTATGCCATTTAAACTACTACTTCTTTTGTACGAAAGTTTTAAAAGAAGGAGCTTTGAATATTTTTAATGGGTAAATCTACACATTTTTTAATTGAGTCTTGTGTATTAATTCAGGGAACCACTTTACAAGGTTGAAGGCTATTTACCTAGGTGTGCCGAATGTAACCTCTAACCCTTTCTGGTAGGATTGCCTTGGATGCAACCACTGGAATATCGAGCATTCATAGATATTTATATTTTATGACCTATTAATTAATCTCTCATAGCTCTAAGAATCATAATTACTCAGCGAAATAGTTTTCATTCTCTCTTTAACTTTACAACTCAACAAAGCCTGGATTATCATTATTCAAAGTAATATAGATCAGACTTGTGAAGCTTTCTGGACTGTCAAAGGGACGGAGAGTATAATTATGAATTATCTAGCTAGACTCTAAAGCGCGGCATTAAGTTTCCTCCTAACTAGGTTCATGACAACTTTGACTCTAATAAGATGCTGAATAGAAATATCTTATAATGACACTGGGGCTATCTGGGAACTCATGTAGTGGGTTTGCGCGAAATTTTTATTGGACAACTTGGATAGAAAGAAGATTACTAGAAAATTATTAATTAGGAAAATGTTCCGAAGAATAGATTGTTATATTCTTTATTGTACACCAATAGGCCAATATGTAGTAGAATAAGCGGTCTTATCGCTAAAAAGCAATTATTTTACCTACAGAAAGTTACGTGGCTAATATTGCCTAAATATGTTCCTAATTGTAAACCATCGCCAAACAAACACAGAAGAATTGATATTCTAAGGACAGATTTTAACTAGCCATATAAACTGACAAACTACGACAGGTCTATTGATTTACGGAGGAAGGAAATGTATTGAATTAACTAAACTCCAGAAAGGTCTAACTTAATCACCTAATAAGCCATCACCAATGAATTGTAAAACCAATGAATTGTGGTCCCAAAAGGTGACGTCAACCCGCCAGATATAAATTCCTCATGCTTAAGAAGCTACCTCATTTTTTTCCAGATTATTCTGGCTAGCAACAATAACGGCTTGCTGTGCGTGCTCAGCCGTGGTTCTGCGAGGAGCCCTAGCATTATACACGACTGACGCCGTCTCTTACTCCGTGGAAACAGATTACCTGGAGTGGGACACCCCCTTCCCGGCGCTGACGATGTGTGAGGAGGCCAATCCTACGTGGATTAAGAAGTATTTGGCACAGTAAGTTGAAGTCTTCATTCCGTAAAAATGACGTTCATAAAGATACACTAGATAATAGGTCATAGGTATGTTATTGTTGAAACTTTCATCCGTTCCATCTATACGGGCGGTTCCAGAAATGTGATTTGTAACTGCTAAGTTTTCTTTTGTGGTAGATTAAAAACCGCGATACGATCTGCGAAATCATATTTCTACTTAATTATTCGTCTCCTTTTAGAAACAGTCTGCCAGCAACATTAGCCACTTTCAGTCAAGAAGTAAGTTTCCGAAGCGTAAAGTTCTGCCGCTCATGTGTTTCTTGTGAAATGGGCAAGACTTGTGTGCAGAACTTTCTAGAACTCGTCAATGGAATCAGGAGGAAATGTGATGAGCTGCTTACTGACTGCTGGTGGGACGGCAAACCTTTTCCGTGCTGTGAGAGGTACGCTACATGCTAATTTGTACTCTATACCTATGAACATAATGTTTAAATTCGCAAGACTACGAGATGTGGCTTAATTACTGTCGTACCGTATAACCGTTATGTTTGAACAAAATCTTGCAATTAGGGATGGTTTAAACTACTAATGAAGCTAGGCCAATAAATCTGGCTTCATTTAAAATTCATTCGCTCTTTAAGTAAGTCAGAAGCGTACTATCCTTGCTAGCGGAGAGATCAGCTCTGTTCACATTGGCTCATCTTTTTAATGGAATAATTTTAGTATGCTAGTTAGCGAGCGTCGTAAGTTTTTAGTTAAGGTATTTAGTTTAGATTTACACGTTTCCCTTATATCGTTTTGTTTTCGGTATTAATGAGGTCCATATATTTTAATCTCAGTCGTACCTTTTTTTTTTTTTTTTATATCGATGGGAAATCATCAGTATGACCCCTCCCGCTGTGGGTGACAGCGGAAGGGAGTGTCAGACTTTTACTGACTAAAACCCATCGTGTTCCTTCGGGAGCCCTTTGTGTGCCAGGGCCGCGGTAACTCTTTCGAACAACCCGCAGCCCCGACGGGCTCTGGCCCTAGTGGGCCCCGCAGGGGTTTGCTGACACTCTCTGAGGAGCGCGTGGAACAACGCGCGCCGCCGACACGGGCCTGTCGTCTCTTAGGAGACGGAAGGACGATGAGCCACCCGAAACCCACCGCCCACAGACCCACGCCTACGGTGGCCGGGAGATCATCTCTTTGAACACCCGACGCCCGTGGTGTCGACCAGGTCCACGGCAACGGCCGGGATGGCCGGTGCGGACTCGCAGCCGCTCCGCCGCCTCCTTCTCTAGACATTACTGCTTCGCGAGAAGGAGGCGACGGCATCCCATTCCCTCTCGCCCCACCATGGCTTGAACCAGGCTGGGCGCGAGAGGTCGCCGCCGCCAATTGCCGCTACGAGGACACGGCGGTGCCCATCCAGGCAGGACACACCTCCACAGTGTGCTCCACTGTGTCCTCTGGACCGTCCGCGCAGTGGGACACCCGGGCGCCACCTCCCGCCCAATGCGATGCAGGTACCCTCCCGAAACATCCGTGGTCCGGTGAGGACCTGCGTCATGCGGAAGTGAGGGCGCCATGACCCTCCCGAGCCACTCCTCAAAAGGGGACTTACCGCCACTATTGTGGCGTGCCCTGCATGGGCTCGATACGCCGGTCACTCCATAGCCAACCATGAGATCGCGCGCGGAGGATCGCCGTTGGCGCTACAACTTGTCGTGCAACGGGTTTTTCCCCCGGCGCAAGTGCCTCCTCGCGCCAATCATACAGGGCGAGAGCACCCTCGCCTCTAGATCCCACGGTGGCAGCCCGGCAAGAAGACCAGCCGCTTCGCGGAATCGTGCGGTACCCCGGATTGCCGGATGGCTATCACCCTTGGGGCACGTTCAAGTAGTGCGCGCTCGAAGCCGCAGTGAATCGTGCCATACCGGCGGCCCCGTAAAGGGCCATGGACCGCAATGACTCCCGCGTAGAGTCGACGGCAGGGGCGTTTGGAACCCCCAGATTGGGCAAGAGCCGCTTGAGAGCAGCGCCTGCCTTCTCCAGTTTGGGGGCCAAACGTCGAAATGCTCGACGAAGTTCCACCGGCTGTCGAGGACAAGTCCCAGGTACTTCATCGTCGACTCGGACACCGATGTGAACTCCCCCTACCATCACTTGGATCCTGGAGGTGGCGCATTCCGAGGCCCATGAAAGCACATGACCTCGGACTTGTGCAATGCCACCTCCAGTCCCAGCAGCTGGATCCTCTCGATGACCGTCGCAACCCACGCGTCATTGCGTCGGCCGCCGCCTGGTGCGAACCTCCCTTGTGCCAGTACCAGCGTGTCGTCAGCGTAGCACACTACGCTGACGCCGCTAGGGAGGTCGGCGCGCAGCCCCAGTCGTACCCGATGTTCCAACAGGAGGGGCCCAAGACCGATCCTGCGGAACACCGCACGACATCCTCTCGCCGGTTCCATTCCCCGTTGTGACCGGGGTAAATGATGGACCTATCCGAAAGATAGGCCTCGACC
>NWSH02000601.1:11278966-11295812 GCA_002382865.2 Heliothis virescens | reverse complement strand
TACTTCATCGTCGACTCGACACCGATGTGAACTCCCCCTACCATCACTTGGGATCCTGGAGGTGGCGCATTCCGAGGCCCATGAAAGCACATGACCTCGGACTTGTGCAATGCCACCTCCAGTCCCAGCAGCTGGATCCTCTCGATGACCGTCGCAACCCCACGCGTCATTGCGTCGGCCGCCGCCTGGTGCGACCTCCCTTGTGCCAGTACCAGCGTGTCGTCAGCGTAGCACACTACGCTGACGCCGCTAGGGAGGTCGGCGCGCAGCACCCAGTCGTACCCGATGTTCCACAGGAGCGGCCCCAAGACCGATCCCTGTGGAACACCGCACGACATCTCTCGCCGGTTCCATTCCCCGTTGTGACCGGGGTAAATGATGGACCTATCCGAAAGATAGGCCTCGACCACACGACAGAGGTAGGTCGGCATCCGATGATACCGGAGTGCCTCCCTAATGCAACTCCAGGGAAGGGTGTTGAAGGCGTTGGCGATGTCAAGAGACACCGCTAAGACAACCCCACCCCGGGACACTGCAGCCCCCGTCGTGAGAGCTCTCACGCGCATGATGGCATCCACCGTAGAGCGCCCCTTGCGGAAACCAAATTGATGTTCCGCAAGGTCCGGCCCCATCTCAGTCGTACCTTGAGTAAATGAAAATATGATTACATAATATGTATATGGTTTACTTTTTATCAACAACGATGCGTTGTAGATTCCAAATAGTGAAATAATTGTTAGGACCACACCTTTAATACAGACGTATTCTAGTCTACGTAGTAATAGTGACCATATCACGTTGGAATTATTCCATATACTTCTATACTTTATTATATTAAGCTTGCTGCACTCACTTAACCCGTATGAAGTAAGCTTTAAGACGCTCTACATTCAGGTTCTAGACTACAAAATTAAATGCTACACTCTAGCAGTGAAAATGGTAATATTAAAGCCATCTTGATTGAGTTCTGTGCCAAATTAAATTCTGTCCTGTATTCAGAAGCTGTTAGTTGCTTGCAGTTCGCTTTTAATTAAAACGCTAAGAGGTATGGTAAACTTTGAAAAGAGGTGTCCTATTTAAAGTCATTAGGACGCAGTTTGTAGTTTATTAAGTTTAGTGTCCTGTAGCCATTTCGCATCTTCTTGCTTTCTGCTTTGAGAAGCAGCTTCATAAAAATATACCCCTAATCACGTATCATCTGGTAAGGTGAATGCGACGCCTGGAAGCGGGAAATTCAAATATAACATGTTTTTTTCATGTTTTATCTAAGTTAACATTCAATATGAGGCGTGATCTTATGTTTCGCGGTTATAATATACCACAAGGTAATTTCTATGTCCTTGTTTAACTCCGAAACTTCTTACAATTTAAATGTTACTGATTAAACTTTTTATTTCAAAATATCATAGTATGTTCACCTTAATTTCGATTGAAATAGGTACTAATTTGTCATCAAACAATGTTGTTACCAAAAATAAGTAAACTATACGAATTTTTATGTAAAGTTCAGGTGACGTTGACGATTGGTGTAGGACGATGTTGGTTTATCAAGCCCCTTACACCCTACCTTGCCTTTACATCATTTTGACATTCTGAAGAATCTCAGTTTAATTTATTCTGTTGACATTTCCATGGTTCTCTTTAAAGGTGTGTTTAAAATTACAACCTTTAAATTAAGAGTAAAACCGGGACAGAATTAGGTCTCCTCTACATAAGTTAGACTTAATTAAAGATAGCCAAGGTGTTACTGCTTTATTGCCTGCAACGGACGAAGGCATTTATTGCTGGGGTCTAAAGAGGACGCTTTAGTTTTACTGACTAATTTAGTTTAAGGTTTAGTAAGGCAAATGGAGGTCAAGCTTATTTGTGAACTATGGCAATATAATTAGTAAGTCAGGACATTAATCAATTTGAGAAGAACGTGAAGACAGAATTATCTCAGCAAAGGCTATTGAAATTGCAGTAAAGGTTGTGAGATTTGAAATTGCAGGTAAGGCTATCATAGTTTACGTATTGTCCTGTTTAATTGGCATACAACTATAATATGAGTCAATATCACATCCCTCTTTACGTAAATCATGTTGTTAATGGCTTCTACGAAATCTCTCAAACTCATGAACGGTGCGCGGGGACGCGTGTAAATACATTTTCCTCGAATTCTACTTGAACAAGTTAATCGTTGTAATTGACTGTAGTATTTTCTATCCAGGTTCCACCCGATAGCCACAGAATTCGGCACATGTTTTGTGTTCAATTCTCGCTGGACTGGTGATGAGGCCATCATCAACAGACACACTGGTCTGCCTAGTCTGGAGTTTTCTGCTACACAGTCTATTAATGTAAGTCTTTCTTACCTTATCAGTCTTCTCCAAAAACATATCTTATTAAAGAATGCGGATTTCAGTTGCATTGTATAATTTTATCAACCTACTATTGTTATGTAATAGAATGTTTGTGAACATATTACTTTTTAAAAATATTAACAATGGAGTTTCTTGCCGGCTCTTCTCCATGAGACCAACTTTTTGGAACCGTGCAACTACTGTGACGTTTCATAGGTGCCTGCAAAGGCCTATTTGAAATAAAAACATTTGACTTTGGATTAGTTTCTGTTCTGGAATTTAAATGGATGGACTGTCTCTTGGTATTTTTTTTTACTAATTTTGGTCACGTCGTAGAAAATCGAATGATTGTGTGTTCATTTCCCATTTCCCATTTATTGCATTATTGGCGCAAATATGCATCCCACCCAAGAACTAGTTTTGAATACAGACCACATAAATTAAAAACTCCTGTTTTCTATTATCCAAACTGTAATTTTACCTTTTTCCTCCAATTTATCTCAAGCAGACATAGTCGCAGCATAGTCCAAACGTACCAAACTTCCAATCAAGTGTTTGACGAAATCCATCCATCATTTTGCCGTCCTATATTTTTGTTACAGATATGGATACACTCTCCCGATGACATGATAACAATAGCCTCTGAAAATATACTGGGATTCTGCGGCACTCTTCATCGTATTACTGATTTTGAAGTTACTCTGAAGGTACCTTCTATTCCTTTAATGTTCCCATCACTGTTCACATCTTCTTTTCAGTTTTGTTAGTTATTAATGTCATAATTATCAGTTAAAAATCTGGCGCTAGTAAGATTTATTTCACACTAGCTGTTCATCATGGTCCCACCCGTCCCGAGGGAATTACTTCCCGTACCCGGATAACATGCCTATATGTTTTCTCAGGCACTAGAGTATCAGTGTACCACATTCATAAGAATAAGATCAGTCATTTTGTCTGATAGCGCGATAGACAGTATAAGTCATGTCAGTCATGTCATTCAGTATAAGGGTAAAGGAGTGCTTCCACATACATATGCATGCATATTTGTTTCCTTTGCTAAATATTACTATTTAGCATATGTATGTGGAAGTATCCTCGTCATCTAAATCCATATTTACTTCCACAGGCAGAGCAAACCATAAGTGACGTTTCGGTCCAGCTCCTCTCACCAAGCAATCGTGACTGTCTGTTTGCTCACGAACGACCTGAGTTTGCCAACCTCTGGCCGTTTGCCCGGTACTCGTACAGCGCCTGCATCATGTACAGCCGAGCGTTCGTGCAGGCTGAAGTTTGTAACTGCACTCACCATTTTATGCCTCAAATTGGTATGTTGGGTTTGTCTAAAGAGCTGATTAAGCTTGAAGATGAATTCGTACAGTTCGATTTCTGAAGTTAGCCATTATAGTAAGTAAAAAAAAAAATAGGTATTAACGAAACATTGAGTTTTATTACTACCTTTTTAACCGACTTCCCAAAAAAGAGGAGGTTCTCAATTCGTGGAATTTTTGGCTATTGTGAAGTCAACAGTAGCCAACTTGGGACAAGAAAAGTTTCTCTACAAGAACTGAACGAACAAATGCGCAAGAAGTCAGAAGGCTAACTTCAGAAACGCCAAGTTAATTGAAACTTTAAATTACATGTCATTACATGTTCATAGTTTTCTATAATTTTCAGGCAATATACCAAAATGTGACTTCGACGGCTTAGTGTGTCTTCATAAAGCTAAGAAAGGTGAGTACAACTACAGAATTGCTCGAGAGTAAAGAGACAGGTTTTTGAGTGAAAATCGAGCGAGCGTTTTCAGCTAACAATCGATGAAATGGGAACTAAATTATTATGTCGTCCTACGAATAATAAAATAATTATGACGCTGACTACAAATATTTTTTTCTAAAAACACAAAATTATTGCTTTTACCCCACTGCAAAGGGTTTTTTCGCACACGTATGTTGGCATGTAACGTTTTTTCTTGACTCATATCTCTTCTTTATCCCTGTAGAGGATTTAAGTACTGAGCAATACCAGTGTCCAATGGCTTGTGAAGAAGTTATTTATACTGATATCCATGTCGCTTGTCCGTAAGTATCATAATTAGATTTTACTCTTATTGTATCGACTATGGTCCATAATACATCTCCCTCTAAATATGGATCAAATAAGATCAACTGGTATAGGGCTATAGACGAGGAATGTTTTTTTGGATCCAAACTAATGTATTCTTTTGTACATACTTTTCAATAATTCAGAAACTTCAGTCTTTCATAATGTTGTTGAAATTATAAGAAAATAAAAACTACTGCTAAAAATAATACTAAAGGTACATTTTTAATTAGTCGTCAATCAAGCAACGTGCCTGAAGAGTTACTACATCGTGGCACACGAGGTCGGATGAGCCTCGCCAGTCATCCCTCTCTGAGGGTACGCAGACAAGCCATCAGGGAACTACTCGGACTCGTTGGTAAGTCAAAAATACCAAAAAGGCAAAAAACTATGAGGCTATAAATGTTCAATAAGGTTTGGCAACCTACAGTTATAACTTTATCTACATGTTATACAATCTCAAGGCTAGGTTTGATCAGGAATGGTAAGGGTCGATTTATACTAGCGCAGAGTCGAAGCGCATCGAAGCGTCAAATTTTTTGCAACTAAAGCGAAGCCGCACGAATGCGCGCGTATTCGCACGAATGCGCGAATTTTTCGTCCGAGTCCATTGTGATTAACACCGGCGACGCAGGCCAATTTCCGACTCATGACGCGTTGGTTCGCTATTGGGCGCGTGGATAAACGAGAATGCGCGCGCACCAATCAGCGTTATTCGCGCGCAGACGCGCGAATTCCGACGAATGCGCGCGTATTTTTAAATTCTCCGAAGTAATGTGTGCATTACGCTGTGGAGTTAAGGTTGAATTTATTATGTTCAGTTTTGGATAGACGCTTCGATGCGCTTCGACATTCGAATGAAAAGTAACTTAATAGTTCAGTCTTCTGTAAAACACCTTTGTGATAATATGTACTATATTCATTATGCTGTGTTTTATAAACGTACCTGTATCCATTTCGTAATCTTTCCTGTCTTCTTTATTATTTTAATAAGGTAATGAGGAAAACTGTGGGGTTCTTCGAAAGAGTTAATGCGGCCCTGGTACACAAAAGGCTCCAGTAGGGACATGGTGGGTTTCATTTAGTAAGACTCTGACACTGGGGTGATGATTTCCCATCAGAAAAATGGTAATGAAAGTTCGTCCTGGGTTTCCATTCGAATATTTTGGGAGTCGAGTAGTCAGCGGTCAGAAAGTCTGGTAGCCAGTCATACCAAGAGGTATCGAGTTGCCTAGGTACCAGGGTTGAGGGGGGCAGATAGGCAGTCGCTCCATGTAAAACACTAAAACTCAGCTGCATAGACTGGAAGACGACCTCAAAATATATTGTTCGATTGTCCGAACTACAATAATCTTAAAACGAATCTCTTGATAGCAGACACCGTAGGTCGCATATCATTTTGTAAATAGGTACATAAACTTAACGTTGTAGTCATTATGTTATCTACCAAATGACATCTATTTGCATGCTCAACTGGAAGGAAAATAATAAAATGTGTACCTCACTTATCTATGCAAAAAGTTACCTAAGTTTTTAGTGACTGCTAGGTTTGTGCTCATGAAATAAATATATTAGTGTTATTTCGGGACTTTTTAACGTTTATTGTATGGGGGGTGCCCTTAATATAATTTTTTTAGTATTTGTTGTTATAGCGGCAACAGAAATACATCATTTGTGAACATTTTAGCTTTCTAGCTATCACGGTTAGTGAGATACAGCGTGGACTACTACTGGTTAGTGAGAGACAGACAGACAGACAGACAGTCAGACAGACAGACAACGAAGTCTTAGTAATAGGGTCCCGTTTTACCCTTTGGGTACGGAACCCTAAAAACATTGATCACCGTATTTTCGTAACTAACACTAAAGTTTCTTAAGAAGATCTCATAATAATGATGGAATGTAATTAAGATATGGTGGCTATCTATTCTGGCAAAATAAATTGATAATATAACAAAACATTATTCAAATAACATTATTATTTCATGCATACAAATATACGATGGTACAAACAAAATCCTTTTATACCTTGCATGCATCCCATTTAATTGAATTTCAGTGTAGCGAGCACGTTGACTAATGAACACGATGCCATTACTATGGGCAAATTATAGCGCTATGGAAATTATGATTTTATCGTTAATGTTATGAGTAAATGTATATAGAGTGCAGTCATTTACATAGTATAAAGAGGTTTAGTTGTTAACAATTCAAATTAGAAAAAAATATATAATAATTGAGTAAAATTGGAAATCATTCGAAATGTTCTGTGAAAATAGATGTGACAGTCTATAGTAGTAGTTTTTTTTATATATTTTTTGTCTAAATAGAGGGAAACATGAATTAGGAATGATTATTGAAGAATTGTGTAATTCTTAAATTCAATTCAATTCTACTCATAACATACTTATTTATAACTTTGCTGGAAAAAGAAAATAAAGAAGAATCAATTAATTTCCATGTCGATCTAATTGAATACGTACTTGATAGCATAATCATGATAATTCATTGAAAAAACGAATGCAAAGTAACATCAATCTTATCATACTTGGAACAAAGTCTTAAATCTTTTGTGTAGAAAATGTCTCACAAAGAAAATAGGAGCAATTCGTTACTGGGATTGAAAGACAAAATACAGTATTTAAGTGATAAATGCAGCTTACAATGGTTGGGTTACGTATTTACTCCGGTACCTACACCATTATTTAAAAGGTAAGATTTTAAAATTAATCTAAATTTAAAGATAAATCATGATAATACATATGTAAAAAACTTTACCTACATGGAAATTGGTAGATAAATGTCTTGCTCAGGTTAAAATAGAAGGAGCTTTTTAACTTTTTTAATGACTAAACCTACACATTTTTAGGGTTCCGTTCCCAAAGGGCAAAACGGGACCCTATTACTAAGCCTCCGCTGTCTCTCTATCTATCTGTCTGTCTCCACGCTGTATCTCATAAACTGTGATAGCTAGAAAGCTGAAATTTTTACAAATGATGTATTTCCGTTGCCACTATAACAACAAATACTATGAAAACGTTTGTATTTTGGCTAGTTGTAGGTAACAGTAAACAGATACGTTCATGTTTCATAGACGGTACGGAACCCTTAGTGCGCGAGTCCCACTCGCACGTGGCTGGTTTTTTATGAGTCCTATGTTTTCATTCAGGGAACCACTTTGCAGGGTTGAAGGCTACTATTTAGAAAGGCTCAAGGAACATAATCTCTAGGAAGCGGTTGAAACCGCCAGAAAAGCCACTATTCCTAGATAGTTATATTTTATGACCTATTTATTAATCTCTCATAGTTCTAAGAATCATAATTAGGTACTCAACGAAATAGTTTTCATTCTCTCTTTAACTTTGCAACTCAACAAAGCCAGGATTATCATTATTCAAAGTAATATAGATCAGACTTGTGAAGCTTTCTGGACTGTCAAAGGGACGGAGAGTATAATTATGAATTATCTAGCTAGACTCTAAAGCCAGGCATTAAGTTTCCTCCTAACTAGGTTGATATCAACTTTGACTCTAAAAGATGCTGAATAGAAATATCTTATAATGACACTGGGGCTATCTAGGAACTTATGTAGTGGTTTTGCGCGTTATTTTTATTGGACAACTTGGATAGAAAGAAGATTACCTATTGGTAATTATTAATTAGGAAAATGTTCCGAAGAATAGATTGTTATATTCTTTATTGTACACCAATAGGCTAATATGTAGTACAATAAGCAGTCTTATCGCTAAAAAGCAATTTACTATAGATCCACGGATAGAGAAAAGTCACGTAGCTAATATTACCTAAATATGTTCCTAATTGTAAACAATCGCCAAATGAACACAGGAGACCTGATATTCTAAGGACAGATTTTAACTAGCCAAATAAACTGACAAACTACGACAGGTCTAGGTATTGATTCACGGAGGCAGGAAATGTATTGAATACACTAAACTCCAGAAAGGTCTAACTAAATCACCTAATAAGCCTTCACTAATGAATTGTAAAACCTTTTGTTAGCCTACTTGCCAGTCAAAATATATCAGGTGGTCCCAAAAGGTAACGTCAACCCGCCAATTATAAATTCCTCATGCTTTAGAAGCTACCTCATTTTTTTCCAGATTATTCTGGCTAGCAACAATAACGGCTTGCTGTGCGTGTTCAGCCGTAGTTTTGCGAGGAGCTCTAGCATTATACACGACTGAAGCCGTCTCTTACTCCGTGGAAACTGACTACCTGGAGTGGGACACCCCCTTCCCGGCACTGACGGTGTGTGAGGAGGCCAATCCTACGTGGATTAAGAAGTATTTGGCACAGTAAGTTGAAGTTTTCATTCAATAAAAATTTCGTGCAGAAAGATACACTAGACAATAGGTCATAGGTACCTATGTTATTGTTGAAACTTTCATCCGATCCATCTTTACGGGCGGTTCTAAAGTCTGTTTTGTAACAACTTTATGCTTGGATAAGTTTTCTTTTGTGGTAAATTAAAAACCGTATTTGTTGCGATACGATCTGCGAAATCATATTTCCAACTTAATTATTCGTCTCCTTTTAGAAACAATCTGCCAGCAACATTAGCCACTTTCAGTCAAGAAGTAAGTTTCCGAAGCGTAAAGTTCTGCCGCTCATGTGTGTCTTGTGACATGGGCAAAACTTGTGTGCAGAACTTTCTAGAACTCGTCAATGGAATCAGGAGGAAATGTGATGAACTGCTTACTGACTGCTGGTGGGATGGCAAACCTTTTCCGTGCTGTGAGAGGTACGCTACATGCTAATCTATACTCTATAGCTATGAACATAAAGTTTAAATTTGCAAGACTACGAGATGTGGCTTAATTACTGTCGTATCGTATAACCGTTATGTTTAAACAAAATCTAGCAATTAGGGATGGTTTAAACTACTAATGAAGCAAGGCTAATAAATCTAGCTTCATCTAAAATTCATTCGCTCTTTAAGTAAGTCAGAAGCGTACTATCCTTGCTAGCGGAGAGTTCAGCTCTGTCCACAATGGTTCAATTAGTTTTCTTTTTTAAATCGAATGTATTGTAGATTTTTTTCAAGCATTATACCTAAATAAGTGTTTTTAAAGTAAGTAAGTATTCTGAGGTTTTCACATGCCCATACAGATTTTTAAACTGACCTCTCAGAAAAAGGAGATTCTCATTTTTTGTTCATCATGATCTGGTTCAAACTTATTCTAACCAAAGTGAATAACTGGAATAGTAATAGTAATATACTCAAAGGCAAACACAACAATATCGTAGTTTTTCAGTTAGTAAAGTTATTGTCGGAATCCAAATCTTACACACGCAGACATTTTTAGACATTTTTAGTCTACGTAGTGATAGCAACCATATCACGTTGGAATTTGTTCCATATACTTCCATACTTTATTATATTAAGCTTGCTGCACTCACTTAACTCGTATGAAGTAAGCTTTAAGACGCTCTACATTCAGGTTCTAGACTACAAAATTAAATGCTACACTTTAGCAGTGAAAATGGTAATATTAAAGCCATCTTGATCGAGTTCTGTGCCAAATTAAATTCTGTCCTGTATTCAGAAGCTGTTAGTTGCTTGCAGTTCGCTTTTAATTAAAGCGCTAAGAGGTATAGTAAACTTTGAATAGAGGTGTCCTATTTTAAAGTCATTAGGACGCAGTTTGTAGTATATTAAGTTTAAGTATCGTGCAACCATCTAGCGCCTTCTTGCTTTCTGCTTTGAGAAGCAGCTTCACACAAATAGACCAGTTATCACGTATGTGGTAGTTTCGATTGCAGTACCTTTTTTTTGTCGCTGGGAAAAATAGCAATTAAGCAATTACCTTCCCGTCGGGGGCCGGGAAAGGGTATGTGAGTCTCCCTGTTACAGTTGTTCCCTGTATACCCACTAAAAATACCCGGCACTCCGACCTCGCCTGAGCGGAGGGCCTGGGAGTCCATAGCGTCCAGGTAATTCGATTGAAGTACCTACTATTTTGTCAAAGAACAATTTTGTTAACAAATAAGTAAACTTTACAATTTTTCATGTAAAGTTCAGTTCAGGTTGACGATTGGTGTAGTACGATGTTGGTCTATCAAGCCCATTACACCCTACCTTGCCTTTACATCATTTTGACATTCTGAAGAATCTCAGTTTAATTTATTCTGCTGACATTTCCATGGTTCTCTTAAAAGGTGTGTTTAAAATTACACCAGTTGAATTAAGAGTAACACCGGGTTAGAATTAGGTCTCCTATATATTAGCTAGACTTAATTAAAGATAGCCAAGGTGTTACTGCTTTATAGCCTGTAACAGACGAAGGCATTTATTGCTGGGGTCTAAAGAGGACGCTTTAGTTTTACTGACTAATTTAGTTTAGGGGTTGGGAAGGCAAATGGTGGTCAAGCTTATTTTTGAATAATGGCAATATAATTAAAAGTTATTGTCATTAATCAATTTGTGAAGAATGCAAAGACACAATAAACTAAGCAAGGGCTATTGAAATTGCATTAAAGGTTGTGAGGTTTGAAATTGCAGGTAAGGCTATCATAGTTTACGTATTGTCCTGTTTGATTGGCATACAACTATAATATGAGTTAATATTACATTCCGCTTTACGTAAATCATGTTGTTAATGGCTTCTACGAAATCTCTCAAACTCATGAACGGTGCGCGGGGATGCGTGTAAATACATTTTCCTCGAATTCTACTTGAACAAGTTAATCGTTGTAATTGATTGTAGTATTTTTTCAGGTTCCACCCGATCACCACGGAATTCGGCACATGTTTCGTGTTCAATTCTCGATGGACTGGTGATGAGGCGATCATCAATATCAACAGGCACACTGGTCTGCCGAGTCTGGTGTTTTCTGCTACACAGTCTATTAATGTAAGTCTTTCACTTAAATCTTCCCAAAAAAACATGTCGTCTTACAGAATAAACGCGTCCTATTTCTTGATCTGCTTTTTTTACGAGTCGACTGTTATTTGGGTGTTGTGTTTTTTCAAATTTTGGATTGGTTATCGTCTAGTCGATTGAAAGATTGTGAGTTCGATTCCCACTTTATTGGCGTGAACGCACTGCAGACTGAAGCATTAGTTAAGTCCACAGACCACATGAATTAAAAACTCTTTTATCCAAATTGTACCTACTTTTCATGTTTTTCTCCCATTTACCTCAAGCAGACATAGTCCCAGCATAGTCCAAGCGTACCAAACTCCCAATCAAATGTTTGACGCAAGCCATCCATCATTTTTCCGAGCTATATTTTTTGTTATAGATATGGATACACTCTCCCGATGACATGATAACAATAGCCTCTGAAAATATACTGGGATTCTGCGGTACTCTACATCGTATTACTGATTTTGAAGTTACTCTGAAGGTACCTTCTATTTCTATAATGTTCTCATCACTATAGATGCACCCATCTTCTTTACAGGTAATCAAAATATTCACCTCTAAGTATGTAGTTAATTTAATGTTATTATCTATAATTATCTGTACCTATGATAAAGAATTGCTTCGAGATTCAAATAGGTACTTTTGTTTCAAAAACTCCATCATAGCCCGCCATCTCAATCCATATTTACTTCCACAGGCAGAGCAAACCATAAGTGACGTTTCGGTCCAGCTCCTCTCACCAAGCAATCGTGACTGTCTGTTTGCTCACGAACGACCTGAGTTTGCCGACCTCTGGCCGTTTGCGCGGTACTCGTACAGCGCCTGCATAATGTACAGCCGGGCGTTCGTGCAGGCTGAAGTTTGTAACTGCACTCACCATTTTATGCCTCAAATTGGTATGTTGGGTTTGTCTAAAGAGCTAATTAAGCTTGAGGATGAATTCGTACAGTACGCGGTAGTTAACTTTGTACTTCTGAAGTTAGTCATTATAGCAAGTAAAAAAATTAAATAGGTATTAACGAAACATTGAGTTTTATTACTACCTTTTTACCCGACTTCCCAAAAAAGAAGAGGTTCTCAATTCGTGTATATTTGGCTATTGTGAAGTCAACAGTAGCCAACTTCAGACAAGATAAGTTTCTCTACAAGAACTGAACTGAATGCTGAACTGAATGCGCAAGGCTAACTTCAGAAACGCCAAGTTAATTGAAACTTTAAATTACATGTCATTACATGTTCATAGTTTTCTATAATTTTCAGGCAATATACCAAAATGTGACTTTGATGGCTTAGTGTGCCTTCATAAAGCTAAGAAAGGTAAGTACAACTACAGAATTCGCGGGTTAAGAACTAGAGTAGCGTAAGGGCAAAAATGCAAAAAATTTTTTTTTTCGCCATTCGCTTTTTTAATGCCCGTTTTTTTATGTGCCCAAAAATTGTACCGATGTAGCGTGTAGATTGCTTAGTACAATAATAGCGTATATAAAAAAAAGATATTTGTTTATTGCCAAAATGAAGTATTTCTACTTACTAATAACCTTGACATTATTTTATCAAAAAAGTTACGAGCACAACGATCGTAACTCGATTTACAGAACGAATCAGACACCGAATATGCCTTCAATGTAATCGCACAAATAACGTATCTTGTCATAAGCTATTAACGCAGAAAGTTTGATTATGTACCTCCCTTGATTTGTTTCGTGCCAAATAAACGTAAAGTACCGTTACTGCTTATGGGTCCTTGTTTTGAATGCTTTCGTCATTTTTCTCCGTGCCAAAAAAACGTAAGGGTGGGATACGCTATTACGGCACTAAATAACTAAAGTAATGCAGTCAGATTTTATGTCGTATGTCAACCAGTTATTGAAAAATAAATTTTATTAATATGAAACCGTTTTTTGACTGACCATAAAGTTACACTATTCTGTAGCCGATAAATAAATCTTTATTATAAAAAAAAATAAGATATGTAACTAATACAGATTTTGCCATACAAAAGCTATAAGATACAAGTAGGTGAATTTGAGTTGTTTTTCGGCTCTCCTGAAAAGTTGTCATTTTGCCCTTACGCTACTCTAGTTCTTAACCCGCGAAATTTCTCGAGAGTAAAGAGACAGGATTTTGAGTGAAAATCGAGCGAGCGTTTCCAGCGAACAATTGAAAAAATGGGAACTAAATTATGATGACGTCCTATAAATAATAAAATAATTATGACATTCATTAATAATAATGATGTACGCTGACTACAAATATTTTTTTCGAAAAACACAAAATTATTGCTTTTACCCCACTGCAAAGGGTTTTTTCGTACACGTATGTTGGCATGTAACGTTTTTTCTTAACTCATACCTCTTCTTTACTCTTGTAGAGGATTTGAGTACTGAGCAATACCAGTGTCCAATGGCTTGCGAAGAAGTTATTTACACTGATATCCATGTCGCTTGCCCGTAAGTAAAAGCTATACATTATTTTCTTTGAATATAAAAAATGCTAAGGAATGAAGTGTTAAATCTTATCTACCAGTACCATGATTAGATTTTACTCTTACTGCAGCGTTCATGTTCCCAGTATACAGGGTGTCCTCGAAGTATGGATCAAATGGTATAGGGTCATTTGCCAACTTAGTAACATCAGGATAGCGATGAATGTTTTTGTGGGTCAAAAATTTGGTTTTTCAGGACTTTTTAAGAATACTTTTTTTTTTAACTACTTAGACAAATAATAATGAACGTTTTGTTAGTCGCCAATCAAGCAACGTGCCTGAAGAGTTACTTCGTCGTGGTACACGAGGTCGGATGAGCCTCGCCAGTCATCCCAGTCTGAGGGTACGGAGACAAGCCATCAGGGAACTACTCGGACTCGTTGGTAAGTCAAAAATACTAAAAAGGCCAAAAGTTATGAGGCTATTAATGTTCAATAAGGTTTTAAGGTATAAATGACGACCTCATTGGCGTAATGGTTACCATGCCGGACTGCCGAACTGATGGTCCCGGGTTCGATTCCCGTAATAGTCAACATTTGTGTGATGAGCATATTTGTTGGCTGTGGTCTGGGTGTTATAATATAAAATGTATCTATTTATAAAAATATATACATAATTATATGTAGTTTATCAGTTGTGTTAGCACCCACAAAACAAGCTAATTAATAGCTTACCATGGGGCTAACAGACCGTGTGTGAAAAAGTGCCCTGATATTATTAAATGATGTAAAAGTTTAGTCACGAATTGAGATACGCTCGTTTTATATTGCATTTACTGTGATACTAGCTTTCGCCAGCGGTTTCGCACGCTTCCTGAGGAAACTACACCCTGGAAAAAAGTCTAAGGGCAGATAAGTTTTAGATAGCTATGGCAGATATTGCCAACGAAAGATAGTCATAATTTAATTCACAACTTTCTTTTCTCCGGTATTATCTGTCTGTATATAGTTAAGCCTTCCTCGATAAATTTACTGTCTAACACTGGAAGATTTTTTCAAATCGGACCAGTCACTCCTGAGATTAAAAATTCATATTAGATTAAACTTACCACTCTCTTTCACCCGAAATGCTCAATAAGATCAGATGTATCTTTTGGCACAGTCCCTTTGTGATGTTCTTATTAATTTTGTGTTTTTGAAGCTTCTGGGTCTCGCAGACGGCTTTATTAGTACTTTGTTACAGTGGACGTTGGAGGTGTCATCGGGGTGTTCTTCGGCGCATCCCTCCTTAGTTTCCTAGAAGTCATCTACATACTATTTATACGAAGATATACTTAGGTAATTTGCTATTAATTTAGTAAGTTTTCGATACAATGCGACTGAAAAAAACTTGGTGTTTTTTTTCTAGGAGAAATCTCCCCAAAACCGTAAGCAAGCTTTTTTGGAAAACAGAAACTATAACCTCTTTGTAATTTCTCCTTCATAATATTGGCTGATTTATTTCTTTTTCCCCCTATAATATTGATTTATTTATAACCTGTGACATCCGTGCGAATAAATTTGAAAACCAGAATATCACTTGAAATTGGACTGAGCGGAAAGAAAGAATATCAAAATGACATTTATCAAGCAGCCCTGTTCTAAATTGGTTTTCAATTTCTATCCAATACTCACAAACAGTCAATTGCAATGGCTATTAAATTATTAGTATTGTTAGTTTTGCTGCAAGTTTTTACAATATATTGCCAAGATGACGACAGTAGTTATTACCTCGCACTGAAAGCCTTGAGTAGACCACGTACGTATGTTTTTATGTATTTTGACAGCTTGCACAGTGGGTCAAAAATATGACCTACCGGGTGAGATTCATTTGAACATCATTGAGCAAGAAGGTAGACCTATTACGCTCTGATATACAAATTAAACTTAGCTATATTAGGGTGTAGACTGTAGATAAAGTGGTAGCGGAGCGAGCAGCGGGAGCGTTTGCGGATAATGTATTCAGTGATTTTCGCTATTCGATAATTCGCCCCACTTGCACTTGGTTCGCCTTTGTCAAAAACTATACAAACATACCCGTTGCGGATTCCACTGCCCTCCCTGTGTTCATTGTAATAGCACACTTAGCAGTACTAGATCTAACCTAGCAGTAGTAGACCACTTTATTGGTCCACTGTACTCAGAATACATAATTTGATTCTGCTAAGCTAGAATCAAAGTTCGACAGACTAAGAAACCGCTCAACCAATTCTAAAACCAATTCCTATTTCCCGAAGGAGTAATACTATAAGTCTGTGTGATCTAAAATCGTCTCAGCATTTAAATCTTGGGACTTAAACTTGCCTAGTCGTAGTTTAGGAACTGAATTAGATCAGATTCTTACTCCCTAAGTAATAAAAAGAAAGTAAGTTTTTAAATTAGGCTTTTACTGTGAAACGGCGGAACCGATGGAGATTTCCAGGAGTGACGTGAATGTTAATTTTCATCAAAGGAACAGTGATATTAATAGCGAGTTTTGTCTTTTGATAGTAGAAAAAGTCAGTCCGATTATTGCACAATTTACGAAAAAGATCGTATAACTTTAAAACTCCTTCAAGCCAAGGTAGTCATTTGTTAGGTAGTCAATTTGAAATAGAAGAATGCAAGAAAAAAACTTAAATGTCACATTTTTGAAAGCTCTGTTTTTTTACTCCGTTGATCAAAAATGATTTCGAAATTATTTGTTGGCTTATTCTTGTTAGCATTTATACTGGACGTTCAGGGTGCTCATGAAGTTTATCCACATTATAGAGATATAGATAGACCTTGTAAGTAACTAATTTTATAGATTCCTTTTAACAAAATCAGACATAAGGGAATGATGTAGAGAAGATTGACTAATAGTGAAATTTTACGAATTAGGCTTTGGTCTAATTAAATTTTGATTTGGTTTCTCTTCTATAAAATTACGTGGAATTAAGATGACCCACTGACTGAACATTTTTTCTTGCTTAGCTGAGGATATAGTCGTGGTGGCCTAGTGGTTAAAGCACCAACCTCTCAAGTATGAGTGTGTGGGTTCGATTCCAGGTCAGGCAAGTACCAATGCAA
>NWSH02000601.1:11261204-11278834 GCA_002382865.2 Heliothis virescens | reverse complement strand
GGGAAACATCTTGAGGAAACCTGGACTATAAAGTCTGAAATCACCAACCCGCATTGAGCAAGCGTGGTGATTACGCTCAATCCTTCTCTGTGTGAGAGGAGGCCTGTGCCCAGCAGTGGGACGATAAAAAGGCTACTAAAAAAAAAAAAAAAAAAGCTGAGGATAACTGCTTGGGACAATTACATGCTTGGAATACTATAATCATTACCATTACCAGCCATTTAGGCTCCTATGATTTGCGCAAACTTCCCCACAGTTTGGCTTGCCCATACTTCCTCGTGTGGTAGGCCCCTTGCCATCTACTCTTCAATACAGGCTTCCCCATAAAGGGACAATTATGTTCTGAATAGCCAGCCTGAGTAGCTGAGACCTGTCCCCTAGTTTCATTACGGAATATCTTTCATTTTCAACTTTAAATATCGTTCAGTTGAACCGTCCTATACACAACGTTTAATGAGTTAACAGAAGCAACATTTTTGCTGACTAGGTCAATATGTTCATTAATTGACTTTATTTTTTCACAGCAGATCTGGATAATTGTAACGAAACTGAATGTGCTCCTCCCTGCCCCGGTGCTGCTCCACCGAGGGTTTGCCCTCTGAAAGTTCCTGATTGCCATCTCGGGTGTGCTTGCCATACCGACTGCGAAATGGGCATAGTCTTCTGTTTCCAGACCAAGGACTGTCTCATGCAAAGAAGATTTTTTACCAGGCGCAGGAGAGTTAGCACCCTCAAATCAACAATTTAAAACAACTTCTAAATTAACACTTGTTACTTCATTTGCTTCATCATCTTTATCATTTATATTTTTATTTCATTCATCATGTACATTTTTAACGCAAAATCATTCATCCATTTTGACGATTTATTAGCTGTAGGCGTAAATATTACCAAGATAGTATAAGATATCAAATAAACGGGAGATTTGTGTTAGTAGTCACTGTTATTGGTAGATTAAAATTAGAGCATTTTGTAATAGCGTTTTGTCTCATATTGTCAGTTGAACTTGTGGCTTCGCTGTTTGTCAATAACATCTGAGTCTCGTCGTATCATGTCATCTATCCTATAGATCTTGAATTCAGCAATTTCTTAATCTTTTATGAAATTATTTGTTAGCCTCAAACAATATTTTGTGTAGTCAGACTTTGCAGAGGAAGTGCTAAAAAACATTTGATTGCAGTACATTGCACCCTTAAAAATTAATTACCATTATCTGGGTTGAAATGACGGATCTGCAATTTGATTAGCACACATCTGCACGTCGCTTTCCAAACTTTGTGCACGAAATATTCAGATGGGGAATTTAATTATTTAGATTTACTTGGAGATTAAGAATATTGCTTGAAAATCTGTTACTTATATTTTAAAAGCAGTATTAATTCCTAGATTTCTTATCTAATATTTCTAGGTTTTGTTGCGTTACTCAGCCCAGCTTCGGGTTGCTTTATAATATGCTCTATTTATCATCTACCCTAATTCAGTAGACCACAAATAGAAGTTCATTAAATTAGTCTACGCCTTTAATTAGTCAACTTTTCCCTAGTCCTCTCATGGTGTATCATTATCATTCGTCATCATCATTCCATTTATTCAAAGCTGTGTATTTTTATTTTATTTACTTTTATAGCATTTATGGATTCTGGCATCATCTCTTACTTCAGTTCAACTAAATTTATGAATATCTATCATCATAATAATTTATTTTTCTTAGATATCTTACCCACATATTTGAATTCTATTCTTTTCAATTGTAGCATCATACTTGAATAACACCTTTTCTGTTTTCTGATTGAAGTTCATTCATAGTGGGGTGTAGAATTGTAGATACTGCACTAGTTTCCTTCACTTTACTTTTCTTATTTCTTCTTCTTTCTTTTTCTATTTTTTTCAAGCATTAATGTTGTCTGGTATTATCTTATAATCATATGCATAATCAAAATTAATGTCATCAGTAGTTTTAACCACTAGTAGTTCCCAGTGTTTTTCATCTACCCGTTGTGCGTAAGAGTTTAAGCTTATACTGGCAAATTAATGTTTGAAGTGTATAAATTCTGTGAGAATTTTATAATGTGTGTCGTCCAAATGCTAGTGTTTCGATTTTGTGAGTTTTGTGTAGTTTGGTAATTGGTTTTTTGGCTGTGAAATAAATGCTAGTTATATTTGAATGTTGTTTTTTCTTTTAGAAGATTTCTAGCTGTTTTCCATTCCACTCACGTTCTGAGAGAACTACTTCTCGTACCAGGATAAAACCACAGAATAAAGCTGTACCAGTAAAGGCGCGGGCCCACCGCGGCGCATGCTGTGCACGGGCACGCGGCGCATTTTAGCTGCGTGTATTAATTTGTTTGACAACGTGGGTCTACGTTTCCACTGGAATACACAAATATGACACACGAATATGTATAGCGTGGCACGGCGCACGGAGAGGCTACGCTGCGATAAGTGAGCTGTACATAGTCGACGGCGACGGTCATATTCGTGTACTTAATACACGTGCGTAGACTCGGGCGGAGTATCCCGAGTCCGAGCCTAGAAGTATAGAGATAAGAATTAACCGCTCGAATATTCTTGGTCGAAGTGTCATGGAAGCAAATATTCATGAAATAATCGAGCATTTATGAAGTGAGAAAATAAAAAAGCAAATCTACGATATGCAATTTATATTGTAACGATACATTTGAAGATCAGTCATCGATAATATTTTAGGAATTGAGTTATAAAGATTTAAATCACTCGCTAAAAATAGTTGAACGTTGGCGAATACAGCGTGTATACAAATGAAAGCAAAGATTTGATTTTTTTTCTGAATAACTTATGAAAATTCTGTAAAATTCTGCAAGAACTGTTTTCCCACAGATTCATTCGTACAATTTCCATATCGATTTACTTAGCCGTAAATAAAAAAGTTTACTTAAATGTACCACTTTTTATTTCATACTAGCTTCTGCCAGCGGTTTCATCCGCTTCCCGAGGGAGCACGCACCCGGATAAAAAGTAACCTATATGCCAGTCTGATAAGGTATAAGTTGCCTTACTGGCAGGTTTTCATTCTTTCAGCCGTTTGCACTTGAAAGGTAACAAACATACATGCCTCCACCATATCTTCACAAACTTTTGCATTTATAATATTAGTAGGATTCTGACTTTTACTCAATAGACCAGGGTCAATTTTTTAACAACACAATATGATGAAACTATGGGACTGTTCTGTATTCATTTCTGATGCGATGGGTTTCATTCACTATAATTTTGTTTTACCATTTTAATTTGCCTTGGTTCTCCAAAACAGCAGCCTGTAGAATGCCGATTCAAGAAATAAATTTACTATGGTACGGGAATGGTATCAATAAAAATAACACGTATGTACCTACACAACTTCTGTAAATGAGTTTACTCGTAAACTAGAAAAAATACCGCAGCGATGTTTAAAAATACAAATTGAGATATTCGTGTAATAAATATATCTCGTTAAAAGTATCAGCATGGATGACGTCCATATTCCAAAACTGTGCTTGTGTGTATGCGTATATGTATACTAGCTTCTACCAGCAGTTTCACCCGCATACCGTGGAAACTACTCAGCTCACCCGGATAAAAAGTAGCCTATAGCCTTCCTCGATAAATGGGCTATCTAACAGTGAGAGAATTTTTCTATTTGGACCAGTAGTTCCTGAGCTAGATTTGCGCGTTCAAACAAACAAACTCTTCAGCTTTATAATATTAGTATAGATGTGTGTTCTAATATTGAGATGGAAAAACAAAGTTCTTTGCCTTGTCTTTTTCATAGAGTACCGACAGGATTCTTGTTTCACCAACTGCTTGAGATGTTTTAATTTATTCTTCAGACCTATTAATGAAAATCCTGACAAATAATGTGATGTTTCTTTCATCCTTAATTCGTTTATAATCTAAATCAATTATTTTCACAATTGCTTGTGTACATCCCGATACATAATACAGTTTTTTAGGGTTCCGTAGTAAACTAGGAACCCTTATAGTTTCGCTATGTCTGTCTGTCCGTCCGTCTGTCCGTCCGCGGATAATCTCAGAGACTGTTAGCGTTAGAAAGCTGAAATTTGGTACCAATATGTAAATCAACCACGCCGACAAAGTGCAAAAATAAAAAGTGGAAAAAATTGTTTTATTAGGGTGCCTCCCCTACACGTAAAGTGGGGTGTGATTTTTTTTTTCACTTCAACCCTAACGTGTGATATATCGTTGGATAGGTATTTTAAAATGAATAGGGGTTTACTGAAATCATTTTTTGATTATGTTAATACTTTCGGAAATAATTTCTCCAAAAGCCGCAAAATAGGCGTGCCCCCCCTCGTACTTTTGAACCGCAAGTTTAGAAAATATGAAAAAAATCTCAAAAGTAGAACTCTACATAAACACAAAGAAAAAACATGAAAAACAAAGTTATTTTTTGTTGCCGAAAAATGTTTGTATTTTGGCTAGTTGTAGGTAATAGATGCGTTCAGTTTTCATAGAAAATGGTACGGAACCCTTCGTGCGCGAGTCCGACTCGCACTTGGCTATTGTATCGTATGCTACGGCGAAACTAATGTTAGGTAATTATTGGATATTTTTCAGATGATTTAACTATCTGAAAGGCTATATACAGAAAGAAAACTGATAGCAGGCGCCAATCTGGAAGCACTCATCTGACGATGGTCCATTTTAATTGCAAGTTGCTTTTATATGCTTGATTTACGGAGGTAAGTAACTATTACCAGAATAGATCACTGATTAAAATGAAATAAATAAACGTCCATTTTTAGACAATGTATTTGCATTTACCAAAAAACCACCAAATCCTCTCAAAATTCAAATGTATCTACCAAAAATTCAAATATTTTTTATTCAGGTTTTCCCGTGTAGCGTTTCAATTGTTAGTTATTTATGACAATCCGCTCGATTTCAGGATATTGTATTCAGTTACCGGCGGATACAACGATCTCTTCGCGCCAATTTTACCGTGTGAGTATCGATTTCGAATCGAATAAATATGATGGTTACATCATACCTTGACCGAGAGTCACGATTTTGGGAATCCAGGTATAATTGTCATTCAATACCGAAATCCTGTCTTTATCTTTTTAGTTTATATAGCTATCTATTAGAAAGTTGGTCTTTAACTGCTCAATAAAAATGTGCTTGGATCTGCAAATCCAATTTTGTTTAAACACCAGTAGAATATACGCCCCACACCAGATGGACGGAAGATCTAGCCAAGGTCACCTGAAAGCAGTGGATGTGGGTTACTGAAGATCGAGAAAAGTGGCGATCCTTGGAGGAGGCCTAGCAGCGAACGTCTTTCAGCTGAAACAACTGAAATATGCCAAAAGCTCATAATATCATATACCTACTACTTACCTTTTCCTACCTTTTTACTACGCCATGTTCCTAATTTGCTATAGGTTCATAAATACCTGGGATTATAAACGTCACGTTAAATGGTGCTTACCTGAAATAAAGCATACCTTTTCATTACCCTTCATGAACGGAAACGGAGGATATAATTTTAAATTTTAATTCTATTTATTCTCATAAACATGGTTTGTCAAAAGCTCGAAATAAAATTTAATTTTGTCCTAAATGTCGTACCTTGCAGTCGGCGAGGCAGAACGATGGAAATACCTTTGCCTCTGCATGAATTGCAAAAGCGCGGGAACGTCGCTTGAAAGTGTATATTTATAGTTTTACATAAGTCTTTTGCACTTTGAAACGTTTTCAGCTTATACTGAAACAAGTAATATTCCTTTTCGAAACTTTATGTTGAAATGAGTTCTGTAAGCGTAGATTTTAATGAATTTTGTCTATAAACTTAGCTCCGAATTCAATATTCTGTCTATCTCTGGATTTGCTTACTAGAGATAGAAATTTGACATTACTTGTATGGAGCTAATGTCGAAATTTTATCTCTAGTATGCAAATCCAGAGATAGATAGGTTATTGGGAACGGTCGTTAATGGTTTAAAGATAATGCCGAGGTACTCAATTGTTATACTTTTTCAACCTCCTAATTTCTTACTGTTTTATTTTGCAATCTTTATAAGTTTCAGGATTATAGAAATACAATGCTTGGGATCTCCGTTATCAAGATAAAATCGAAAAGAAAAAAGTAGGTAGATGAACGAATAAAATCACATTTGTAAAATTTATAAACATTTGTATAATTTCTTGTGTCTAAAAATGCGATTGTTTTAAATACGAAACAACGCAATTCTATTGAGATTTTTTTCCTTTCATAGCCGTATTTAAGCTCTATACAGTTTTAGTGCATACGAATATTAAGCACCTAACAACGGTTGACCGAATACCGATTCGCGAGTCCTTTTGAAATTCATTCGCAACGCATTGTGAAGGATTTTATTCGATTTGTGTGACAACGCTTTTCACACGAGTGGGGGCTGTGATTTCATTTTCTAGACTGATAGGATTCGTGATTGAACACCCTTTGTTTTAGAAATAGTTTTGGTAGACGGTTGTGGGTAGTTTCAGTGAAAATATTTCTTCAGCAATAATCATTATCATCGTCATTCTCACGCATTTACCGATTTTTTTTTGACTCGGCTTCTTTTTTACACTCAAGTAATCTACTGTCCTCTGAGCCTTAATGTACAGCACATCAAGTTACCACAATCTGTCAAACTGCAGTAGATATTCAACCTTATCACAACAGAGCTAGGTTAATATTTGACTAGTAAAATTTGACAGATTAGAGTACCGTGACCTGCTGTTGTCTGTACCTACTTATGTTTGTTACTTTTTCACGCTTAAACCACACGCTTATAAATCAGAATAAGATAAGGTTAATTTATACCCATGAATGTAGTTTTTTCAGGACGCAGGCAGAAATTATTAAAAACAATAGTAGGCAGAAATATTTTGCACTGAATTTAGTCAAAAATATAAAATAGACCAAACTGGACATCAGATTATCCAGACTATTTTAAATCTGCAACTTCGAGAAATTAAATACCGGCTAAGTGCGAATTGGACTCGCGCACGAAGGGTTCCGTACCATTATCTATGAAAAATGTACAATAGGAATGGTCAAGTGTGAGTTACTTAAGTTGCACATTATTTCTAATAGATGGCGCTACTAGTATACAATTTTGCAATTAATTAATATAAATCAACAGGCTTAATAGTTCATTTTTTTAAGTTTTTAGTATTTGTTGTTATAGCGGCAACAGAAATACATAATTTGTGAAAATTTCAGCTTTTTAGCTATCACGGTTAGTGAGATACAGCATGGAGACAGACAGACAGACAGACAACGAAGTCTTAGTAATAGGGTTCCGTTTTACCCTTTGGGTACGGAACCCTAAAAACCATGTTAGGCAGCAATTTTTTTCACTGAATTTAGACAAAAAAAATCCATAGAACAAACTGGAAATCAGATTATCTAGCTAGACTATTTTAAATCTGCAACTTCATGAAATAAAAAACATTATCGCCTCGAGCGCTCAGTATCTACGTCCTACGTATAAAATATCCGTTATTTACCCGAGCGTGGTTTTCTAGTCTAGTTAAGCCAAGGGGTTTTGTTGCAACACTGGTTTATTAATAACCGGACAGTTAATAAAGATCGGTTTCAGGACACAACTAGGGTTTATTAAGGGACTTAGAATATATCTCGTTATTTTCTATTCTTGGAAATAGGAGAGAAACTGAAGTAGGAATTGTTGTTTGCCCTGCGTAGGCTAATTTTAGACAGACATGTGTAAATATGATATGGAAAAGAAGACAATTATTGTTGTAAAATTAGAATATACATCATATAAACTCAGTAAAAATACATTGTGAGTGTATGTGAGCGCGCGAGTGTGTACATTTGTTACTTCGCCACGCACAAATGGCTAAAGGGATTGGGATGAAAATTGGCAGTTATATAGCTTATCAATTATGCGTAATTATTCGTAAATATTTCCATCAGGGGAAACCGCTGGCGGAAACTAGTTTTTCTTCGATCAAGAATACACTCTTGATAGAAGTAGTCTAGTTTAGTTATAATCTAACTACATATTTTTTGCAATGTTATTGCTCTCAGTTCACACACTTTTATAGCGTGTTTATAGCCTTTTTATATTATGCTTTGATGTTTACTAATATATAAAAGCTGTGGATATAATAATGCTTTACGATCGTATTTAAGATATTCTATACCGATATTTGAACAAAAAAGAATGTAGACTCTCTTTATCTCGATGTTTTGTCCGTGTTCTGAGATAACTTCTTAACGTAAAAAGTATACATAGTCTTCCTGGAGAAATGGGCTATTTAAAACTGAAACAACGTTTCTGTTTATTCTTATTTCTTTGTGATAAATGAATGATAAAAATTCAGTTATGCAAAGATTGAGTACATTTTTTAAACTCGACGATGCTGGTATTGAACCTAACATCCTTGAGATGTACCACTGAAACAAACTCAAAGTTTAAAACTGAATGAACGGTGATCATATTGTATATTTAATTGTGTTAACATAAAACATCGTTAGGGTTACCAATCTGTCTGTCATCAATTTGTTTGTTTTGCTCACCGCTTATAATTAATCAATCAATTATCCCCAGCTGACGGGTACTTGATGATTAATGTTTGTCAGACTTTCTGGCTTTCTGACTACCCGTAACTACTGCCAAAGACTTCAAATAACAGCTGGGACCCATCAATTTAATGTGCCTTCCGAAACACGGAGGTACTAGTCATGTCAAGACGGACACCTATCCACGGTCCGACCATGACAAGCATTGCTTAATCTTATGTTACCGTTGTTTTAGGTGGCTGTTACTAAAGGCCCATTTACACATTGCGATTTAATTGCCCGTTGCTTGCCATTTTATTGCGACCATTTATCTATTGTAAGATTACGTTTACACAGTGCAAGTAACATCTTGTTGCAATAAAATGGCAAGCAACGGGCAATGAAACCGCAATATGTAAACAGGCCTTTAGCCACGACCCCCTCCAGAAAATCTTATGTACACAGTAGCAATTTCTTATGTAAACGCAAAAATACATCTCCTATGTGTGTGTATATTATATTTGAAATACGTTTTACCCAAGACCACTGAAATGGAAATGCAATCTCCATCTTTGTTTCATATTTACATTTCATGAATGAAATCTCTGGCTTATGATTTGTAGTTTCCTCACTTATACTATGAATGAATATAATTCTTACTAATATTAGAAACGTGAAAATAACTCTGTCACTTTTGTATGCCAAAACTACTGTTACCTCACAGACAACACAAAATACTCAGTTCTTACTTAACAAAAGTCAAATTGTGGAATATTTAGCTTGAAATCTATTTCAATATGGAACAAGTATTTGCACATATCACTTTCATAAATCAATTCAGATTTCTTCAAAGAACAATACCTAACGGGTTGGTGATTTATACGCTACAAAATTGGCTTGTACAAAAAACCTAAAATTTACTGAAAACTAGGTATAGATGACAGCACATCAAGTTACCACAATCTGTCAAATTTCTGCAATAGATTTTCAGCCTAATCACAATAGTGCAAGGTTAATGTTCGATTGGTAAAATGTGACAGATTCATATACGTTGACCTACTGTCGTCTGTACATAGCTGAAATATGGCTAGTTCTATTTGTCTGCATATTACACCGGGTCGACTAGTTTACATTCTCAATAACTTCCAATATAATACAGCCCGCGGTTTTATACGGAACCAACCAATTTCGTTACTGAAAATTGGTTTTCCTCTCGACCTGTTTTTCACGGCGAAAACTATTTGTGAAGTTATTTTTTCCAATCATAGCGTTAAGATTCAGTTATAAAACGTTTTTATTTTGTTGAGGTATTTTCTTTTGTTTATAGAAATGCTTGTCTATTGAACAGTGAAAACTTATACTAAAACAAAACATGTATTATGTTCCAATTCTTCCAATCAAACCCTTTATTAAATCCATTCTCTTGGTGCATTTGAGGTAACGATTTTCTCTAGTTTGCAACTATAAGGGCACAGTTTCATAGGTTCCAGGTAAAGTCCTAGATAGCTATCTGATAGATAGATCATGCCATAGAAAAGTTGACAAATTTAAAACCATTTCTATGGCACTATCTGAACCCTATCTGGGACCTGTGAATCTAGCCGTAAAAAGACAAGGGGTTGCAAGTTCTATATATCTAAGACTAGCTTCCGCCAGCGGTTTCACCCGCTTTCCCGTAGGAACTACTGCGCGCACCCGGATAAAAAGAAGCCAATAGCCTTCCTCGATAAATGAGCTCTATAACACTGAAATAATTTTTCAAATCGGACCAGTACTTCCTGAGATTCCTGAGCGCGTTCAAACAAACAAACTCTTCAGCTTTATAATATTAGTATAGATTACCTACGGCTTGGTACCTTAAAAAAGGCGACAAATTCTCACACATTTTGCTTTTAGTTCCAGCCAGCTTTTACAGCAAACTGATTTAAGGCTGAGGTTAGACGTTAAGTGCACGTCGCGAGCTATTTGTCGACGATCGTGTCGTCACGCCCTTATACCCTTTTATTAAATTTCAGCACATGTGATGCATATTATAAGACGTGTGCCATATTTGAATATGATTTATTTTAGGCTACGATGTTAAAATGATGTAGAGCTCTTATTTAATATAAGTAGTGAACTTACTTGGACTTGTACTATTTTGTTGTTAAGTATGAAAAAAAATATTTTAAAGTGCTTAATGTAAGTATCAGAGCACTCGACTTATAATACTAAAATGATTTATGACTATATTGCCGTATTGTGTACTATGTATGTAATATATGGCTTCAATGTATCTTCAACTTCAACTTCAAACTTTTATTGCGATCATGAGTAATACAAGATGTTACAAAAGGTAAAAAAAACATACATAATATCGGTATCTCTACTAATATTATAAAGAGGTAAACTTTTTTGTAAATTTGTAAGTTTGTTTTCCTACAAACAAACTTACAAATTTACAAAAAAGTTTAGACCCGAGTGAAACCCCGGGAAAACGGCTTGTTAACAATAAAACGATTATGTATCCCACTGTACTTATTACACAGAACTATTATGTGAAATCCCGAAATGTAATTTCCACGAAAATTTTCAATATAAATGTAGATTTTCGAGAGCTTATATCAACAGTTTATTGAATAATCCGCTTTGTGCAAACGAAAACATTTTTACAAAATTACTTAAATCCGGAAAGGATTTCTGTGTATTTGGTTTTGTCCTTTTACGCTACGATAAAGAGAAATTTATATTGTACTACACGCTCGGGAGTGCCCCATTTTGTCCTTTAAATAGTGGTCACTTTGTTAGAGGTAAAAATGTTAAAGTTTTTCTTTTAAAAGAGGTCATTCTTTTTTCTTTTACTTTAATTAATTTAAAGTGTCGTTAAACAACTTACAATAGGTATTATATTTCACTTTGATTTTTGTTAACTGTGATTTTTAATGCACAAACTAATAAAGGTAAAACATACCTAATATCAATAAGTAACATGAACGCTGTTTATTTAGCTAAGGTAAAATGTTATGAATAAATATAAAAAGTCTGAAATCACCAACCCGCATTGAGCTAGCGTGGTGATTTATGCAATCCTTATTTGTGTGAGAGGAGGCCTGTGCCTAGCAGTGGGACGACTAAAATGGCTTAGGCCGGGACTCCACCAAAGCGGAGACGAGACGAGCGGAGAGGAGATGTTTTTTAAACAACCAATAGAATTGAGTTATTGACACGTCTCCTCTCCGCTCAGCTTCAGTGGAGATCGCTGTGCGGAGATGTGTAATATTTGTATGTCGCGATGGAAGCGGAGATGTGAGCTGTGCGCGGACGACGCGCAGTGGAGACGAGAGATGTGAGCGGCGTGCAGTGAGCGATGTCACCCTCCCCGACGATGACGACTAATTAACTGAAAAGAAAACAGTAACGTATTAAATTAAACGCAGATTAAAGAGAACACATAAACTAAAAGTAAGTACCTAAATAATAGGATTATTCCACTTCGATCACCCAGGTGATATAACCCAGAATCAACTTTTGTGATTTGAAAAAGTCGCCTGTGATCACCTGGGTAATTTGATTCCCAGGTGATCAGAGTAGACTAATATATTCCACTTTGATCACCCAGGTGATCAAAGTGGCCAGGTGTTTTTTTTTTATTTATTCATAGAACAATTTACATTGTGTTTGAATACATAGTTAAATTAATTAATAATTACACAGACACCATTAAATACATTAAATACGAGGACAGAATTAAAAATTAAATTGTACAATTTATAATCCAAATAAAACATTTCCACTTTTTAGTGGAATCAAATCACCCAGGTGACATCACCTGGGTGATCAAAGTGGAATAATCCAAATAATAGGTCGAAAACAAAAATAACATTTTTATCATAGGTACAACCTTATCTAATAAAAGTTAAAGAAAAAAATGCCTAGAACGATGCTGACCATTTTAGCAGTAAAGATATCATTTCCACCTTTCAGAACATGAAATGAAACGTTCCTTTTGACGCTACAATAAATCATTTTGAATGTGACACACGCAGTTGCGAAATTCTCAAGTTCAGCACAACTTATGGTCACAATAGTTCATGTTAACTTAGGTTACAAAGTTATGCTTGTTAGTTAAGTTTACATGTGTTTCGGGAATGTGGTATTGGCTTTCGTGAAACTGTTGAGATTCTGGATTATAGGGGCTCAATGAACTGCTTTTAATCTATACTAATATTAGAAAGCTGAAGAGTTTGTTTGGTTGAATGCGCTAATCTTAGAAACTACTGGTCCGATTTGAAAATGATTTCTGTTAGTGTGAGTTATCTTTTTATCCAGGTGCGCGGAGTATTTCCCCCGGGAAAGCGGTTGAAACCGCTGGCGGAAGCTACTTGATTTATATACATACTTATCAGAATATTTTGAAGCCCCGGAACGGAGGAAACTAGTGTGTGAACAAAGGTAAATAAGCAATATGCTAAGTAATCAGATTGATGTGTACTTAATGATTTGCACGTGGTAATATAAGTATCAGGCTCCACGGTTACCGTATTACGATAAAAATAGAAGGTTCATGGCAGCATAAAATCATTTTGCAGTTTTAGACTACATCATGTAGGAAATAAGGTTTAAAGTTCTTTAACCGACGTTACAGTATATATAGTACAGAGAACAGCAGGTCACGGTAACCGAATCTGTCAAATTTTACCAGTCAAACATTAACCTACCGCTATTGTGATAAGGTTGAAAATATATTGCAGATATTTGGCACATTGTGGTAACTTGATGTGATATTGTCTGTACTTCTAGAGCTTTTTGAGGAATTCTACTTTTGCAGGACTTACAATTAACTTAGGTACATTATATAAATTCTTTCGATTTATTTAAGAAGTTTTAAACAACACTAGGGGAAAACAACATAATAATATTTTGTGAAACTTCAGCGATTATGTAGGAAAAATTATGAAGTTGAAGAGCTCTCATAATTTCTCTTAAATAATATAATATTTGTTCTTCTCTCTTGGGACTTAAAATCTTTGCTTTTGTTAGTAACAAGTAATATTTTGTAACATTTTGTTTTTACCAGAAGTTTTTGATAGCCAATGAGGAATAACATTTTATTTTTCATTTGGCTGTCATTTGTTCATCTTTGGCAGTCGTACGGGTACGGGTCAGAAGCCAGAAAGTCCGACAATCAGTCTTACCAATGGGAATCGGTTTGCCCGGATAACTAGGTTGTGGAAGTCAGACATGCAGTCGCCCCATGTAAAACACTGGTTATCAGCTGCATCCGATTAGATAGGAAGCTCCAATGTAGTTGGGATAATAATAAATAGCTTCCTAGCCGATTGTCGGCCACGGCGGCTGTTCTCATATAAGGAGATCAGCCAGCTGCGCAGGACATATTATAGTGCACAAGCATTTGCGCAGACACAGGTGCACTCCCTATTCCCTCACTGGGACCGACATTAACGTGCTCTCCGATGCACGGGTGTATCAATCACCAACTTCAAACTCCGGGCTGCTTTGTGAAAGTTTCTTAAACCCACAAAGCGATTTCGGCCCGTCCCGGGAATCGAACCCGAGACCTCGTGCACAGCAGTCGGCTATGCGACCACTAGACCAACGAAGCAGTCGACAGTAGTAGTTGGGAACAGGCTAGGCAGATGATGACTATACGCGTAACGCAAAAATAAAAAAAATCGTGGCAGGTTAAATGCTATGCCTATTTCATGTCATACAATGACACGAGCGAGATTCCCCTGTCACGTATCATGTCGTGTCGAAACAACTGACAATCGCCGCGGGCAGGTCAAAACAGGGAAACATGGCACTATTTCTCTTGCAATAGTAAAATACTGTTGCAACTGGAACGTTTTGTTATTTAATTTAATTTAAAAAGGGCTATTCTAATTAATATTATAAATTAGAAAGTTATGTTGTCTGTTTGTCTGGCTTTAACACCAAAGCTATAGAGCATGAGAAGGATAATAAGCTTTTTACCCGGCTGCGGGAATTTCCTTCGGTAGCGGGGAACGGCTAGTTTTATATAATGCGTTGATTTGAAAAACTTTCATGTTGATAGATTTCAATTTTTTTTGCTGATAAGTGCAATCATTTCCGGCCAATCTCTATTCTTCCCTTCCTGTCCAAAGTGCTTGAGGCCTGTGCTAGGCAATTTGCGCGTTTTATTTATATAAATAAACTCATGAGCCCACTTCAATCCGGATTTAGGCCGGGACACAGTACCTCCTCTGCTCTCCTTAAAGTGACTGGCGATATTAGAAGGGCAACGGAAGACGGTAGCCTCACAGTGTTGGTTCTAGTCGACTTTTCGAATGCGTTCAATACCGTCAGTCACGATATCCTATTATCAATCCTATCCCATCTTATGGTCTCTTCTAAATCATTAGACTGGTTTTCTTCTTATCTTCGGGATCGCCAGCAGTCTGTTCGAGTGGATGATGGTTCATCAACCTGGTGTACTTTGAATGCTGGCGTTCCACAAGGCGGTATACTCTCACCTCTACTATTCTCAATATTTATAAATATACTCACTCTCGAACTTCAGTGTTCATATCATCTCTATGCCGATGACTTGCAGCTTTATCGACACACCAAAGCTATCGACTTGGCAGATACGATTGCTAAAATTAATAAAGATTTGGAAGTGGTGAAGAATTGGTCTGACAGGTTTGGAGTGGAGGTTAACCCTAGCAAATGTCAAGCCATTATTATTGGGGGCTCGAGAAATATGAGCAAGGTTGATGGTCTTGGCTTACCATCTTTAGTTTTTAACGGCACTAACATTCCTTACAGCTGCACCGTGAAAAATCTTGGCCTACACATTGACTCCTCGCTAAATTGGCAATCACAGGTTGCAGCTGTTAGTCAGAAAGTGACTAGTTCGCTACGGTTCCTCTACCGCTTGAAAAATTTTCTGCCATTCAATGTGAAGGCAACGCTTATGCAAACCTTAATCTTTCCCATAATAGACTATGGTGATGTGTGCTACTATGACCTGAATGCAGATCTGCTCAATAAACTTGACCGACTTCTCAACAATTGCATTCGATTCGTTTTTAATCTCCGCAAGTACGATCATGTGTCAGCGTATCGAGCGCAACTTAAATGGCTTCCGATAAGACATCGACGCGAGATGAGAGCATTAACTACTCTTTTTTCTATTCTACATTCTCCCTCTTCTCCTTCTTACTTAACTCCTCACTTTCAATATGTATGTTCTCAACATAGCAAAAATCTTCGCTCCACAAATAATCGCCTTTTACACTGCCCTGCTCACCGTTCAGACATTATTCATTCTTCCTTTTTCGTCAAATCTATTCTTCTCTGGAATGAGCTTCCTCTGGAGATCAGGATGGTTAACAGCCGCAAACCTTCGTGACCACATCGTAGGAAATAGCAGAATCACAAACCGTAGTGTTGTCTTTCTTTTTTTCACTGTCTTCAGCACAATAGTATGTATGTTATGTAGTAATTATCATATATCCATAATGGTATATATCCTTATTATTGTAATTTTTTATCTCGTCTTTTAACTTTAAATGTTAGAACCATGCAACCTACCACTGCTATTTTCTCCAACACCCTAAGGTAGCTGGAGAAATCGCCTAAAGGCGTTAATCCGCCATGTAGAAATGTGCAAAACGAATTAAATAATAAATAAATAAATAAACCGACAATCGTGTTAAATCATTATTAGCTTCTTTTGGTATAAGTCTTTAGTTATTTTTCGATTTTCCCACCCACAAGCATAGTATCCGGTTTCCCAAGAAGGAAATAAACAAAAACTAACTCAATAGTCCCTAATCAGCTCTACCAATAATAATAATAACCCAAGTGAAAACAATACAAACGAAGAATAAAAATGGAGGGCAAAGTACAATATAAGAGAAAAAGGCGCTCACATTTGCACGCACAATTAACCAGTGTTCATCTAGCGGTACCACCCACTCCTTCAGTAAGGCTCCTGGATATTTCATATCTCCCTAGACGTATTTTTAATATGTTTGGGTCGCTATTCCAATCGAAGGTAAGTAAGCTGCCCGGGCAACCCGAACCAACTCTACTTTAGCAGAGTGGCTGACTCTCTAGCTTTGGCGTCCAATTGGACCTACTTCAAATCACCAAAGGAACCTGCATGAAAATGCTTAATGCAACCGTTGCTAACCTTACATACGAACAACCTTGGCGGTTACTGCACAGCTCTTTAATAATATACAGGCAACAATAAAAGGAAAGTAACGCAAAACAATAACCACATTGGCACCACACAAATCCCTATTGTTCATTATGGGTCATCGATATGGGCTAAGTTCATGATCAGGCCTACATACATCGAACACTGCAGCGAAGTACGCAGCGAATTCTTCGTCGGGATTGCAACGGGAATGCGACGCCAAAGCGAGTAATAGGTGGACGCATTTTTTACATACAATCAGCTAACACGTTAAATCTAATTAGTCCGTCTTAGATTATAAAATATTGCATAGGTATTTTTAGTTTTCATCTAAACAAATAACACGAAGCTATAAACCGTGAAATTGTCGCATGACGTCCACGCCTATGTACGATTTTGATAGGCGTGACGACCAGGAAACCCACCACTCCTAATCTTGTAATCTCATAATTTTCTTGGAGGGTTTAATTTTACAGTATTTATAACATTTTAAATTATTTTTAATACGTAAATAAAAGAATAAACATTTTAAAAATAAAAATAGTTCTCCACGCGGCATCGGAACATGGTCAAGCTAACCCGCGCAGGGCTCCCGATAGAGAGGAACCTCCTAAATATTGCGTGCCGTGTCAGAAGTGACATGCTTTCGCACTCAAAGCGCTTGAATCAACCATCTACTGCGGCCTCTTAGGGTGAATCAAGGCTCTGGCGATTAAACCTTGGGCTGAAACGACTAGTCGCACAATGATGAGAATCCACATGCCAAGTGTTGACAAGCCTCGTGGGCTAGATCAAGATACTTAGTTGTTTATCTTTTCAGCTTTCACGAGGTTCTCATCATGCGGCACGGTGATGTCAACAATCACTGCACGGCGTTCTAATCGATCTATCACCACTAATTCAGTTGTTAGCCATAACAGTCCGATA
>NWSH02000601.1:11225568-11255073 GCA_002382865.2 Heliothis virescens | reverse complement strand
CCGACATATGTCAACCGTACCGTCCTTCACAACATATTTCCTATAGTTGTTGGTCATCATTACTTCGTCCATAATTGCACATACAAAACCTTCGGTTTCTCCAAAGAGATCACCAGTAGGTAGCCAGGTCACAGACGCTTTAAAATCTATATCAGGTCCATGGAGAGCCTGATAAAAGCGTCCGTGAAGCACTTTGCTCTGCCATATCCTTTTGCGGTCATTGGTATCCATTATCACAGGTTTCCGCCAGTTCTCGACCTGCAAAGAGAGCGGTGTTAGTCCCTTGTCCACTGCAACCACGTCCCGATGCATCCCCACGTCCGCCTTGATAATATATACTCATAATCTTTGTTATTATTCATAGATTTATAAAAACAAAAAATAAGTGTCCAATATTTTGCGATAATCGAAATAAATAGATTTGCTTATTTTTTATCCTGTCGTCTACCCTATATACTTTAAACACGCGACGGGAACGTTGCGAATTTGCACCACGTCCGCGACGAATTCGCTACACATTTGCGGCGTGTTCGCTGTGTAGTCTGATGAGACCCTTAGGCCCCGTTACGAGACAAATCACTAGAGCTTAATTAACTGTGGTTTAGTATCCACTCCGTGTTTTATTGTTTTGGACACGTAAGTCTTACGAAGATTTTCTTGTTGGTTAATGAGGGAGGAAAGTAATTTTTGTGTGAAGGAGGAGCAGATATCTATACAAACTCTCGCGTTTACAATATTATTTATAGTAAGATATTGTATATTGTGATTAAGCTCAATAGTTTGTTTGAACGTGGTAATCTGAAAAACTTATTTGAAAAATCATCCGTGCTAGTTTGTGCATGACAGCCACGCTTCTATTGATATACGAGTACATAGTAACTTAAGTCAGTGGAAGCTTGTTCTATTCGCTCACAAGCAAAAACAAAAGAAAATCACCAATGCACGTTGAAACATAATCCCAGTTGAAATCACAGCAGGTGTCACAGTCTACCATCGATAAGTACATCATCCCATTTCCTTTGTGCAGTTGTACCAACAATAGTGTAGCACGTAGCGATAAGCACTCTGTGACATTGCTTTGCTTTTACTCTGCGATAGTTAGAAAAATAAAGTTGAATATCTGATAAGATTTGCTGACGGTATTATTTTATTCTGTGGTGTATTTTTAAAAATGGAAGACATCTTTATTTTATTTAATTGACGAAATTATTTTTAAATTTCGAACAAAATAAAGTATATTTGTTTAAATGATGGGTGTTCTTTTGTGCGTGTGAAAGTGACACGATTCTGTCTCACTTTTTCTGATACGTACGAGTCAGGCAAGAATTAAGGTCTCGAGAACACATTTCTATTGTGAATGGTAATAGCCTGTATTGCTTCAGTAACGTAATTGCATGATCGATAATTCACTCGTAAGGACTCAGCAATCTCGATTCGTCACAGACTAATTAAATTAACACAAGTGACATTTGCTAAGTGTGATAAATTAAACAAAGGAAAGTAGATTATATATTAGTGAAAGAGATAATAATAGGAAGTTAGGTGTCTGCTTGTTTGTCATGCTTCCATAGAATAACGGCAAAACCGATTTTCACAAAAAGTGGTATGGTACAGACGACAGCAGGTCAACGTATACCAAACTGTAAAATTTTACCAATCGAACATTAACCTTCCACTATTGTGATAAGATTGAAATTCTATCGCAGAAGTTTGACAGATTGTGGTAACTTGATGTGCTGTCGTCTGTACATACTTCAGGATGTCTTTGAAAATTAGATGAAACTGCAAGAAAAATACTTTAAAACTTTTGAACAAAACTAACAAGCGTTACTGAACCCATATTAGTCGTGTGAATAAATTCCTTTCAAAATATCTTTTGTAAAAGATACAGAATGTTCATACATCCGAAAACGGCTTACCTACATGGAAAAAAAAGGTTATATTGTACAGACTACAGCTGGCCAACCTACCCGAATCTGTCAAATATTACCAATGGAACATTAACCTTCCACTATTCTGATAAGGTTGAAAATCTATTGATGAAATTTGACAGATTGTGGTAGGTTGATGTCTTGGTGCCCGTACTCTTAGAAGTAAGTATAAACCTTTTTGATACGAACTTCTTAGAATAGAGACAAGTGTTGGACCCAAACCAATTTTAACGATATTATATTTTTTCATATCTCGATATGATAGGGTGTCAAAAAGGTAAAGAAAATACGGCTGGAGTGGTAAACGGTGCGATAAATTTTATTTGATTTATAAATATTGGAAAAGTTCTTTTAGCTCCTTATAAAAAGAAAGATTAAGTACGCAATCCTGAGAAGAAATAAGTCTGGATTATTTTTTTAAATACTATCAACTATGCTGCGCGGGTTTTTCACGCGCTCCTCAGAGAGTGTCAGCAAGCCCCTGCGGGGCCCACTAGGGCCAGAGCCTGCCGGGGCTGCGAGTTGTTCGAAAGAGTTACCGTGGCCCTGGCACACAAAGGGCTTCCGAAGTAACACGATGGGTTTTAGTCAGTAAAAGTCTGATATTCCATCCCGCTGTCACCCAGCGGGAGGGGTCATCCTGATGATTTCCCATCGGCACAAAAAAAGCATTACAACTATTCCTCATAAGATACCAGTAAGGATTTCCAAGTGTTATATAGTTGACTAGAACTGCTAGAAAATTCTAAAAGTACTTACATATTTCATAAAACTACAGAAACTCTTCCACCTAACGAATACACTAACGAACGCCCCACAATTAACAAAAGGATGACAAACTTTTACATCGACGAAGTTCGTCATCGAATTTACAATGTACATTGAACAAGCTTTTGTATTCGGACGACCTTTTACTTCACTACTTGAATAGGTAAGTGAGACCACTTGACTTGACGTGAACGAGGCACAAGGCTCGTTTACATACATAAATCGAGGGCAACTTCATGTGTAATTAATAGCTTCCAGACGTACGCTAGTGTTAGATCTACGTACAGCCAATTAGAACGGTGTGATTGACGCAAATCGAAGCCGTATTTTGTCCTACTTCGTTGATATTAGAAATTCTAGCGTGTTTGTGAGAATGTATGTACGTTTGTTACTCGTTATTGCAAATTAACTGGACGGATTTATATGAAACTGTGCAGTGATATAGGTTATACATCAAAATAACATATAGGCTGCTTTTTATCCGGGTGTAGGAAGAAGTTCCCTCAGGTAGCGTGTGAAACCAGTGGCGGAAGCTAGCTGTCTATAACATGGAGGACCAACTCAAGAAGACTTACTTAACAAGATAAATCATCATCACCTGCCTAGCCTTTTCCCAACTATGTTGGGGTTGGCTTCCAGTCTAACCGGATGCAGCTGAGAACCAGTGTTTTACATGGAGCGACTGCCTGTCTGACCTCACAATCAGTTTACCTGGACAACCTGGCACCCCTAAGTAAGACTGATTGTCAGACTTTCTGGCTTCTGACTACCGCATAACGATTGCTAGAAGATGGTTCAAATGACAGCCGGATTGTGCCTTCTGGAACACGGAAGAACTCGTTATGACAAGATGGTCACCCATCCACGGACCGACCGCACCAAGCGTTGCTTAACCTTATGATCGATCGATCCGTGCGGCTTTGACTTAGCTACGAGTACTTCTTAACAAGATAAATAATAATAGTACTGGTATATACTTATGTGTATGTAACTGCCTCGTTGGTCTAGTGGTCGGCATAGCCGACTGCTGTGCACGAGGTCTCGGGTTCGATTCCCGGGACGGGCCGAAATCGCTTTGTGGGTTTTAGAAACTTTCACAAAGCAGCCCGGAGTTGGAAGTTGGTGATTGATACACCCGTGCATCGGAGAGCACGTTAATGTCGGTCCTGCGCCTGATCTCTCTCCGGTCGTGTCGGATTGCCGTCCCATCGGGTTATGAGAGTGAGGGAATAGGGAGTGCACCTGTGTCTGCGCAAATGCTTGTGCACTATAATATGTCCTGCGCAGCTGGCTGATCTCCTTATATGAGAACAGCCGCCGTGGCCGGCAATCGGCTAGGACGCCATCATCATCATCATCATCGTATGTTACTACGCATAAGACGCTTTGTTCCCAACCATCAATTTCAAGATTACATACCCAATCAATAATTCATTGACATCACAAAGTCCCCGCTCATTAACGTGTGAAATCTTCATAATGTTGAAGATTAACTCCGAAACAAAGCCTCTGAATATGAAATAATAATAATTTTGAACATCGTGATTACGTCAAAAATGAAAATTCGTAAGTGCGTAATAGTGTCAAAGGATTTATAAGTGGGCTTAAAGTAAGAGGTCTAAAATTACTTGAACATCAATTTGCTCGCTAGTGACTAGAATATTCAAGTGCCTAGTGGTTCGTGAAATTAATGAACCTCGATGTAAGTAGTAAAACGCGACAAATGTTTGTCATTTTTCACAGTTGAAGAACTTTTTCACGATGTGGTTAGCGCTGTTTAGGTACAGACAGTACCTACATCAAGTTACCACAATGTGTCAAATTTCTGCAATAGATTTTCAACCTTATCACAATAGAGGTAGGTTAAGGTTTGACTGGTGAAATTTGACAGATTCGGGTACCGTGACATACTGTATTATGACGCACTCTTTAAAGTGTCCATTGTGATGACGATACGTTGAATTTTGTGACGAACCTTTTTGTTCCTCAAATGTGTTTATAAGTAAATAGTTGCTTTACCGCGGCTTCACCCGCGTCCCATGTGAAACACTGCCCGAACTCAGATCAAATATAAATTATGTTACTCGAGGATAGTCTAGCTTCCAATCAGTAAAAGGTTTTCAAATCGGTTCAGTAGTATCGGAGCCTATAGAGTACAAATAAACAAACAAAAAAATGATTCCTCTTTATTATATTAGTATAGAGAACAACTCGAAGTACAGATTTGCTTTCCATAGCAACAGGCCTATGCTATATAACTGACAAAATGTGAAAATAACACCTTTATTTTAAGGAACAAATGGTTATTTTCGATTAATTTAGATTATCCTGTTAGGGACTCAATTAAAACTCTTTGGCACAATATTTTCACATACTTTAACTTGCAGAAAAAACAGTACTTACTTCGTAATACATACTTACGTTTCGTAAGCCCACAAGGGACAGCTTGTTTATCTTAGAACCCTTCGTAATCCCCGCACGAAGGATTCCTTTCACGAACGCCATATTTACATACATTCCTCACAGAATAACAGCTTCATCTATAAAGATTTATCTATACTCATAATAAATCTGTAGAGAGGTCAATTCTATACATGAAATATATTTCCAAAATAACTATCAGGGGGTCATTAGGGATCGATACTGATGTCAAAAATGCAATCAGTAGAATTTTTGTCTGTCTGTCTGTATAACCGTTATAGAAACAAAAACTACTCGACGGATTTTAACGAAACTTGGCACAATTATTATTCATACTCCTGAGCAGGTTATAGGATACTTTTCATCACGCTATAATCAATAGGAGCCGAGCAGTGAAGGGAAAAATCTTCGATTATGACGACCCGTTGTCGCTGGCATAAGCGACATGATCCGCGAACGAAGTCGCTGGCAGAAGCTAGTGTAAGAAATAAAGTAAAAATAATAAGTATTTGGTATTTTATTGGCTGGCCTGCTTTTCATCTCTGGATGTAAAAATGGGCTACAGTTATTTGGGTTTAGCTTTTATATTGCCTTTTTTGTATTTCAAATGTGAAGATTGGTGTGTTGTGAATTGAATAAGTAAGACTCTACCTACCGAAGTGTTTTATGCCTTCGTTAGTTTCTTTTTTTAGTTAGTTAGTTAGTTTTTTTTTTGTTACAAAAATATTTTCTAAAAAAATAGGTAGCAATCTGAGTGGGTACTTCTAATGACATGGAGAAGAATTAACTGTAAAAAACATCGATTGGGAAAATAAACAAAACCTTTTGAAATGATTCATTTAATCACATTGAGGCTTACATTTAAGAATATTTACAGACATTTCACAATTAATTAAGTACAGTTAAGTATAAAAATAAGTTCGTAAATTATAAGCTTTAAGCTTAATTTTAAGTATTTACATCAATGGTATACTCATATTTACATATTGAATTAATTATAAGGTTCGCTTCTACGAAAAGGGATTGCGATTTTTGAACAAAACATGACTTAATTATACGTTTAAAATCGATGAGACTTACTCGATAATAATTAGTTTACCTATATTCTGCGGGATTAAAATAATAAGTTAACCTCTTCGTCCATCATTTTGGTCATATTATAGTGTTTGTCATATTAATGTTGCCATTTTATGACTGGCCAATTTTACAACAGCTTAGTACTCAACATAAACTTAGTAATGCACTATCGCAATAAGTTTGTGAACAAATAATAATTTTCAGTTGTGGAAAAGTCCAGTAAAATCTAGAAAGTATCGCTAAAACAATAGTGCTTTTTTCTTCCCTGTATATACACTTAAAGTATACTTTGCTGTTGAAAAGTTTTCTTTTGTTCTTCGGAACAATGGTTAAACTTTGACCAACAAATATCAACAGTTGATTAATACTTAGCTAGTTTTATTCACACCCAAAAATTTAAAAAACTATTGAAAAAAATGTCTAGATACGTCAGTACAAAAGTAAATACGCTTATTTAAATCACATAGAGAGGATCATTGAAATAAACATACAAAGTGCAATATGCAATGACAATTTACCTTGAAATGGTAGGTACAGATGACAGCACATCAAGTTACCACAATCTGTCAAATTTCTACGATAGATTTTCAACCTTATTATCACAATAGTGGAAACTTAATGTTCGATTGGTAAAAATTGATAGGTTTGGGTAGACTGACTTGTTGTCGACTGTACAGGGAACAGCACACCAACTTACCTCAGGCTGAAAAAAATCATCAATATATTTTGAACTTTATCACAATAGTGGATGGTAAATGTTCGATTGATAAAACTTGAGAGATTTAGGAGGTTAACCAGCTGTCGTTAATAAATAAATAACTTAATAAATAAACAAAGTTACTTAATTAAATGGGACGGTAGCTGGAGAATGGCACATTATTTAAACAAAACTGTGACCACACCTAAGTTGCAAAGTGAAAGTAATTTGCAAAATTGATCGCATAGAGAACGCACTTAAAAAGATTAAAATAGCATTGAATAATAAAACTGAAGTCGTATAATTAATTACAGTATTGCAATTAAATTAATTATTTCAATTGAAACATAAGTATCAGACAAAATAGTAATTCTCTTAATGGGTAATGATTTACATAAACATGACACGCGATTGCGTAAACCAATTAACGTTAAAGGGCCAATTACAGGACGGTACAGGTAGAGGAAATTTATCAAAAGTGTCAGAATGAAAACGTAAATAAAAAACCTTAAAAGTGCGAGACGGACTCGTAAACGAAGGATTTCATATCTATAAGATGAGCAAAAAATCGCGTTTGTTGTATGGGAGCCCCCTAAAATATTTATTTTCTTACAGTATTTGTTGTTAGAACGGCAGCATTTGTGATTTCAACTACAAACAAAAAAATTAGGGCCATGAGATACAGAATGGTGACAGACGGACGGACAAACGTACAACGAAGTCTAAGTAATAGGGTCCCGTTTTACCTTTAGGATAATTTTTAGAATTAAATAAAGTAGGTAAGCTACATAGGTAACTTACAATTGAGGTAACTGCCAACTGAAATAGAAAGATTTCATATAGGTACGTATCATTATGAAATTCAAATGTACTTCCATTTAAGAAAACATTTCATTACTATGAACTGATACATATTATTGTACCATTAAGATCTGTTGAACTAACCATTTCAAGATTAATTTAAATTCAACATAGCGAACAATTTCTTACAAAGAAAGAAATGTACTGTACCTTAGTAAATATTTGATTTTTTTAATACAATTTTCGAGATGGCACAAAAAAATAACTTTGTCAGTAAAAAGTACCTCAAAAATGATGGCCTTGATAAGAGTTAAAATTCAATAAGATTCCGTCGAAACTTTCACAAAGAGCTTAGAAATTCCTTTTATTATTTACCAAACAATAGGACAGTGATATAGAAATTTCCATAAAAATAATAAAATTCCAAGGTTTGGGTGTGCCGAAAACCTTACGCTCAATAAAAGAACAAAAGGCCTCCAATTAAAGTATTTCATTCAGTTCGATTGAGGAAACAATTGTAATGACAAAAATGGAACGAGAAAAAATACATTTGAAAATGGAATAGTATTGAGTTTAGAACAGTCAAAAAAAAAAAACAGAAGAAAAGTAATTAGACCATCAGTGGGATACACTCGCACGGAAAACTTACAGAGATACGTTCCACGCACACACGCAAAGGCGTCTATAGTGATGTTAGAGTGTGTGTACAAGCCCATACAAGTCATCTTTGTTACAAATGAATATAAGTGTCATAATAAAACAACGTTAAACAAAAGTATTACGAAAAAGCTTCAGAAATAATACAGTCTACAATTTTACAGTACGAAAGTCATTCAGTACACTTAGTCTGTAGATACAATAGTCGCTCAGAACGTTTGTCCATTCACTCACGCGGCTTCACTACATCAGGTGGGAGGTTCGGGGGGAGGGGGTTCCTTCTCCTTACCCAGGGGACTTCCCCCTGAGTCCGCTGCATCACTATTCCCACTGTTGATTGCAACTGACGTCAGAGGTACCTGCAAATTAATTAATTAGTAATTTTCTGCGAGTAATACAGTTTATTTGTTCCCTTGAGTTTGTAATTAGCGTTGCATTTGTTTTTCCTTTTGTTGGAAGCAGCGTTGGTAAAATGGATATCGTGTACTTTCATGTTTATTTGAATTGCTTTCTGCTTTAATTTCAGTTTCAGAGTCATTTTAAATCCTTAATATGCGTATGTACAGACGACAGCACATAAAGTTACCACAATCTGTCAAATTTCTGCAATAGATTTTGTGGTAGGTTAATATTTGATGGAATCGGTAAAATTTGACAGATTCGTATACGTTGACCTGCTGTCGTCTGTACTAGAGTCTGAGCAAGGATATTTAAGCTACTTTTTAACGGTGGAAAGAGATTTTCCGGAGACGTGGATGAATCAGTAGGGAACAGCCATTAGGTTCTAATTTTAGAACCTGCTTATCCATATAGTTATTTATAGGTATTTTATACTTTCTCATTACATCAGTACTGGAAAATCCACTGACGAATTACGACGCGAGTTGAGTAGCGTTTAAATATTCAAGCATGTACATAACACTCGCAATTATGTATGTATGTACGTACGTACTATATGTAGGTATGTTTCCGTCCCCAGAGTCCTAAGTTACGAGAACATTGGTCTTTTGTATCAGAACTGCTATCGCGAATTTGAATGTAATAGCCTCCAGAGCATTGTTATTTCCACTTGTTTGTAGATGGTTCTAGAAATATTTTCCTATTAAAATGTTTAGGGAAATACTGGTCCTTTTATTCGTTGTAATCTTTGGTCCTTTGAGTATAGTTTGGTCTTTTATGATTTTGCACTTTATTGCTTACTTTTGATCTTTTGGGAGCGAATAGATAAATGGTTTTTCAAATCAATCTAATTTCAAGTTTTTTTAAGTGGCAATGGTTTAGCTGTAACTTGCTAAATGTAACTTGCTTCTCTTTTTATTTGAAAGTAGTCGCTTAATTTTATGATCACCTAGTACTTCCACGGAAACCCCTCGAAGCTTTGACTTAATTAAGCAGAAGCGTAATTTACGGAATTTATTGATCCACTCCATCAACTGACAAAGTGTGCATAATTTAATTAATTAATTTAGTATTTAGCCTGTAATGGTTCCCGGTAATTCATGATTACTATATTGTGTAAATTATTATTTTAATTGTTTGTGGTATTAATAGTCTAAGTACACGAAAATTTCGCGAAACACATTTAAATTTAAAAGTTTGGTGATTTAACGGCTCATAAACTTTGACATACTTTACGAAGTTAAGAAATTTACATAATTTACGTTGTTTATTATTACCCCCCATTACATAGTGAATCAATCATTTGTATTTCTGCAGTATGTATTTTTACGAGACTAAAAAATATACTTATCAAACTTTTTTCCGTCGTCTTTTGATACAAGTCTTCTAGGAAAAATAAAATTATAACTCTTTGTAATTTTCATTCATTTTTCGAATAAAATGCGAACAATATTAAAATTAAGCCTTTAAACGAACAAAATCTGAGACGTCTTTTGTTTTCCAATAATGAATCTCGTTATTTTTGTGGCCGTCTTGATATAATTAATTTTGATAAATAAACCAGAAAACCGTTTATTGTGAAAAAACACGGTACCAAGAAGACTAGTAAAGATTGTTCAATATGCAACAAAATGTTGCACACGGTTTTAACACATACACATACACGTACATTTGCACATATAAGAAAAAAACATAGAAAATTAATTAATCAATTTTATGCCACACGTGCGATGGGAAACTAATATGACGGTTTATTTTTGATTCTAGGACCGCTTTCGAAGTAGCAAGTTACATGCTTAGAATTATATACAAAAACCGAAGCAACAGACAACTCGTTAAACGAGAGCCCAAATTAAAATGACGTTCGTATAATACGCGTGTGTACACACAATAGCATTTTTTGCCGCGAGATAATCCACTAGTTTGAAAGAACTTTTATATTCAAGCAGAGCATTTATAGGCTTAAGTTATTTTACATGTCTATACATACCATTGAAACTGCAGTACATATGTGCGTGTCTGATTGCCTCGGAGGGGGGGACAATGAGGCATCGAACCTCAAGTCCAGTTGGAACATGAAGACAGCCGCAGCGAGGGTCGTGACGGAGACTGTCAACTGAGCACTGGCCACCCCGATGCATGTCGTGCTTCCACATCTGAAAATTATATTTGATCTGGAACTTTGTCAATAATCTATACTTATTATTATAAATCTGAAGAGTTGCTCTGGCCGCGCTTAGAGTTTGTTTCAACGCTCTTAGGTCAATAACTACTGGTCCAATTTGGAAAATCAGTGTTAGCTAGCCCATTTTTTAAGGAAGTCTATAGCCTACTTTTATCCGGGTGCGTAAAGTAGTTCCCGCGAGTGAAACCGCTGGCGGAAGCTAGTTACCTATATATTTCTGAGAAATAGGATTTGAGATACATGTTAAGTAAGAATAATGTGGAATGTTTGTTATATTCATATGAAAAGACTGTATAAAAATAAAAACAAAGATGTGTAATATAGCACGTAGGCCTATAAAACATACATTATTAATTTCGTGTTTATTATGGCTAACTTAAACGTATACATAACTAAAGTCTAACTACGGAAATCAATATTCTGTCTATCTCTGGATTTGCTTACTACTGATAGAATTTTGACATTAGCCCCATACAAGTAATGTCAAATTCCTATCTCTGGTAAGCAAATCCAGAGTTAGATAGATTATTGGGAACGGCCGTAAGTGAAAATATCGTATTCATGTTCATGTAAATATGAGCCTCAAAAGTGCTGGCGTTTTTGAACCCTAATGGCATCGTGACCGCATTTCCCATGAGTGACATTGTAAAAATTGTTTACAAAGAAAGCTTTTAACAAAAGTGTTACCAAGAGATTAATAATTATAATTATAACAACAAGTTCTATTTAATTTCTAAGCCTTTTTAATTAACTTATGAATAGAAATTCACAATTGCCGTGTTTAATAAAGAAAATTATATTGTTAATGGACTTGGGTTTCGTTGTGCAAAAATGCTTTTGTAAGTTCACACAAAGTGGTCTATGTAGCGTTCCTAAGAGCATTTCAGAATGATTTGCATACATTTAGCTGGCCACGCTTTCAATTTTAGAAAGATAAGAAAAAAAATATACACCTAAGGCTGAGGCCAAACGAGCGTATTTTTTTGAGTCGTGAGTCGCAGAATTTCGGTCGCAGAAAATCGTTACAAAAAAAAAGACAACTCATTTTGCGTTACCGTGTGAATCAAATAAGACTTTTGTATGAAACCGAATGTAGCAGCGACCGAAATTCTGCTACACAAAACAACTCTCACAACTCACAAAATTACGCTCGTTTGGCTTCACCCTAAGTGTGTATGGAAGATAGAAGAATGGGATGCGCGATGGTCGGATGTTATTGTGAGTAGGTATGTTATATTAGATCGCTGGTCCTTTGTGGCGCAAATATATAGCGGACAAAGGAACATGCAGGATTTTTTGGATGGACAGGGTTGCTCCAGGGCGGCTCCAGGGGACGTCAAACCGCAAAAAATCGCGGAACATGCAAATGATTTTAAGCTTTTGGACTTGCACACATATTTCAACTATATGGACTTAATTTGCTATTATTAATCGTAACCTTGGTCGGTACAATTCGAAACGATGAGCGAATTATGTAAGATTTTTTTTTATGTAGTAGAGGACATCACCTTTTTGACCACTCAATAAATCTAAACTAATATTATAAAGCTGAAGAGTTTGTTTGTTTGAACGCGCTAATCGCAGGAACTACTGGTCCGATTTGAAAAAATCTTTCAGTGTTAGATAGCCCTTTTATCGAGGAAGGCTATATATAGGCTTCTTTTTATCCGGGTGCGCGTAGTAGTTCCCACGGGAAAGTGGGTGAAACCGCTGGCGGAAGCTAGTATGTAATATAGCGTGAGGGAGGATAGCAGTGTGCCTACAGGCAAATATGGTAACGACTCGCAAACAAAGCTAAGTAATTAATAAAAAATACAATTGTGGAAATAAAGTCAACGACTTCTTAACAAAATTACCGCATTACAAATTATCCGCGTTAGTTGAAACATCAAAGTGCCACAAGTTGTGATTTGTAGGTTTTCATTCCTTTTTGTAAAAAACAATGAAAAGGACAAAGTAGATTGAAATACCAACGTTGATATTTGGAGCTAGGTAATTAAACATTGAAGTGGAAATAAGATCGCTCGTATGAAGTAAAAATATATATGCTGTCGTATTTTAAATGTAAATCTCAGTGACTACATAGTAATTCGAGTAACAGAAACTTTAGCAAGAAACCTTCAAACAATATTATCTTAAAGTTATCCTTCGATTTTAGTTGGTCGTAAGCTTCCGTCAGCGGTTTCAATCACTTGAGAACTACTCCGCGCACTGGGATAAAACAAGTAAAATTTTCCTCTATAAAATTACAAAAAATAAAGGAAACAGTAAATTTACAAAAAAATAAAGGGAATTACACTGATAGATTTTTTTCAAATCGGTTCTGTTGTTGCTTTGATTGACACGTTCCAATAAACAGACTATTCAGCTTCAAAGTATATTATAGAAAACAAATATTAGTTTCGAACAATCCTTAAGGAACTTTTAATACTCTAGTAAATAAAACTAAATCCATCAATTTGAGAACAAGAGGATGTGTCTAGAACAAGTTTCGGAGCTTGTCAAAGGCACGTCAGACAAAAAGGTGACCTACTGACAAGGGTCGCAGATTTTCTATATAGATAACAATGACAAAGGCTTAGTAATATTTTCTCTGGGAAACGTTGATACTATGGTCCTTTCAACGTAGCAATAAGGCTGTTTTTCCTGGAAGGGTTCAATTACATAACTTAGGAGGGTGATCTAAGCTTCCAGGCTTTGTAAAAATAGCAATATACTTATGTAAATACCCACAGCTTAAATGGTGTCATATTGTATATTTTTAGCAGCGTTTTTATGTCGAATAAAGGAAGCTTAGTTTACATTATGATATTGTTGTTTATTTTATACGAAATTAAAGCTGGAAAGCTTGGGCTGCGGGTTGTTCGAAAGAGTTACCGCGGCCCTGGCATACAAAGGGCTCCCGAAGGAACACGGTGGGTTTTAGTCAGTAAAAGTCTGACACTCCCTTCCGCTGTCACCCACAGCGGGAGGGGTCATACTGATGATTTCCCATCGATATAAAAAAAAAATGGAAAACTTTTTGCAAGCTTTTGTTAGGATGGTATTAGTGGAGCAAACTTTGACAGAAATAATATACGTACCTAAATATTTACATGCTTGTTTAACAAACAATGTTCGCAAAGTTGTACCTTCATGATTTTTAACAAGTAAATTGTGAGGTCAATTATTAGCAGACACGAATCGTAGTGTAGATTGAAACTAGCACAGAAAAATATAGTTTGGTCACCAAAAACTAATTGTGACCACATTCAACAATTTTCACTTGCACAAGGAATAAATATCTTACAGTAACTCACTACTACTCTCTCAGAAGTTAACCTTATCTCAAAAGACGAAATTCCACCATAAAGGCCTGTTTACACATTGCGATTTCATTGCCCGTTGCTTGCCATTTTATTGCAACAAGATGCTATATGCACTGTGTAAACGTAATCGTGCAATAAGTAAATGGTCGCCTGTCAAATATTCCTGCAATCAAATGGCAAGAAACGGGCAATGAAATCGCAATGTGTAAATGGGCCTTAACCCTTCGAAGTTTCTCCTACTGAAACCAAAAGAAAATTCCTACTCACCCAATATTCATAAGCGACCTGATACAGAACATGAGCATCGCCACATGTGCCCCTATAGCAGCCGTCCACAACATCGTCAGAGGTACCGCGGCGCAGGGCGAAGGACCCAGCGCTCGCCACGGAGCGCCCCAGGTTCGGGTGGCCCTGGAGCGAGCAGACACCCACCCGCCGAAACCACGGCTGAAGTATGTTGATGTTGCTGTAAGGTGTTGTGTTATTAGTTTTCTAATATAATAAAGAACAATTTTTTTTTTGTTTCTATTCCAAAGGCTCTGAAAGTACTGAATTAATTTGAGAAATTATTTCACCGTTGGAAAGCTAGACTAATCCCGGGTAACATAAGCTATAAGCACCTGGAGCGGATGCTTATCTGATCTGCCTCTGGTAAGTATGGTTGTCAGACTTTCTGGCTTCCGACTACCCATAACGGCTTCCAAGGATAGCCAGGATCCATTGAGTTCACGTGCTTTTCGAAACACGGTTCACTTTGACGAGTTCATCGTCATGTCAAGATGGTCACCCATCCGCGGACCAACGGCATCAAGCGTCATTTAAATTTTATGATCAATGGATCCATGTGGCTGTTACTTATACATATAATTACCATAATTGCTACCCTATCGAAACACAAATAAAACTAAAAACAATATTATTCTTCTTTAAGTGTCGGTTAAATAGAAAGTGGCAATTAAAGAATTTTCTAATTAAGGACTAGAGTAGAAATATCTCTTCAAGGCAACGTTTCTTTTCCTGTACTTTCTTTCACTGGAATAACTGTGACCTATTTATAAGTACGAGTGGCTTTGACTGAAGGAATTCTGCCTGCACTCATACGATGTATTGTGTTTTTATCTTCCACGTAATTTCGAAGCTTTTAAAACTTTTGGACTTAGATAATATAGAAGGATAATATATCAGACGACTTATCAATATTAAAAGGGTCTCATTAAAATGTCCTAATCCGTAGTTAAAAAGGGATACTACGTAATTGTGACTGCTTAGTTAAAAATAATTATATTCCAGCTAGATATTTCCCTTGACTCTGCTTATCCTTATTTCCATTTTTTCAGAAAAAGCATAAATAGACAAGGATTAAAAACCATGGTAATAATTATGTGGGAAAATTATCACCCTGTTAAGGAATAGGCACTCCCAAAATGAACTGTAGGTAGGTATATCATAATCCTTAGTCCCATCCCAACCATGAGAAAATGAACACCTAAATAGTAGTGAGCATTTAATTTTCAACTTCTAACTGAAAATTAACCCTTTCCCTGCGTTAAAATTATTTGTAGGTACCCCAGAATTTGCTAATTGTTTACAATAAATAACATCTGCCACACTTTGAATATTATGAACGTCGTTATATAAACGTGTTGCCTTTTTGATAATTATGATCTTAGTTTTTATGGAAATATTTTACGACTTATTAATCTATACTAATATAATAAAGAGGAAAACTTTGTTTGTTTGTTTGGTTGTAATGAATAGGCTCAAAAACTACTGGACCGATTTAAAAAAATTCTTTCACCATTCGAAAGCTACATTATCCACGAGTGACATAGGCTATATTTTATCCAGGTACGGGCAGTAATTCCCACGGGATGCGAGTGAAACCGCGGGAAAACGGCTAGTGTTAAATAAAATGAACATAAGTTGTTACTGGGCATCAGAACATACAAGGTGTTTTTCCCAGTTTTCCACACAGTACAATCGGTGTCCATAACTATTTGCATCGGTGCAATGAGTAAAAATAAAAAATCCGCATTCATTTTTGAAGACATAGCCAGAACATTGTTGTAGTCCCACTCCCACCATTTTATTCTCATACAAAATTCTATAAACCCAAACTCATAGTTGAAAAACTCTAAAAACTTGGAATTCCGGCAATTCGTAAAAATATATCAAGATCCAACCAAAAATCGCTGTTGCAACTACTTACCTACTATCGAGCTTTTCATTTGAAAAAAAAAATAACAAATTGTTATGTAAAAATAGAAATTAGGTTATAAGGTGCCGGTTTAAATTAGCTGCAATTTTTGATATTATTTTGCCTTCTTTGTAGGCTCCCAAGAAGCACGTTACCTGCAGCCAATACAGTGATGGCTCCAGCTGGCACTCCTAGACCTAATGCTGGCTTCTGCTTCTCTTCTAGCCAGCCGACCGCTCCCAGTACTAACCCTAAGATACCGCAGACAATCTGCAACAAAACTATTGGTTAGTTAAACATCATCCTTAGTAATACAAGAAATGCGAAATTTCTGGCTGTCGCCCTTTTACAAAAAAAACCTAGTGAACCGATTAAAACGAAATTACATATGTATTTGCAAAGAATCTAGATTCTGAGAAAGAACAAAGAATATTTTATGTTGGGGACCGCTTCCAGTCTAACTGGATCCGGTTCTCAATCCAATTAAATGGGCAATCTTATACCCCTTGATAAACCAGATAGTTAGACTTTCTGGCTTCTAACTATGTACACGTAACAACTCCCAAAGATATTCTAATGACAGCGAACAATCAAATAACAAACCGTAAATGATTGTACCCATTTTAGTATACATTCATACATGCGATCCTTTTAACTTCCAACCCCAGAAATAAATAAAACTCCGTGAAGCTTCCCACATTGTATTGTATAAATAGAACAAATATGTCCGCCGTATCGGATAGACTGACAGTGCTATTATACCGCCAGTGTATCACAAAAAGACAAGCAATATGTGTCGCCCACCACTCTCAGTCAAAGCTGGCATGATACTGAATGCATTTTCTGTAAAAAGGAATAGAAAATGGAATATTTTGTTCGTTGAAACTAGACTTTTGAATAATTCCTTTTGCAAAATTTTTGCTGACATAAAAACAATTTTTCCTTCCTGAAATGAAATCATTAATCCGAAACTGACTTTGTCTATTCGTCTGTAGAGTTTTCATGCAAAACTGAACCGATTTAAATAAAAGTTTGGCAAATAGTTAATCCAAACATAAGGTAGTTTTTATCCGGGTGCACTAAGTAGTTTGTTATCATCATGCGGGGTACAATTACATATAAAATTTCTGCATATAAAAAAATCACCCGCGTCCCGTGGGAACTACTCCGCGCACCCAGATAAAAAGTAGTAGAATATTTTTTTTAATCGGACCAGTAGTTCCTGAGATTAGCACGTTCAACCAAACAAACGAACTCTTAAGCTTTATAATATTAAGTATAGATAATCTTACAAAAAATATCGAATACCCTTGAAAGCAATTTATTTCACGAGTAACTTTCGCTAAGCCCCAAACTAAGTGAGGCTTAAAATTTTCATCTGTAACCCGCTTTCATGTTATCTGATTCTTAACTCTTACACGTAGTTGCACAAAAAAATGGCATCGCTTTTATATTCCCTTGAAAGCATCCTTTTCGTGACAAGGGTATTTTATACAAAAAAGGGAAAAAAATAGCTGGCCTCACCATAGCTTGTCAGAGCTATTCAAAAATCCCTTCTTTGAATAGCTTTGACAAAGCATTCATTTTTCATTCCTTATCAGTGTTGTTGGTACTGAAAAAATAACATTTATCTTCAAAATTATTTCATAGTGATATTTCAAATTGGCAACGTAATGCATAATACCTGGAACGAGCCCATAAATTAACAATCCTTTCAAAACATGGAAGAACTCCTCACGACAAGATGGTCACCTATCCACGGACCGATCGCACTAAGTATTGCTTAATATTATTATCGATCGACCTTTGTAGCTTTTACTTAGCTTCGAGCTCTTTGGAGGCCCATTGTCACCTATAACATGATCGCCCGTTTTTCTTAACAACTGTTTTCTTTAAAAATTGAACGTGAAAATTCATAGTAAACATTGTTTAAAGAAAACTGACGTTATGTTGTCGGTTTATTCGTCAGCGCAAATGCTTGTGCACTATAATATGTCCTGCGCAGCTGGCTGATCTCCTTATATGAGAACAGCCGTGGTGGCCGATAATCGGCTAGGACGCCATCATCATCATCACGAAATAAAATCCTTTACCCTAGCCTCGTAGTCACACGATATATTTCCACGTAATTAGTAGGCGAAGCTATGTAAATAATTGACTAATTAATTATTCGAACGCCACACCTCGATGCTTATAGCACCTTCGAGATTAGTATGCAAATGACGTCACGGAGACAGGATAACGTGCGGCTTATCTCAGTTCGGAAGCCAAAGCTTGGATTAACCCGGCTTGAGCGGCGTGAGCACAAAAATTACGTATGTGATGCATTGGAATTAAAATGTGAGTATCTGTGAGAGTAAGTAGATTTAGTTTTTCATAATTTTCAAGATAATGAATAGTGTTGAATAATTTATAAAGTTGTCTCATTACCTCTAAAATTAATTTCATTCGTGATTTAATTTACCTACTCTCATATTTTTACAAAAAAGTCGTATTTTTTTTACTTCAGATAGATAGATATATTCTTTATTATGTACACCAATTTACATAAAAAAACAACATGTTAAATAAGGTTAGGTGACACAATGGGCGGTCTTATCGCTAAAAGCGATCTCTTACAGACAACCTTTGAATATTTTCCCAAATTAAGAAAAGGTAGGTACCTAACCTATCTTTCGAGTTTATCATCGTAATAAAAAAATAAATAATCAACAGAGTTCACCGAACTGTTTTTTAGACGTCAGTCCAATTATGTTCCTATCAAACAAGGCATGAAACAAATGAAGTCTAATCATATACAACAACAAAACAACCCTGTTTTTACCAATCCCAAGAACCCTTACCTTACAGACGTGAAACACAAATTAATCACGAGCAAAATTACCGTTTCAAGGAACCAATAGATTGGGCGTAATCAGACCTTTATTTCTTCAAGAAGGGAAGCTGGAAGATGTTTATCTTAAACGTCGTAAACAGAGATGGTCAGTATTAAACAAGGGTTCGGACAGTTACAAATTGATAGCGCTCGCATTCTGGGACACGATACGACGGCGATAATGGTTTCGGAAAAATATGTTTTTGTAGAACAATTTAGGTTCTTGAAAGAAATTGTTTTATGTGGGTTATTGTTTCTTATTCTGAAATAATCCATAGAAATTTTGGGTTGAAAATATCCTTAAAATTATGATTCTGAAATACTGTGATACTGATTATACTGCAATGGTGTGCTAGTGATACCCTTTTTATCATTCTAAAAGCTAACCTTTTACCACTCACCTGTAACACTCTAACTCTAAGAGCGATAGCAAAAGGGTACAATTGTACCCCATTGCCGGGTTCCGTATCATCCCCTCGGGATAACCCACTGACTGCGCTGCACACTGACTGCTTCCGCGACCACATAGCCGCTTTTGCGTGGAGAACTGGGGACAAAGAAAAGAAAACTTAAATCTAAAGAATTATCGCAGCCCTGGTACACAAAGGTCTCCAGAAGGAACAAAAATGGGTTTTAGTCAGTAAGAGTCTGACATTCCCTCCCGCTGTGATTTCCCACATCGAGAAAACCAAGGTAAGTAAATACAGTATTGTATACTTGACAATACTGTATTGCCTAATAAGTTATTAATACCTATTAAAAAATTCTAACGAGCTTCAACAGAGCTATCGATCTATTGTGTTCAATTATTTGTGATTTTTTTGTCCTCCGAGTTGGTGTAACACAAACAAACCTTTTGAATATAAATACCCTTGGAAGGGACTTTCATATCGCAAGTTTTGTTTTGACAGTTGTATTCGTTACAGATACCCAGATGTTCAAAAGTTTAATATTCAGTCGTACGGTACGAGTGTCATTCATTACTTAGATTCAAACACAATGGTTTTTAGGGTTTCGTACCCAAAGGGTAAAACGGGACTCTATCACTAAGACTTCGTTGTCTGTCTGTCTGTCTGTCTGTCTCCACGCTGAATTTCAGTAACCGTGATAGCTAGAATTCTGTCATTTTTACAAATGATGTATTTCTGTTGCCGCTATAACAACAAATACTAAAAATTAAAAAAAATATAAGGGGGTCCCCATACAATAAACTGTAAAGCCGCAAATAATAACTTTGTTATTCATATGTTTGTATGATAAACAAAGTTATTTTTTGCTGTCCAAAAAATGTTTATATTTTGGCTAGTTGTAGGTAGTAGATACGTTCATTTATCATAGATAATGGTACGGAACCCTTCGTGCGCGAGTCCAACTTCTTTTTACGGTTTTTTTTACATACCTACAACAAAAATTGCATTGCGCGAAGCCTTTGCAGCGGATTTTCACTATCAACGGTTAAAAGTATGATGTCATATATCTCGTATCTAATCGGAAGGTTATCAGATTTCAGCAAAACAAAACATGCATAATAACACCGGACGCTATCAAAACATGGAGTTTATTACACTAGCGAGCAAAAAATTGTGCCTACTATCTGCAGAAAATTCTGGTATGAAAAGCTATCTGAGCTTTGTGATTCAAATTTTTTGATACACTTACGACACAAAGCTTGGCTTCGTCCAGATTTATTAAGATTTTCAAATAACAATTCAAATACTTTATGCAAAATTTTCAAGCTATCAAAAAGCAACATTTTGGTCGAGTCGAAAGTGTTGATTTTTAAACAGCGCTGATTTTTATTATTCTACATAATTGAGAATGCTTGTGTTAAAGCGATTTTTCAATAGTACCGCATAAAGTTTATTTATCTTGCCCGTTTTTACTGCTCCGGAGTGTAAAATTTTACACAAGCACTTACACATGTAATTTCGCACATAACAATGGCCAGGTGGGAGTTTTATCTACCTTATCTTTGACGGCTTCATAAATATTCGATGAAGCGAAAAGGTACTAAGTATTTTGGCAAAATTTTTACTAAAAAACATTCCTCTTAGAAATCCTGAAATTTTATGAATTACTATAAAACTATCCTGGTAAAATTCTTAACATAATTTAGCAAAGCGTTTTCACTGATAGGTATTAAAAGATTAACGTTGGTGCTACAGACTCTTAAAGGAAGAATAGTACCAACAATCGTTTTAGTAATCGGTCGGTTAATCGGCCGGACAACTTTCTACGTATTTTTACTACGAAATGGAAACTTTCGTGTTAACTTTCTTCTTTTCCAACATTGCTTTGGGAATCAATCAATCAATTAATTAGAAATGCAAGTTCGTCAAAAATAAAATGTTTACCTCCGACTATTGAATGTTTTACTAATAGGTAAACGGCAGTTTTCCTTGATCGGACATTTATTTCGTTGGTGAAACTGGGCCAAAGGGATTAAAGAGAAAGTTATTATAAAAGCTTTCTTAAAACGACCAACCTTCATTCTTACCTTCTCATTTCAATAAAGCTTTTCACCATCCGTATCAACCAAGTACAGACGACAGCAGGAACCAACCCATCGAAATCTGTCAAATTTCACCAATCGAACATTAACCTTCCACTATTGTGATAAGGTTGAAAATCGATTGCAGAAATTTTACAGATTGTGGTAACTTGATGTGCTGTCGTCTGTACATGAATGCAATAATTAACTGCCAGTAACCTGTCTTTAGTTTTCCCAGTAGGCATTAGATAAACTGCTGGATCTAACAAACACAATTAGCTGTGTTTAGACAGATAATTGCACATTTACCCGGCCCACTTCTCGTAATACGACAACTAACATTTACACTGCTTGTTCAGTAGTAATGTTATTTGCTTGAAAAATCAGTATGTTGTGTATATATCACGGTAAATGCGAATATTGCGGTAATTATGTATAATTACCGGGAACTATGCATAATTACCTGTGCTCGTGGTAAAGGTGATAAAAACTTTAAAATTAATCACATTTACCGGCAATTATATAAAATTACCGCACCCCTTTGGTAGATGTAGTCAATAATGAAATGAAACATCGGAATCTAAAATAAAAACAGTTCAAATGAAATCAATATAAATTCAAATGTCCTAAGTATTGTGTTAAATAATGCGTATTATTCCGAAAGTTTATTTATGGTGAAAGAAATTTACAGCGACGGCCTATCTGTCCTTTCCAACCCAGTTATTCGAGCAAGGCATGGTAAGAGTTTTCATGCTTTTGATTACCCGCAACGACTGCCAAAGCTGTCCAAACGTAGCCAGAACCCAAGATCACCATTTTGTCCTCTACAGGAAAAAGTTTCCCGCTACGCGAGTGTAACCGCGTGAAAACAGCTAGTCACAAAATAACTATGGAATACACAAGTGCGATATCTCTATATCCATCAGTAAATCTTTCCACTACCTAAGCATTATTGAAAATAGCCCAGCAATTGATTGAATACGTGTTTGGCTTCATAAGATTGGGAGCGGTAGATATGTGTATAGTTATAAATCTGTAGGCATATTGTTCATGAGATCTTCGTGTGAATTATATACGGAGAGTGGAATTGTAATGGAATGTATTAAAATAAATCCGATGATCTGGTTGTGATATAAATCTTTTAATTTATTTGTTGGTTTAAAACGTATCACGTAGAGCTCTAGTCTAGAGGCTAAGTTAAAGCTGATCGATCGATCATAATGGTTAAGCAACACTTGGCGTAGTTGGCCCGTGGATGACGAGTTCTTGTCATGATGAGTTCTTCCGTGTTCCTGAAGGCACGATAAATTGCTGGGCTATAGCTAACTTTGGAATTCCAAACTTACTGTCACGAACGAAGTACAGACGACAGCACATCAAATTACCACAATCTGTCAAATTTTAGATTTTCAATCTTATCGCAATGGCGGTAGGTTAATGTTTGATTGTAAAAAAAAATCAGATTCGCATACGTTGACCTGCTGTCGTCTGTACATATATCAGAGCTATTTTAAATTAACCCTAAGGGTGCCTATTAGGTGCGACAGACCCGTCACTTAAAGTATTTTATTAAAACAAAGCGCTTAAAAGTAGATAATAAAATTTTGTTAGTGATTTAATCAATAACACGTGTTTTTACGAGTAAAACTATCCAGGCACGAAGTGTGACTTTTGCCCAACAGACACCTCAAGGGTTAAATCCTAAATTAATAGCAAATGTTTAAACATCTAGATTCGAAATCTACTACAATATAGAAACTAAAGCCTTTAATAGGCTATAGATATAATCGAGCTATGATCTAATTATCTTTCTGTTAACTTGCTGCTTAATGTTTATCTTCATAATCCTTATTGGATTTAGTTGAATTATGTTCATCAATAACGTAACATAGCATTATGTTGACGTTCTCTATAGGACTAGATGTGACTAAACAAACGAACCTGAAGTACCGATATTATGTGCACTGTGTGACTTGAAATAAATAAAACCGGCCAAGTGCGAGTTGGACTCGCGCAGGGAGTCGCGCAGGTTCCGTACCATTGAAATAAGTTGCACATTATGTCTAATAGATGGCGCTACTAGTATACAATTTTGCAATTAATTAATATAAATCAATAGCCTTAATAATTTTTATTTTTTGTATTTGTTGTTATAGCGGCAACGGATATACATCACTTGTGAAAATTTCAGCATTCTAGCTATCACGGTTATTGAGATACAGCCTGGAGACAGACAGACAGACAACGGAGTCTTAGTAATAGGGTTCCGTTTTACCCTTTGGGTACGGAACCCTAAAAAGAAGGCTTAGGACCCGTTTAATAGGTTCCAGATAAAGTTCTAGATAGTGTGGAGGTATGAGAGCAGAGAGTAAAGCTCATCATACCTCCACCCCGGAGTAAAGGGAGGATCCTCCGACCGGACAGGTGTTTTTATGTTGTGATGTAAATATAGTCAAAATTAAAAACATTTCTACAGCATTATCTGCCAGATAGCTATCTAGAACGTTTGAAACAGCTGACCCTTAGGATCATAATAACTGTGGCAATTAATCCAACTAATATTTTGTAACAAAATTAAAGATTTTTTTGTAAATCCCTGTCATATTTTTTTTGTTATATATTTGCAGATAACAGTTGCGATTTTCTATCAATAAATTAATCATATGAATAAATTGTGCTTAAAAAACCTTTACAATATTTCATGGACGGCTTAAAACAAAGCGACAGCGTCCGATATGCTTGTTAAATTCTATGAATACTGAATTAAGCTTATATCAAAATTCATGAATTAATTATATTTATTATTTGGAACAAGTTTTATTAACCAAATTATACAATTATAAAACTAGTATTAAATATTTTACTATTACAGCAAACAGCAGAAATTATTGCTGCTGGTAATCTCACTTATAATTAGTTGAAATAGATTTATTTCAACTAATGTGTGGGAAATTGGTAGAATCGCTACCGTAGTTTGTTTCAATTTTTTTTTTCTGTCTCTTTTAACAAATAGCAAATATAATATATATGTATTTATATGTGTATGTATGTATGTATATTATTATCTTTATATAGTAAGTATCCTTATTATATATAGTATATCTATATATAATTTTTTTTTTTTAAGGTAGACTGGTAGAAAACGCCTAAGGCGTTAAGTCCGCCATTGTATATTGTAAATGTGCAAAAAGTATTTAATAAATAAATAAATTTATAATTCTAATAAGGCTACTTTTTATCCAGGTGCGGTAAGTCGTTCCTTCAGGAAGCAGTTGAAAGCATCGCGCACGGAGAGAAATATCTTGACCATCGTCTTTATTAGCTATCGTTACAAATATTAGAAAAAAACTTAGGTCCGCATACATTTTGTTCGATAACATGAGCGTTCCGTACGGCGGAATTTACTGGGATTTTGTTCTCTCCTCGTTAACAAGCCAGCAGTGTTAATGCAGTGTGTCGGACAATTTATGAACACAGTCACACTACATATCTTCATTTATTTGTTGCTACATATTTCTTAATAACATAGGTATTAGTGCAAGCACGATCTCGCAGTTTAGACCAATTATAGTTGTTTATTTCTTGGAGCATCGCTTGTCTTTTGTTTTTTTTAGTCTTTAATGTTCTGCAGCTGATTTTATTTATCAAAATTGGGATAAACCCCAAAAATTCGCCGCTGAGCAATGCAAAGTCTAACATTTTATCTTGCCGATGGTAGCAAAGGTCGAACTGACCTTTCATAAGGTTATCAAAACCAGTAAATATGGAAATTTGGAAAAAAATGTGAATAATCCAGTATGTAGAATTAAGTTTTGTTTTTTGTCGATGGGAAATCATTAGATGATCCCGCCGTGGATGATAGCGTATAATGTTGTCAGACTTTTACTGTCTGAAACCCACCGAGTTCGTTCTTGAACCCTTTGTATAGTGGGGCCGCGATATCTTTCGAAATATCCCGCAGCCTTTGGCCTTCGTAGACCTCGTCGGGTTTGCTGTCTCTCTTTGAGGAAAGAATTAGGTACATACAGTGCCAAATAAGTGTAAATGGACATCTTAATTGCGTGTCGAACCAATAAATACAAGTCCTAATAAGGATTGATTGATACTACCACATCAAGGAAGACATAAATATACAGACAGAAAAACAAGAACAGTCTACTAGTCTAACACTAATTGAAATAAAGGTCGGTTATAAAGCAAGAAGATGACGTAACGTGCAAAGGACTATAAGTCTTAAACCTACTAGTATATAGAACAAAATCCCGTAATATAAAGATATGAAGTTGGAAGATATTTGTAGTCCATTATTTACTAGTACAGGAACCTCTAACGATGCTGAAAATAGGTTGGTTCGAAGCGAGATTACCATATATCAGAGTCGGGATTAAAGTTATGGACAGTAAGCCAGACAACGCTATGCAAATGCATCATTGAATATGTGAAATATTTTGCATTGTTAACGATTAAATTAGATCAGAGAAGGTCATTGCAGACAATTTTGAAAAATAGGTACTAAACATTAGCGTCATTTTTTTGGCTTGTGTGTAGAAAATTGGCATGTACTTTATGCCACGGAAAAGCCAAAAAGAGCAAAATAGATACATGCCATTGAATAATGTTATATTTTGCAATATTCCCGCACATAAATACCAAACACTTTATGCGGGGAACATGCTCAATGTGTTGTAAATAAAATAGAACAAAGATTAAATATTTTGCGCCCACAAAAATGTTGCGAAACTCTAAAGCTACGCATAGCCAAAATCATTTTTTTTTTTACCCAAAAACTTGGAAAGGTTTATCTAGAACAGTGTTTAAGATAATAAATTAACGTATTTGAATTAAAAATTACAGAAATTAACATTATGAAGGTGAATCTGTACAAATTACATGAATCTGCTAATCATCATCACCAGTCTCTTTATTTTCTACTGAAGGGCGCAGGCCTTGCACGCTTGCTCATGGAAACATAGGCCGCCAATAAATCCAAATATTTCGTACTTTTACGCCGTCAACTGTTTATTTTGCAGTAAAAAGCCGGCATACAAACAATTGAGAGGCCAAAATTCGGATTACACAAAAAGATCTTGCGTTAATATTCCAACAAGCATTTCTTTATACTGGTAAGTTTACCCAAAAATAGTGAGAAATGGGAAAAATTGAACTAAAAGTTTTAAAGATTGATGATGGATCTCTTATAAATTACTTTCCACTTTAACTTTGACACTAACTTTAATCAATCTTACTAAAATTATTTTCGTAAATGAAACACGATCGATAAAAACAAGCACTATAGAGCCCAGCCCAAACTAATTAGGACAAATTGGTAGCATAGCCTAATGGTCTAGGCTAGTCACAATATGGTAGCTGAATGACCTATAACTTTGTGAGTAAACTGATGAAGAACTGTGCCAATAGTTTTTGGGTTCAATGTCAGAAATCGATAGGATAGGACATTTGAAACTACTTGGTCATGTAAGGATGTTTACTTGGCCTATTTTGCTGTCATAATCTTATTAAGAGGATTCGTCATCTGTCTAAAATTTTCCTAAGCGATATTGGGGTCGGCTACCAGTCTTAATCGCACTACCTATCTCACCTCCTCAACCCAGTTATCCGAGCAACCTGATACCCTTTGATAAGACTGGTCACTGGACATTTAAGCTTCTTGCTATAACGACCGCTAAATATGTCCAACGGTCAGCCGGGACACATCAATATAACGTGCCTTCGGAGGAAACACGGAGGGACGGGCAGTGGCGTAGCTACGAAGGGCTAGCCCGGAAGCCTACGAAGGCAGTTCCCCGGGGCCCCCAAGCTTAGGGGGCTCCTCGAATAAATCTGAGGGGGCCCCTGAGCTTTTCAAAGTTACTCTAATTTTTTTTCAATAAATAATAAAGACAGGTTGCGATTTAAAAAAAAAGCTCGCTCTGTTCGTGCATGATACATATCCCTTTCTGTTTTTCCTCTAAGGGGCCTCATTATTCTATTTGCCCCGGGGCCCGCGGATACCTAGCTACGCCACTGGGGACGGGTCATCTCCAGATGGTCACTCGGTAACCGCGCCAAACGTTACTTAGCTTTATGATCGATCAAAACGTGAGGCTATTTCTTAGCCACGAGCTCACTAGAAACTAAATGATATATCAATACGTATCAAGAAAATAGAGATGTTTATATGTTTGTAAAGAAGAACAAATCCGACGCGTAAAAAAGGTCTTAAAATAGCAATCACCAAACCAATTTAATTAAAAATGGAGTTTACTAGATTTTTTAGCTTCTTTTCTCGCGTTTTTATTGCGTCATTAAATGTAGAAATAAATCCTTTTTAATTGCTCTTAAGTGTAAGTACTTATTTATTTATTTATTAAAAGGGTAATACATCTGAAATTGTCCTCTCATAAATAAATCAGACCCAAGAGATTAAATCAAATGGTTCTGGAAATTAAGTTTCATTAATCTTCAAATTATTTCTAAACAATAATAAGTTATTATTCTTGAATTTAAATTAACCCTAGAGTACTACTCATGTTACGACATACAAAGAAACTACTCATACGTCTGCGAGGCGCTTCGTATTGACTAACCTTGTTATTCAAAAACTATGGGTATGATTGATATTTTGTCACTGTTTCTATAATTGTGCATATTACTACAATTAAATAAAAACATAATTTTGTATTATATTTATATATTTTAACTATAAAATCATTAATAAAAAAATCCTTAGGAACAAATTTTAGTAACCCAAATCATGAAACAGTATTGTCAATAAAAAATAAAAAAAACAACTTAATTTATATAATTCTTTTGATAAATAGTTATTTATGAAGTAACTAACAAAATACATAATGTACAAAGCCACAAAAATATTTTAAATGCATTTGATACACAAATGAACTTGATGTTCGCCGCAGATAGATTTTGGCACCTGGCGCACATCATTTTGGACATATTCTTCTTTTTAGATGAACAATATCTTCTTTTTTTGGTAGTTGTGGGTACTGATTTTTAACCGACTTCCCAAAAAGGAGGAAATTCTCAATTCGACCGCGTATAAGTATATGTACATACATATTTTTTATGTGTGTTCCTGTACGTTTTCGTCGTTTATGAACAGATTTTGAAAATTATTTCTCTGTATGAAAAGGTATGCTACCAGGGTGGTCCCGTTGCCACCACTTCAGGTATAGTCACTAAAAAGCGAAGAATTTTTTTTTTTTTAAATCGGTCTATAAGTCGGTAGCAAAATAAATATACTTAGCTGCATGCACCAAACACTGACTTCTAAACCGGTGCACCTATATATATATATATATATATATGATAGATATATATATGTATACACCTAGATTTTATAGAAGACGGTTTTATTTTTTGAAAAAGAAATTCAACAGAAGAGTTATTGAAAGGATTTTTCAGGAGGACTTCGATAATGTTCCGGCTACTGCGTTTCAACGTTATCCTATCTATTATGGCCACTTTCTTCTAGCTAACTAGCCATCATATCAACAGTATCTCTTTTATTGCTAGTCATGATGTTGAAAATTCAAAATATACCTTGAAAAAATATAAAACGCACTTGTAGTAACTAATAATTCAAAAAGAAACACTAACAAAATAATTCGCAAAACTTACACAGAAGCTACTCATACGTCTTTGGAGCGCCAAGGGTAGTTATATAAAGAAAACTAGTAC
>NWSH02000601.1:11181260-11206746 GCA_002382865.2 Heliothis virescens | reverse complement strand
ACCGGCACCGCTCCAACCCGGCAAATAACGTGTCATTTAAATTTGAACATTAAATTGTATGACGTATGATATATTTCATAACAACGTGAGTTGTCAGATAGGAAACCGCGCGCTGACAGCCCGCCGTCAGCTTTTTTGTTTTGACGTTATGAAATACATCATACGTCATGCGATTTAAAGTTCAAATTTAAATGACACGTTATTTGCCGGGTTGGAGCGGTGCCGGTACAATCAGCCATGACCCTATGGGTCCCTACAGATTTGCACGACAAATTCAAAAAAATAAATAACATCACGAGCAACACATTTCTCAAAACCAAAACTTTTGCCATAAACATAGACAGAACTATTTGGTCCAACAAGTCGGATAACTCAAGAAAACCTTTTGAAACGAAAGCAAAAAGTTTTTATTGCTTCGTTAGAAAAGAAATAAGTCTTCTATTTGGGCAGTAATGAGGTCGATTAGCGATGAATGGACCCTGATGACGTAATACACGCAGGCAATTTAGGATCTTTTCATTAAGGTTCTTTCATTTTTTTTGAGACTTCTGTTTCGTGGGAGATAAGAAGAGTATATTTAGTTATGTGGTTGGTTTATTTATCATCAATACCACTGAATGCGGTAATCTCATGAACTACGTTGTCGCTTCGAAAAAAAATATTTCAGTGTTAGGTATATCCATCAAGGAAAGCTATAAGGTCATTTTTATCCGGGTGTGTGTGGCTGTTGTAAACTAGATAGGGGTATTTTAAACGCACGAAACCCCACCGTTTTGGGAAATGATAACAGTAAATGCATTAGCAAAAAGCTTTAGCATGAAAGAGAAACCGAAACAGAAAAAAGTGTTCACGTTTGAAATATGTTTGATGGCTTTTCATATTGTTTCAGCTTTGAAAAAAATCAACCAGTATTTCATATACCAACTACTGTAAAATGGTACACGACATAAGGAAATAGCATACGTTGCTTGCCGCACTGCCTGTCAGCAACAAACTTACGCGTACACTCAACAACGCGATTTGTCAAATAAATTGTACTACACAATTTGTGAGACATTTCCAACGAGAATTTGTAAACATTGGCGCAAGAAGCCTTTGTTGAGAATGTAATGTAATAGTATTGTTGATTTTTGATGTACTTAATATGAAGCTTTCGATGGTTTCCAAAATTTCGTTCCATGCTCTAAAAATACTTTATGAAGATTTATCTTTTGTAGTTGCGTTTCGCGGCAACTAATTTCTAAGCATCTAAAGCACATCAAAATGCTTATTATATTATTAGTCCGAAACTGACTTTAATTAAAACAATTGTAAATTATAAAACCATAAACATGTGTAATCGGATATTAACGACCCGATGATAACCATAGTCAATAATTTTGCGCATATCACCTATTTGGTGATGCCTATTTCAACCATAACCACACTGAATGAAGCGACTCTTTGACAGTAATTTTAGTATTGACGTCTTTCATGTTGAAGTGTTATTTCTATGTAATTATAGGCCAAGAAATGTTCTAATTTTAGCGCTTATAAAATGGCATCAGGGCACAACGATGAAACAGAGTTGAGACCGACTCATTTGGTACCCAAGACATTGCCACCACTCCCACCTCCTGGCAGACCGTCTGCACCAATTGCACCCAGAGAGCAGACAGAAGCAAAAGAACTAACGTTGAAAAGGAGGATATTAAAGTGCATTTACAACAAGGAGACCGGGCAAATCCTCGGGCGAACATGCAAAAGTTGGGCATGCATTTTAGCATACTCGGTGATGTACCTCTTGTTTCTAGGCACGTTCTTTCTCGTATTACTTTACTCATCATTACAAGTCCTAAAAATATTGATAGACTACCAAAACATGGACAAAATTGATCCTTTAAGGTACCCAGAACATGGTATAGGATTAACAGCTGCGCCGACGTCTGAATCGAACTTACCATTGATTTGGTACAAAAGTGGCGAGAAGAATGACTATGACAAATATGTTCAGGCTCTCGACAAGCTCCTTTCGAGTAATAGACGGAAAAGAGAAATAAGCAATCTGGGACCATGTGGGCAATCTCCTTATGGTTATGGCGAACGACCTTGTATAATTATAAGAATTAATAAGAAATTAAATTGGGCGGGTCATCCGCTGCAATTCAACTCGACGATTGCGAAGTCGGCGCCGGCAGAGGTTCAAGAATGGATGAAAGGAGATAGAACGAAGCTTTGGCTGCAGTGTAGTGGGTACCACGCTTATGATAGGGAGCATATTGGTAGTATAAAGTATTTCCCCGATCCTCCAGGATATGATGCTAGTGTTTTTCCTCTTGCAAAAGATGCAAAGTCTCCATTAGTTGCGATACAAATTACGGACTTCACCATGGGCATTTCAATTGCTATACAGTGCAAGCTATGGTACGACGGTGGACCGTCAACGATCAACTTCTTACTGTACGTAGCTCCAGAAAAAGGATAGTATACAATAGTGTTAACGCATAATGTGTACAGGTATAACGTTTAAATGTATAGTTTATAAACCGCTTAGTTTACACTTTTCAATGTTTTAGTTGTAGTTGTAATTTATACGGATATTATACAATCAATTTGATTGAATTAACCTTTTTATTTTTACCACCTTTCGCAGTTTTACCCACACTCGTACTCAGTAACCTTTTGAGTCCGATTAACTTAACACCATTTCCAGCGTTTCTATTTTTATCTACACCTCTATACCAAACTTTATTTAAATCGACTCAGTTTTTGCATGCAAATGTAACAAATACACAAACTTTGCCAATAATATTGCTAAGGATAGAAGTTATGTTAACAGTTAGAATTTGTTCCTGTACAGATTCTAACTGTTTTTCAGATTTAAATACACAAACGAAACACGTGTACAAACAGAGGAAATCGCGACAAATATTTGAAAAGCTTTATCCTGCGATGTGAAAAATGTGTGAACGTTTCAAAACATAAAAACAAACGAGTGTACTCGTGTCTATGTTATGTAAGGACTTTTGGTTAGAGAGCGAAAATTTTGTTGGAAAGATTATGGTATCCCATCGATACTAATCTATAATATAAAAATGAATCGCTAAATGTGTTGGTAAGCGCATAACTCAAGAACGGCTGGACCGATCGGGCTTATTTTGGTCTTAAAATGTTTGTACAGATCGAGGGAAGGTTTAAACGATGAGAAAATATGATTATAAAAAAAAAACAGGATCCGCGTACGAAGTCGCGGGCAGAAGCTAGTATTATAAATTAATATATTTTGATCCCTTTTATAGCACCAATGTTAAAATATTGGTGCTGTAGCTGTGCTGTGCTGTAGCAGTGTTAAAGATTTTGGTGCTGTAAGTGGAATGCTGCTCCCGAGGGAAATAGGCCTCGGATAAAAAGTAGCCTTTTAGCTTCTTTCTGGTAACCCTACCCTTCTTCCCCTCTAAACGTAATTTCATCCTTATCTGATGAGCCATTTCACCGTGAAGATAAAATGAAGTTAAAATATTTACTTCATTTTACTCCTTTTTGAGACAAAGAAATAAAATCAATCANTTATTTATTTGTTTTGTGTGTAATTGTGGTACAGCTGTTGTTTTGGTCGGGTTAATTAAATATGTTTTTCTTTTGTTACGCGGATAAGTACACTATGTCGCTACGAAGTCAGCTACTAGCGTTTCTTTTGTACAGTACATCAAGTTACCAGAAACTGTCAAATTTCTGCAATAGATTTTCAACCTTATCACAATAGCGGAAGGCTAATATTCGAATGGTAAAATTTGACAGATTCGTATACGTTGACCTTACCAAGTCTTACCAAGTGGTGCCAGATTGCCCAGGTAACTGGGTTGTGGAGGTCAGATAGGCAGTCGCTCCATGTAAAACACTGCTTCTCAGCTGCATCCGGTTAGACTGGAAGCCGACCCCAAAATAGTTGGGAAAAGGCTAGGCAGATGAGATGATTGAGACAAAGAAATAAAAATATAGATATTTGAAATTTTTCTTTGTTTGTTTCACCCGATATTCCCAATATAACATTTATGATATCCAATTACCTACACAAATAATATTGCATCTAAACAAATAATATTATTTAATCATACACATCTTATTATCTTCCATAATTCCTATAAGTAATACAGAATTGGTCCGTTTTGCCGTTCATTTCTCATCTAATTTTGTTCGCTGTGGGGTGCGCTATTCAATTACCAGTATTGGACCCAGTAGATTGCCACAAATGGACCAACATGTAGGTCAGAAATGTTTCTATTTTGACCTTTTGATATAGGGATGTAATATGGAATATAGGACACGTGACACGATGAAAGGAAGGTTATGTTAGTAATGAAGGACGGTAGTTGGAATAAAGATTGGACTTGCACTTTTGAGTCTTTGAGAAACTGCGAATTTTACTTGAAAATGCATTATACCTACTCACACCGTTCAAGTAATTGAAACGGTAGGTACAGACGACAGCAGCTCTACCCGAATCTGTAAAATTTTACCATTCGAACATTCACCTTCCATTATTGTTGATTGGTTGAAAACCTAATGCAGAAATTTTAAAATTTGACAGATTGTGGTAATTTGTTGTGCTTTCGTATGTACCTATATTAGCCATATTGTTTTATTTCCCGTATTTTGGAGAATATTTTGTTTCTTTGTTCGTTTAACCCTAAATGTTTCAAAACTACTGAACCAATTGGAAAAATCATTGGACTTTTGGAAAGATACAATTTTCCGAGTATATAGATTACCTATACTCGGAAAATAGTAGGTAGGTATATTTTATCCGGGTTTGGATAAAGTTCCTGGGTGTATGAAGTATCCATTGGTTTGACTTGAAAAAATATTAGGAGATGATATTTAATAATTTATTTTTACATAAATCAACGTTTGCCTCTCAGGTGTATGAAAACAGAGTGACGATTGAAAGGAAAATAAAACCTCAGCATAATATTTACGCAATAATTTATTTTAATACGCTAATAATTCAATGATAACTTATTTTTATTTCACACTATTTTAAGTAGTGAAGACAAAACACTCCTTCGTCCTACGTCCCTTGAAATAATAACAATTTAATTCATTGAAACAGCGATGCATTCATTTTCTTTAGTTTTTTAATCTCCTTATTTTCAATTACAAAGAAAATATTTTAGTATTTAAAAACATATTTACAGCATTATATGGAAGTTAAAATCGTATTGAAACTTAATATGTATTTTTAAAAGTAAGTTTTATTTTGCGATTGGACCATTCAATTACAAAAAATAAAACAAAGGAAATAAAAAACAAAAATTATAATGTTAGATGATTTATATTTTCTTATAAGTTACAACTAAGCCACCAACTTTATAATACTGACATATTTTATGGCTTCTTGCATTTACATTATTCAACTGAGAAATTGCACTAAAGTTTTCTTTGTAATAAAGTTAACATGTAATAATGTAGCTTCTAGTAAAAGATCTTATAATATTATACTATCTATAGACGACAGCAGGTTAACGTATACGAATCTGTCAGTTTTACCATCGAACATTAACCTTCCACTATTGTGCTAAGGTTGAAAATCGATCGCGGAAATTTGACACATTGTGGTAACTTGACTTACTGTTGTCTGTACAATTAATTATTCAATTTAAATTATAAAAATTAATGTCGCTCAACCATTGAACTCACTGTTGGTAACTTTCCATACAATTCAAAAGAACATCGGTAATTTCCATCTCACGAATCCAATCGCAAAACAAAAATTACATTTCCATTCAAAGATTATTGTTATTTAAATACTTTATTTAATTAAATTGGCACTAGCTATTTCTATCACAATGGACCTTGCAGAAGATTTTATATAATTTGTGGGTTCTCGTTATAACCGAGTTTTGCTACAGATGGCACTAACAAGCATTAGATTGAGTCTCTTTATCTTTACACCAAGCCTTTGTAAAATCGTACCAAAGTTTAAGTAATAACCGTTAGTTTATAATGTACATTCCTTTTTATTTCACATATTATGTTTAAGTATTGCAGGATCAATAAGTTTTAAGAAATACTATTTCAACTAAACCGACCACAGAATAATGCTTTTAGCTATCATTGGTCAGAAATCACATGATGCCGGTCTACGATTTAAACACTAATTAGTTAAGCAAGCTATTATTCGAATAAAATACAATATAACATTTAGTACCATCGAAGGAAAAATATTTTATGTAACAATTGACTTTGCGGTCTGTTTATCTACACAGAAGCGGTAACTTTATTCATAATGACAATTTTATTCAGCTATACAATTCCCGTTTAGTTCAGCAATATTCATTGTAGGCTTTATCAAAAATAGAAGGATTAGAGATTAATATATATCACAAAATATATTCATTGTTACAACGACATCCCTTTGTTTTCAATACCAAACTTAACGTTGGCGTGATACTAAAAATTTCGTGAATGACCTTGAAATGAGAAACAGAATCAAGTGCATCGTGAAATGGCATTGAAAACAAAAGTCAACAATAGGCCTGACAGCACAAACTGGACCACTGAAGAAGAGGTATTCAATTGAACTCACTCAGTTATAGAAATGTATAAGAAAGCTATGAGTAACATGCAACTCTCAACCGACTAAACTATTGCTAGCGTGCATGTCTAAAATATTTGTAGAAAAAATTAAAACGTGACCAAAATATTTAAGCGACGCAACAATAAAAACAAGCCACATTGGACATCATACAAACAACATCTCTTACACAATAACCAGCGATATAGCTCCGAAACACTTAAATTCAGTCGATAAAATCCTAGTATATACGTACAATGATGTATATATTACAGCATGCTCCGATACAATAACAGCTAATGACACATTAATTTATACATAATATGTAATAAAATATGTTTATCCAACAATAACCAGATAGACTTTGTAAACAGCTAAACAATGAAAAATATTAAAGAGTAAATAGAATAGGATTAAGCTTTCGTATTGGAGATAGTGACTCTGAATATAGGCGTTATGAAAGATGAGTTTGAAACTTTATTTGTACAAGAGTTTGTTAGAATTTAAAATCATCGAGTCGATGATATCAAAACAACTACGTACGAAGAAATAAATGACGATGACGAAATAGTTAAAGATACTTTATATAAGGAAATCTTTATAACTGATCTGATTAGTCTACACCTAAAGTCACCTATTACAAAAATGAATACATCTATAAATAATATTATTACTCTTAATAATGGACGAACACATATACCATTCGAGCGAATGCAGTCTACTTAGACGATCATAATTAAGTCATTGCTTTCGTGTGAACTTATCTTATAAATCGACGTAAATGCAACTTCTAAAACACATTAAGTGCACTTCCAGACGCGGTTCATAACAATATCGTGAAACCAAACGCACCATACAAGTTGGACATAAACTCTGGACAATAATCACAGAAAATTCGTTATGTAAGGCAGTGCACGAAATGCGTGAAATGTAGAAATTATAATCTTAAAACTACACACGCAAAACAGGTTTTGGGGGAACGCAAACTGTAATTTACTAAGAGTTATGAAGTTACGGTAACATATCCAACTGTTCTGAGATCACACATCTGCTTTCCATTTTTAAAACGATAAATCACATTTTAGTAGGCTTCACTAGAGTTATCGCAATCACTTAAGTATACAAAAGTCACTTTTCTCCGTCATCGGTCAATGTCCTGACTTCAAGTCTTAAAGCATATACTTCCGTTTCACTAACACTAACTAGGATTTGGCTATTCAGGATCACCCCAGACCAAGACTCAGTATGTAGGCCACGTGAACAGGTACAGTATGAAAAATCGTCTCATGCTATCTCACTCTTATCTGGATATATTCTTGATCGTAGAAGATTCTTACAGTCCCTAACGATTGCATTTGATTTTATTTACATATTTCTTTAATGGAACAATAAAAATCTTCTTCGGGTTAAATCTATGATAGTTGCTAATTTCGAAATATCGAAAAGTTTGTAGGTAAGCATCAGAATTTAATTCTGTACAAAAATTGATTTCTTCCTAAATAATATACGAGAGTATGTCTTGAATGAGGCCTCTAGATGCTAGAATTATACACCCTTGCCAAAATCAGGTTGAATTCCTCGTATACCCTAAGTAGCCAGAATAATCCTCATATGTATAAGCACGTTAAGATTGTCATGCCTAACACTATGTAGAAGTTGGGTGATCCTAAGAATCCTTTGTTCCATTCACAATCCAGATCTCTCGTCAGAACCTGGAATGAAAACACGAGTTAACAAGTCATAAATAAACTAAGTCTCTTGATAACGTACAGGGTCTTGACGAAATTGAAAATATGTTTTACTTTTGCTACTTTTAAGCAAAGTTAGACAGCCTTAAGGATATTGGATCACATTTGATACAAGACATTGGAACTTTACTACCTAAACTTCATACGCTATCGGCTGTATAAGTTGTAAATGGTCGTCTTATTTCTAAATAATGATTGAGAAACCAACTCACGTCAGCAAAAGTTCTGTTGTCGTAGGTGGGACACGTCGCGAATCTGACGTCATCGCGCGTGGAGACGCAGTTGGAAGGGCTGTCGCAGAGGTACTGCCTTCTTTTCCTGTCCCAGGCTTTTATCCATCTGTTAATGTAAAAGTAGGCTTGAGGATGAATATTTGATTAACTGCATTTTTAATTCCAGCATCCATCACTCAACCGAGATAAAACAGGTAAAGTTTATGGTTCATATCTATCTAAAATAATGCTTCCAGTTCACAACATGTCAAACACAAGATGAACATTGTTTTAGTGTCAATGGTACTGCAAACCACGCCACAGTATCTTCTCAACAATTTATAAGTGTAAGAATTATAAAATCCAAATAAACTGCCTAAACTAATCTATATTATAGAAGAACTTACCCAATCCCACAATCGCAAGTCAAAGGATTCCCAGCAACGAGAATGTCTTGAAGGAACACCGTGTTCGGGACCTTTGGCCATGGTCTCTGCGAAGGGTTGGGCACCCTCATGATGTAGTTGTTCCTGAGGTCTAGCGTCAAGTTGGTGACCCTTCCTGGTCTCCAGAACACTTCACTTGCTATCTCTTCCACGCTTGTATTGTAGACTGTGAGACGAAGCACTCTCGATTGGACTCCCTGAAATATATAAAAACACTTGAAGTAAAGTAGCCACATATGAAAATACAATACGAGAACCTCCATCTTTCTTTGACATCAGTAAAAATGCAGATGACGATAACTATAGCAATAAAACACAAGCATTAAACAAGGCAGTAATCTTCACTTGCATTGTTCAAAATCGAAATAAAATACCGACACTCAAAACTCATGATACTTACGCTTAACAAATACTGCGTCAAATACTTCAGATATCTGCCAGTTATGGTGATGTTATCGAGTTTATTCGGCAGTGGTCCATACATCTCTTTACCAAACTCCACGCCATCATAATCAGTGTCTATTAACAGGTTCTCTAAGCCAGCATTGTATGACAATAACTTCGGTACATTGAATTCCCTCACATTTGAATATGCTGATATTTTTAGAGTTCTCAGTCCGTACATCTTGCTAAATACTCCATGCTGAAAAGAAAAAAATACATTCATTCAAAGTAAAAGTTAAAGAATAGGAATGGTTGTAATATGATAGTAGGATTCTAGATGAAGATTAAAGAATCCTTGATGGATTGTATAAAAAAGATGAAAAGGCTAGCAATAGAGTGATTAATGATATGGCTGATATAGGAGGAGGTGGAGGTGACGCTAAGATGGAGAAAAACAGTCAAACAAGCTTACTTCAAGTATCCTTAGTCTCAGACGAGTCACATCCAGATATTCAAGGCGAGGAGAGACTCCGTACAGACTCGTATTCATTAAGGCACTGATGGGATTACCAGACAAAGACAGCCAACGGAGATCACTCAATGAATGTGTTGCCTGAAAGATAGCAAAATTTACTTTTATTCCATGATTTTCCAAAGTTGTTTCTTTTGACCAATATAGAACAACATATGGAAGAATACAATGAATATAAGGGGTTGACATATTGCGACTTACCACTGGTACAGCAGTAAGATCGTTGTAAGATAAGTCCAATGCTCGAAGACGTGTTAGGTTCGCAGTTGTATCGGGAGGAATTGAAGGCAAATTGTTATATGATAAGTCCAGACTCTTCAATTTCGATAACGACATCGAAGGCACCTGAAAAATTAAATCAAGATTTAAATGAATAATTCTCTAAAACTGCATCGAATTGAAGTAAAATATTGCGGTTTTGATGGCATACATGCAGCAACGTTCTTAAAGTTAAAATATATTATTATATATATTTTTTTTAAGTAGCCTTTTTATCGTTCCACTGCTGGGCACAGGCCTCCTCTCACACGTAGAAGGATTGAGCATTAATCACCACGCTTGCTTAAAATAAAATGTATGGATTTTTAAATACTTACCGAAAGCAAGCTAACATTCTTCAGCCCCAAATGGGACAATCTCCTCTCCAGTCCTTTGAAGATCGTAGTACCTCTTTCTCCAGAATTGAACGGTGAATTATTGCTGAGGTCCAACCACCGTAGTCTTGGCAAAGCTGAGAAGGATCCGCCTTCAATCCTTACTAGATGGTTGTTCGATAAATCCAACCAAGCCAATGACTGGAAATATATACATAATAATGTGAATAAAAACGGTAAGAATGATAAGAAAGATAAAAACAATATTTAAATCGTAATGACAGAAATGAATTCTAATAGAACAAAATCTCTGGCAGTGACTGAAATTGAAATAAAAGTAGACAAAATCAATAAAGAAAATACATGCTGCAAAATCGTAAACAACTTAATAGCTGAGCTGAAAACAAAGTTTCATGAGATAAAATCACAAACCAAAATAACAATGCAGAAGGAAATCTAAAATACTGAAAAGAATGCAGTGCAAAAAGTGTTTTAGTTCAAAATAAACAAGGTTAGTAATGGCATGAACATCTAAATCACAATCTACCTTGTACAAAATATTCTGCGGGTATTGTTTTTTTTGGTGGAACACTCTGGTGTGATCTCGCCTAGCCGTGTGGTACATATATTCGTCACTGTAGTCGGGTTCTTCAGGCCAGTATTCGCCCAATTGATCAGGGTTCTGGCAACACATGCATGACAGGACAACACATTAGCACCTACGCACACACTGGCAAATACTACAAAACTCTGTTAGAGAAAATTTTGGAAACATGATCAAGGATTTTCGGTTTTACGTTTACTGCTAGCTTCATAGGGTTCATTTTGTGATACTAATTTAGTGCAAGTATTGGACTCAATTAACACATTGTGTATCTGGGCCAGTCTGAAATTGACCTATTTGCTACGCAGTGGATTAATTTAGTTCTTTAAATATCTACATTGCAGCCAAACAGATAACTTCAGCTTCGTCAAAAGTTTGTAACATTTCTGAAAGGACTAGTCTTCTTCTAAGAAGTAGTTCCTTCATACTCATGACCATGTTTCCTTCACTCTATAATTATTAGTTCCCAATTATAGTAAGTATACTCAATATCAACTTTTACACCTTGCAAATCAAATGCTTATATTTCACCGAGCAGTTAGTTGGCAAAACTTCAAACAAATGCAAAGGGATTTTAGATTAGTTTTAGAAAACCTTTTGAAGTGGTACTTACCCTGAATCGTTGGACCAAGTCTCCTAAAGCGACGGCTGGTATGGTGTTACCACTTAAGTCTAGTTCTACTAAATTGGCTGATGCTGCAGGTGATAAGCAATTTGTTGGAATTCTTGATAGTCCATTGTCAGATAAGTCTAACCTGTGAATGAAAATTGTTATACATTCTTATTACCACTCAAATTTACAGTCGTTGTAGACAGTCAAGTCTTATATCCATTTTTATCTCGTTGCCGTCTTTCCAATCTATTGAATGTTCTAGTAAATCCTGAATCCTGAATCTATAACTGAAATCTTACCTTTCTAAAGCCGGTGATGGTATGAGATTGTCAGCCAAATTCTTAATGTGGTTATCCGATAAGTCTACCGACGTCAACGATTGCATGTCGTGGAATATTTCAACTGGGAGCTCAATAATGTGGTTGTGAGATAAGTTTATGATCTGAAATATAAGTAAAAATTTTCAGTTATAAATCTTTGATAAACTGGTCTAATTTTACAAAGAAAGAAGACAATATAAAACAATTCCTTACCTGTAAATTTTTGACTCTCTTGAAGCAATCGTATTCCATTTGGTAGATGTAGTTATATGACAGGTCCAAGTATTGAAGCATATGCATAGATCCAAATACTTCACGAGTTATATTTCTCAGCTTATTGTGAGATAAATGCAGTTCAGTCAATGTCAAATCTGCATGCCTGGAAAATGCAGAACATAATTTCGGTTAGTACCCTTATGGCCAAAAATTTAACAGTCGATACTTATTTTTTTATGATTGTCACTTACCTAAAGTAATAAGGTGCGATGTAGGTGATATTGTTATGAGAGAAATCCAAAACTCTGATGTTGACCGACACTGTTCCGAGACCTGAAATAATTGGGTTCAATGTAATTACGGTATCTAAAACTGATGATGGAATCACAATATATTTTTTACTAATTTTCACCTTGAGTCAAAATGAGCTCTTCCTCATTGGATGTGAAACCTGTGCAAAAAGCAAAAAGTAGAAAGCGAAGTAAGATTAGAAGCATACATAAAGAAAAACAAGAGATATTTTAAAGAAACAAGATAACATTAAAATAAAAATAAGTTTAATAAAATAAGAAATGAGCATACTTTCATACATACTGATGTTCGATGAATAGTCTTGAGATCCCAAATGAGATGACAGAGAAAGAAAAAAAGATGAACGGCAAAATATTAGTAAAGAAACAAAAAGAGAAGAAAACATGCCAATATTAAAAGCGAAGCAGAAACACGACACCAATATTATAGTAGATTTTAATAAAGATGACTTACTTTGTGCTTTAGGTGGTGGGTAGAAGTTAGATGTGAAGAAACTTGGAGCATTCGAATCAGTTAATGTAATGATTCTGTTGTACGAAGCGTTGACTTTCAAAGCAGTAGCCGATCCCACTTGGTCAAATATTGAGAATTTGAACGTGTCGAGATTGTTGAATGAAATGTCCAACCTGGAAAAAGTAATGAAAATTATTATTTATCTTGAAAGAGAGTGTGTGTGTGAGAGATCTTCGATTGAATAATAACAATTTTTCTTCAATTTGCATTCTTCGAAATGCGAGTGAGTAATTTTATATCTTCGAAAAAGTTCTGTCTCATCTCATTATTATTTAATGGCTTCGACGGTTTATCTATGATGTAATAAAACGGTTGAGAAATTAATGACAAATAAACTCAGTTTCTATATTACACAATGTTTTAACTTACTCAGTAAGCGCAGGTATATTCTGGAAGGCTTCTTCACTAATCTCATTGATCCTGTTTCCTTTCAGATTAATCTTCTTCAGATTATCAAGGCTGGTAAAAGCTCTCCTCTGTATGAGTTCTATCAAGTTATCTTCTATCAAAACTTCTTGCAGCTCTTTTAGACCAACAAATGCATGTTGAACTATTTGTCGTACTTGATTTTGAGATAAGCATATGCTTTCTAATTGTCCATGTATGTCACCCTGTTAAATAAAATTAGCATTATTATCGATTTTGAAATGATTTCTTCCATCTCATAGAGTATCATCAACAGCTGTGTATGTTATTTTCGTTGGATTTATATGATGTTAAGGGCCAGTTTCACAGGTTCCAGATAAAGTCCTAGTTAGCTATCTGACAGATCATGCCGCAGAAACGTAATCAAAATTAAAATCATTTCTATGGCACTAAATGTTAGGTAGTTATTTAGGACTTTGTCTGGAAACTCTAAAACTAGTGTTAAGTCTAGTCTAGTCTTCTTAATCATGTCAGATAAATGTTATGGTAATTAGAAAATATTTTACTTTTATTCAACCAACCTGCAATGTCCCTTTAGAGAAGTGATCAATATAGTTGTCCTGTAAGTTCAATCGTTTTAACTTGTACAAGAAATGGAACGACGTGTCTGGAACATTCTTCAACTTGTTGTTGCTCAAGTCCAAGTATTGTAGCTCTATTAGTGCCTTTAGTGGTTCAAATGGTAGTATTTTCACTGCGTCTGCTAGACCGTTAGCCATCTTTAGCGTTGTTAGGCTGTGTAACTGGAAAATATCAATAAATATGTTTGTAAAATTACTAACCTGATCAATCATTTACTATTTGATAAACTAGAAAACAAAATTGTCGTTTTGATCATTTACATAGCTCCAACGATGATTTTTTAATAGATGATTCTTTGTCAAAATAATTTTCAGTCTTTAGTTTTGAGAGAACGAAGCGACTAAATCATAAATGATCCCAAATAAATTGGTTTAAGGGCAGGAAGATGACGATGATGAAGTGACTAAACAAGAATTGCATTTTATATCCAATCCGAAGCTCCACGAGACCAAAAGACTTTCTGAAGTAGGTAAAGCAGTATTATAACAAGATTTACTACTAACCTCAGCAAAAGCAAAAGGATCAACGAACTCGATGTTATTCTCAGACAAGTCAAGGGTCTTGATAGTCCTGACGTGCTGGAATGCACTGGATTCTATCCTGGTCACCGTGCTGCCGAATATCTTCAGGTCTTCTAACTCCACTCCAAATTCTAAGAAGTCTTCTGTCCTTATACTTTGACGGAGTAGCTTGCTTATTGATAAGTAGCGGAGTGATCTCATTCTGAAATTTAAAATTATAATTATGAAGATTTTTTATCTACTAGTAATTTTTATTGATAATATTTTTGAAAGTGTTTGCTTAACTCGATTTTGCTGAGTATGGATAAAAATAATCTTAGTATTTCGTATGTGAAGCGATCTTCTTATCGAGAGAGCTGCAGGTTTAATCACCTGAAGAGCCCTAGTGTAAGATTATTTTTCTGAAATCCGCTTGACGGCCTCTGACGTGGAATTATTCGACTACTACTTGGTAACATTCGAGGACGCCGGCTTTACGTACCCTCGCAGGCACGAGGGTGTAATACCGCCAATTTCCAAACTCCAGGCTGCTTTGTGAAAGTTTCTAAAACCCACAAATGGACTTCGGCCTGACCCGGGAATCGAACCCGAGACCCGTGGCACAGCAGTCGCGCTAGGCGACCACTAGACCAGCGAGGCAGTTAGTAAGAAGACGAAAATGAGCTTGTGGCATAACATTTTCAAAAACCTTTTTTATATCAGTAAAAAATTCTTTCACTTCCTCCTAAATACGATATGCAATAATTCTACATGAACATTACAAACATACCTTCTAAAATCCTGCAAGTTCATTTCAATGGAGCTGGCACTGCTGATGTCCAAGTAAAACAGTTTGTACTGGAAGTTGTTGAAAGATGTCATCGCGTACTCTGATGGTGTAGTCGACGTCAGCAGGTTTACATCCACCTGGAATATAATAAAAACATTCCCTTATTTATTCTCAAGAAACTTCAAAAAAAATAACCATGACACTGAAAGACCCTGTTTATAAAAACTTTGATAAATTATAGTCCGAAGCTTATTGTCTCCTTCGAGAAAATTGCGAATGATAGAAACTTTTTTATTGTTTGGTCTTGGAGCAATGTTTCGTTTTGCCATTTTTATTGCTTTACCATTCCTTTTTATATTTATAACAGTCGTACTTGTAACTTTTTTACTATCTTAACTCTCTTTTCACCCATCAACACTCATTAACTATTTAGTTTCAAATTAATAACTTGTGGCGCTAGTGCTTTTACTAAAAATATATCTGCACATACCTTATTTTCCCTCAAGTTCAGGAACCTCAAAGAATCCAGCTTATTCAGCATGAATTTCGATATCATGGTCAAGTTATTCTCCGACAGATCTAAGCTCTGCAGGCTATTCTCTAGACCAGCGAAGGAAGCCGGTGACAATTCCGATATACTGCAGTCCCGTAACGAGAGAGTCTTGATCTTAGCGTTTCTGAAGGCGTCTTCCTGGAAATGGGAATAAGATGTGATTAATTTGTTGGTAGTACTTGCTTCTGCAGTTGTGTGTGTTTTTGCTAGTTAATCGTACTCATAGGGTTTTGTTGTTATGCTTGGAGCCTCGTTCGTCTTTATATTCACACAGACACACCCACTCTAAACCTACCACTTTATTTTCCCTTGTCTGTTGCATCTCCTCCCCAATGAATGTACAAACACCAGAGCATTAATCTACCTCAATCTCTAAAATTTCTTCAATAGATTTTCAACCTTATCACAAAAGTGGAAGGTTAATGATTGGTAACAAATACAGATTCGGGTAGGTTGACCTGCTGGCGTCTGTGGCTCTATGAGTGATGGCTCAATTTGTGTCTAATCGACAAGACAAAGTAGATGGTTTTCATCCATTCGCGAAATAAGAATAACCCTGAACTTTTGCAAGCAGCAGCTTTTAACTTAATCGTGAGATCAATGATACGATAAAAACATGGGAGTGAATGTTTTACGAGCCCAAACCTCTTTATGGGCTAACGTAATGGTGTACTTTTTATGTGAAATATACGTCTTGCGATAATGTTCCCGGTTTACATTTGTTGGTGCCTGGAAACATGTTCTAGAAAGTTTGCTTGATAAAATAATAAAATCAGAGAATTTTCTCCGTATTAATTTCTAGAGTACCATTTTGATTATAATTTACATAATATGTAATTTATTTTCTACTTTTATTAAAAATAGAATTTCGGTATAATCTGGCTCTTGAAAAATAAGAGGGTACTTACACGAAAATTCATCTGAAGACGAGAATAGAAAACTTACCCTCAATGCATAAATGGTGTTTCCGTCCAAAGAGGTGTAATTCAAAATGTTGAAGTACTTGAATGATCCTGGATACAGAATCTTGATAAGGTTGTTGTCTAACCTGAAATTTGAGAAATATAATGTTTTAGGGTAAGCATAAATAACCCAAATAGATACGATATTGTATTATGACACGACTTTTGGCACAACTAGCACTGGATAATGGATCGACTGATTACTGAAAATTTGTCTTCCTAATTATAATATTGGAAAGACTTCCTCCCGGCTTTCATGCCAAAACTACTCAATCGTTTAGTGTTTAGCACACAGATAGTCTAGAGCCCGAAAAATTACATAGGCTAGATATTATTCTGGTATAAGGAATATTACCCTCGGGATCATGATGAAACTACGGGGAACATGCAATAAAAATATGGACGACTAGCTTCCGCCAGCGGTTTCACCCACTTCCCGAAAGAACTTCATCCCGTCCCCGGCTAAAATATAGCCTATATTTTATTCTGATAATTAAGCTATATTACTGCCAAGTTTCATCAAAATCCGTAAAGTGGTTTTCGCGTGAAAGAGTAACAAACATACATACAAATACACATAAATCCATCCTCGCAAACTTTCACGTTTATAATATTTAGGATTACTTACTTCAAAGAATCCAAAGACAGTTTGATTCCGTTCAAATCGTGTGCCGGTGGGACTTGCTTGATCAGATTGTTGGACAGATCCAGGAACCTCAGCTGACGCAGCGGCGATAGTTCTTCGTACGGTATGTACGCCAGTTGGTTGTCTCCCAGAAGGAGCTGGAATTAGAAGAAGTAGAAGGTGTAGCAAATGCTTTGATTGTGTATTAAAACTGGATNACATACCTTATTTTCCCTCAAGTTCAGGAACCTCAAAGAATCCAGCTTATTCAGCATGAATTTCGATATCATGGTCAAGTTATTCTCCGACAGATCTAAGCTCTGCAGGCTATTCTCTAGACCAGCGAAGGAAGCCGGTGACAATTCCGATATACTGCAGTCCCGTAACGAGAGAGTCTTGATCTTAGCGTTTCTGAAGGCGTCTTCCTGGAAATGGGAATAAGATGTGATTAATTTGTTGGTAGTACTTGCTTCTGCAGTTGTGTGTGTTTTTGCTAGTTAATCGTACTCATAGGGTTTTGTTGTTATGCTTGGAGCCTCGTTCGTCTTTATATTCACACAGACACACCCACTCTAAACCTACCACTTTATTTTCCCTTGTCTGTTGCATCTCCTCCCCAATGAATGTACAAACACCAGAGCATTAATCTACCTCAATCTCTAAAATTTCTTCAATAGATTTTCAACCTTATCACAAAAGTGGAAGGTTAATGATTGGTAACAAATACAGATTCGGGTAGGTTGACCTGCTGGCGTCTGTGGCTCTATGAGTGATGGCTCAATTTGTGTCTAATCGACAAGACAAAGTAGATGGTTTTCATCCATTCGCGAAATAAGAATAACCCTGAACTTTTGCAAGCAGCAGCTTTTAACTTAATCGTGAGATCAATGATACGATAAAAACATGGGAGTGAATGTTTTACGAGCCCAAACCTCTTTATGGGCTAACGTAATGGTGTACTTTTTATGTGAAATATACGTCTTGCGATAATGTTCCCGGTTTACATTTGTTGGTGCCTGGAAACATGTTCTAGAAAGTTTGCTTGATAAAATAATAAAATCAGAGAATTTTCTCCGTATTAATTTCTAGAGTACCATTTTGATTATAATTTACATAATATGTAATTTATTTTCTACTTTTATTAAAAATAGAATTTCGGTATAATCTGGCTCTTGAAAAATAAGAGGGTACTTACACGAAAATTCATCTGAAGACGAGAATAGAAAACTTACCCTCAATGCATAAATGGTGTTTCCGTCCAAAGAGGTGTAATTCAAAATGTTGAAGTACTTGAATGATCCTGGATACAGAATCTTGATAAGGTTGTTGTCTAACCTGAAATTTGAGAAATATAATGTTTTAGGGTAAGCATAAATAACCCAAATAGATACGATATTGTATTATGACACGACTTTTGGCACAACTAGCACTGGATAATGGATCGACTGATTACTGAAAATTTGTCTTCCTAATTATAATATTGGAAAGACTTCCTCCCGGCTTTCATGCCAAAACTACTCAATCGTTTAGTGTTTAGCACACAGATAGTCTAGAGCCCGAAAAATTACATAGGCTAGATATTATTCTGGTATAAGGAATATTACCCTCGGGATCATGATGAAACTACGGGGAACATGCAATAAAAATATGGACGACTAGCTTCCGCCAGCGGTTTCACCCACTTCCCGAAAGAACTTCATCCCGTCCCCGGCTAAAATATAGCCTATATTTTATTCTGATAATTAAGCTATATTACTGCCAAGTTTCATCAAAATCCGTAAAGTGGTTTTCGCGTGAAAGAGTAACAAACATACATACAAATACACATAAATCCATCCTCGCAAACTTTCACGTTTATAATATTTAGGATTACTTACTTCAAAGAATCCAAAGACAGTTTGATTCCGTTCAAATCGTGTGCCGGTGGGACTTGCTTGATCAGATTGTTGGACAGATCCAGGAACCTCAGCTGACGCAGCGGCGATAGTTCTTCGTACGGTATGTACGCCAGTTGGTTGTCTCCCAGAAGGAGCTGGAATTAGAAGAAGTAGAAGGTGTAGCAAATGCTTTGATTGTGTATTAAAACTGGATTTTCAATATACAGACGACAGCACATCAAGTTACCACAATCTGTCAAATTTCTGCAATAGATTTTCAACCTTATCACAATGAAGGTAGGTTAAGTTTCGATTGGTAAAATTTGACAGATTCGTATACGTTGACCTGCTGTCTTCTGTACTTCCAAAAATTCAGCATCTATGAAATGGTAAGGAAAAACCAAATCATGTATTCAATTCACTTTGCTGATGAAAGATTTCACGAAGGATAGTACAGACGGTAAAATTATAAAGTATACTTTATTTTAAATCAGCTTTATCCCTCTATTGATCATTGTATCAGTTTTGTGCATTACGACCTTTTATCAGCATATCATTATGTATCCGTATGTATGTCTCATTATCATTTAAACTTACCCTATTAAGTCTGCTCATCCCATCTCGGAAGACTCCACTATCAATCACAGACAGATGGTTTCCATGCAAATCCAGGGTCTCAAGCATAGGCAAGCTGGAGAATGCATCAAGTGGTAGATTCGCTATGGAATTATCTGCCAGAATCAACGTCGTTAACGTATGTTCTAAACCTCGCCAATTATCTCCGGAAATATCTGTTATCTCGTTCCCTGAAATTATAAAACCAATATTGTTAATCGATTATCGAAATCGGCATCAGGTATCGATATTGTACGACTCGTTGAAGATTGTGTTGTTTCTTAATTCGTAAAGTTTGTATCTTCATCAGATAACTTTGTCTACCTTACGAGATTCTAATCTGAAACAACTTAGAGAACCAATTTGTAACCTGAATCGTATTAGTTCGCTTCGATGTGTATTAGCGTAAGTTAATTTGTCAAATTGATCAGAATACCAATATTTCGTCCATGACCTCAAATATAGGCACAAAGTTTGTTCAATCTACAGGGAACATATTTCACAATCTCCAAATATTTTACGACCGAGACTTCCCAATATTGGGTCCAAAACTTCTAAACTTTACTTGGTCGACTCAAAAGCAGCACCAAAATTTGATCTCCAATAAGCCAATGCTAGTTCAAAATTTACACCAACAACTTAAATTGAAGTAGAAATTCTAAACACAAATCACCTGTCAGATCCAGAAGCCTGAGTTTCTGCAAGTATCTGAGCGACCTGCTAGGCACAGACGTCAATTTGTCCTGTCGCAGTTCCAATTCCCAAAGAGTATTGTCGAGCCCATAGAACGCCTCTTCATGGATACTCTCCAGCGGATTCTCGTTAATTGCAAGCCGGTACAAGCCTGGAATTAATCGTCTCTGTTAGATTATGTGAGAACAAGCGTTTCAATTGAAGCTTAAGATATTAGGGGTGTTCATTAAATTGTTAATCTCGTCTTAAAGGATGCTTTGTTTATTGATACACCCTTGTTATTTCCGATTCAGGTATGCGAAGGTGGAGGTCGTTTATAATGTTAACAGCGTCATTATTTATTAAAGGCGGTAAGATTTTTCAGGATCCTTGCGAGAACGTGAGCGTCTTTGCAAATATATTGTACGAAGGAACATCTTATTATAATTTATGTTTGATTTAACCTGAATAATAATGTAGTTAATACGATAACATGATATTGAAGTCAAACAAAAAGCAAATATGGATAGCATATTAATGATGAACTGAAGTTCCAAATAAACAAACTTGACCACAACTCGTGAGAGCATCGGAGTGGACAGTCGTGTGGTTGTGTTTATTTATTCTAAACTTTATCATACCCTTTGCAATGTTCTAATTTGTTTGGCAGTAAACATTGTATTCAGCTTCAGCTTCATGAATGTCATAAATTATGCCATTTACTAGCAGCAGATTATAATCATTTTGTACTACTTTTATGATATCGGCTTGTTTTAAATGATTCTTATTCTAACTTTCTGGTTCTTCTTTATCAATCGTACTTACAATTTCTTCACCAGACCCATCTAATCTTTACTCAAAACCTTTCACAACGAGAGTATTCATTAAGTTAAAAACAGCTGACTCTTCGCTCTAAACAGCAGATTTAACCATATCTAGCTCAGCGTCACATATTTAAAGGGTGTGTACAGTATGAAATGCTGAGTGGAGGATTAAGACAAACCTTCGCTTATTATATTCATCGCGTCAGATGCAAATGGCGCTCAGTCGGGGAGACGAGAATTTATGCTTGTGATAGCAAATATACATGTTTACCTCGAAAATTTGGTGGCATTCGTACTTGTTTGTGATGTTTCTGTATTTCTCGTCTATACTAATAACTAGCAGTTTTCTGCCCGTACCGGATAAAATATATAGCCTATGTTTCTTGAGAATAGATTAGTTTCTCAACAGTAAAATCCTTTTTAAAATCGGTCTATTAAGTTTCGGAGCCTTTAGGGTTCACACAAAAAAATGTATCCTCTTCATCATATTTGCAGGTATAGATGTTCAACTGAAGTGTTTGGTTTCTTTGCTTCAAGTTTCCTCAGTTTTACCAACCACTAAAGTATAACTGGCATCAGTATAATTTACCCCATTGTACGAGTATAACTTTAAATGAAAATTTAACTGTAATTCTATTATGCATACAGTATTTCTTTCTGGAAGTTGTATATCAAAGTTGTTGCTTTTATGAATGCAGGTTGTAAAGTGTAGAATTAAATTAATTGTTGTTCTTGTTTCCTGTTTATGTTTGACTATATGTTATTTCTGTAATTAAGACTTTATGTCATGTTTATATTTATATTTCTTTAAGTAATGACTGTATTTAATTTTCATCTTTATGAATAAAGTGAATAATTGTATAAGTGACTTTCTGATACCGACTGATAATTCTAGATTTCAATTGGTCTTTATTGTAATCTCAATCTCTTTCTAAAGATTTTAAATTGTAAAAACCTTAGCAGAGATTGCTTGAAATTGACAACTTTCATAATGATAAAGTTTCGTTGGATCATCATCTTGATATATTTCGAAATTATGTTAAAAAATCACATAAGGCTCTTTGATTAGATCCTTGAATGTTTATACTCAACTAACCTGTAGCCTGAAAGAACTGAGGCTCCAGATCCCTGATCTGATTGCCAGTCAGCTGCAGCATGAAGACCTTTGAGCTGTTGATGGTGGCCGGCACCCTGAGGATCGGGACGTGATTGCAGGTCACGATGCCCAGGTCCCCAGCTGGCTTCGAACAGGAACATAACGCTTGGAATAGGCATGGTGGATGGCCTGTGTCTACGTGGAGCTGGAAAAGAGGAATTTGGATGTTAGTGATGTAGTAGAAAATTGCATGGGTCGAGGAAGACCGGTCTACTTGTAAATAGGAACAGAATCGATTTCAATAAGTAGGTACTGACGCTATCACAAATCTTTAAATCAATGAACAAAGTAGGAGCAATACTCCACTTAAGACGTTGTAATATTTTTGGACAAAAATTGTGAAAAGGATGTAAAAATAAAATAGGGATGTTTTGAGGTCACAATATATATCGTCATTTACTTTTCTATTTCTCTTCTTGGCCCCCTTCTGCTCAAAGGCCTCACTTATAATCTTCTATAGAATATAACCTTTCTTATCAGAAGCTTGCTTGAAGCCATCTTCACAATCTAAGTCTTCACCGCCATTAGAAGATTCCAGTAATCAAAAAATATCTTCAATTAAATGAAAAACAAAACAAATAGATCGTTATCCATCTTAAGAGTCAAGTTAAATAGCTCCAACATCTTGAACACTCGGATGGTCGTCCATAATTTGTACTCGCCGTTGTTTGCGAGCGATGATAACTGCTACAAAAGACCACTTTATTAAAGACTTGTCTAGTCATCAATCAGGGATCTCTTGTTAATGTAAGCTCGATCCTTTGTTTTTTGGATAGGTTAAGTGCTTTTATGTGATTTAAAAGCCACTTTTTGATTAGAGTTTCACGTGATTGCTATTGATATTAAGACTAAGACCTTGGAAACTGTTAAAGATTAAGTTCAAAGTTGTGTTTATGGGATAAATACCTACCTAATAACAGCATTATTAAACGTAATTGACGTTTTATACATTGCCGGTTTATTTCAGTCTTTTGTTTCACTAGATTAAATTGAAATAAAATATATTATTATGTTACAAAGGTTTATTGCATGTCCTGATAATCTAAAGGTGAGATTCCACCTTTGTTTGGTGCTATGGTTCCTTCTGGTCTACCTAACAGTAACAAATAGCGTGCGAAAAATTCTAAAACATCCGCGAAACTGCAACCTTTTTGAACGAATAAATTTCAATACGACATTAATTTCGCTATAATATTGGCATGAAAAGATAGACCATTGAATAGCTTTACTTTCTCAATATAAAATTAATCGCAGTGAGCCAACTTTCCAGAAGTTAAAAATACAAAGGAATTCCTGCATTTGATTTCTATAATGCAATTCATTTGCAGTTCTAGTTTCTGAAAAACGATCGCAATTTATAATGTTGGAAGTTATTGAATGTTAGTTTTGTTAACTAAGTTTGTTTTTGATGTGGCTGCGGGCGTTTGGTATACTGCGTATTATGCTGAATTAATTTTAAAAAGTTTACCTGCTCTTCAATTTTACCTTGCTGTATGTACCTACTATGTAAGCATTTCTGATTCGTTATTTACATCATTTACTAAGTACTATTTTTCAGAATACCTATGGCTAATTAGGTATTTATTCGACATTATAATATATAGCTTCTGTGGGAACTACTCGTGGCACCCGGATAAAAAGTAGCCTATAGCCTTCCTCAATAAATGGGCTACCTAAGACCGAAAGAATTTTTCAAATCGGACCAGTAGTTCCTGAGATTAGCGCGTTCAAACAAACAAACAAACTCTTCAACTTTATTATATTAATTTGTATATTTACGTACATACTATTGACGAAAAAATTTAGTAATATACGTGTAAAATCAATATTCTAACTAACTTACATTTTATAGTCAAATCACGTTTCACACCAAACTAATGTTTGCAAATACGCAAAAAGTTAACCATACTACAACAAAAACAAAATGGATTGGTACACGATCCAAAAGTTCCATGTTTTAGGTTTTAGATTTTACATATCGAGCCTTTTCGGGAAGAAAGTCGTAACCGCCAAAAAAATCCAAATACTGTTATACCTTATAATAAGGTGTAAAATCAATTGTTTCGGCGGTTAATACAAAAACAGTATTTTTTGATTCTTTGGCGGTTACGACGTTCTTCCTGAAAAGGCTCGATATATGGCGGTATGATAAGTAATAGCGGGTTGAGGGCGTGAGGGCCAAACCCTCCGTGGGACTCTCGCATCAATTTGGTTAATATAACACATGTACTTTTTAGGGAATGTTTTCGTTTATAATTTGTTGGGACTGAATACATATGAAACATGCTATTTATCCACGTCCCGGGAGAATAACTTCTTGTAAACAGTAGCCAGTAACCTATTTCCTTATTCACTTTCCAGTGAGGTCTCATGCAGTTCAGTCGTTTTGGCGTGAAGCCGGACAGACAGACAGTCAAAGCTACCACCGCATTTATATGTCTTTATTACAGATTAGCTTTATTGAAGAGCTCGTGGCTAAGTCAAAGCCGCGCGGATCGATCGATCATAAGGTTAAGCAACGCTTGACGCAGTCGGTCCGTGGATGGGTGACCATCTTATCATAACTAGTTCTTCCGTATTTCGGAAGGCAAGATAAATTGGTGAGTCTCAGCTGTCATTTGAACATCTTTGGCAGTCGTTACGGGTCATATATTACCTTATGCTGGAAGCCGTTGCAGTCGACGTCAACGGCTGCTGCCTCCTTCAGTGACGAGCTGTCTGATGAACCGGCTGTAGACAAGAACAATATATTAAAACATTGAAACAGACAAACGTAATGGAGATTCCACCAAAATTATTCATCATTTGCCTAGCCTTTTCCCAATTATGTTCCAAAATGTACACGCGTCGGCGAGTCC